>CM053625.1:128179084-128246291 GCA_028646595.1 Phalanger gymnotis | reverse complement strand
CCTTACCCAGAGACCATCCAGGGTGTCCTGGGCTGGGGCCCTGCTTCCCTCTGCCACTTTGTGGGTTCTGCAGTTCTAGAATTGGTTCAGAGCCGTTGTTTTATAGGTTTTTGGAGGGACTTGGTGGGGAGCTCACGCCAGTCACTCCATGTGTGTTTTTAAACCATAGAGAACTTGCCCTGTGTGCGTGCCTGATCCCCATACTAATTTACTCCGGTGTGGCTGGGCTTTTCCCTCTCTCTAACACACTCTTCACACCCTTCCCTCTTGATTCTAGTCATATTGTTCAGGGAATCCTTTCCTTTTGTCTATCCAAATTCTGACCAGCTTTTAATACTCTCTTTAAACCCCACTTCAGTTCAGTTCAATGAAAGAAACATCTTCTATTAACACCATATTATGTGCAAGGTATTGTACTAAGGCACTAAAGATAGAAAGACAAAAGGAGATATTTCTTCCCTAAAAGAGTTTAAATTTTGCTGAGTGAACATAGCATGTACAAAAAAAAAGTATAAAGCATTGTAAACCAAGGCAAGAGAGAGCACTGACAACAAAAAGGATCAGGGAAGGCTTCACAGAGGAGATGGCTTCTGTAAAGTTAATGTGATTGAAGATCTTCTCTGTCTATTAATAGGCCTCATGTGTAGCCCAATAAGGGAAGCTTGATTAGGGGAGGCTTGTTGTATAGAAAGGCCCACATCTTTTGCTAATTTCTAATTAGGCTCTGGGTCACAATCTGAATATATATACATATATATATATATATGTATATGTATATACTCTGAGGTTCTGCGGTTAGCATTTTGCTTTGGGGCTCACTCACTGGAAGAATGTTTGTGTGATTTGTCCAGATGAGACTCTGGGTAGTCGTTAAGGAGCCCCTCTGGCTTTGAAAAACCCAGATGTTGGTGCTTCTCTTTCTGGTAACTATGTGTGTATTGCTATGGTCAGACAGAAGCCCTGTCTGCTGGTCTTTATTTCTCTGTTTGTAATTGAGGCTTGTAACTTCTGTTTGTATTTTCTCTGAAGTTCAGGGTGCTGACTTTCCCACCCTGAACTAAGTGAATGATATATATGTTCAATTAAAGTAAGATTGTTGAACCCTTTAAAGTTGCTTTCCTTTAGAAAAGCAAATCAAAGAACCTCTGCTAGCAGCCCTCCTGTGTGCTGGTGTTATTGGTCATACAAGTCCACAGCAGCTGCAAGTGACATTGTTGTTACAGCACTTTAGCTGGGCATTGTAGGAAGAAAAGGATTCTGAGAAGGGGAGAGATGAGGAGAGAGTACACTTTAGACATGGGGGGGAGGAGCTGAGGTTGGGTTTTTGCCTTTTTTTGTATCCCCAGTACTTAGCATCATGTCTGGCATATAGTAAATGCTTAATTAATGATTGTTTGCTTATGTGAAAGCACATAGGTGGAAAAGTGAGTGTATTCAATCTGTTGTCAAGTCCTATTGATTTTCCCTTCAGAACAACTTTATTTTATGCTCCCTTCTCTCTTCTTACACTGCCACCACCCTGGTGGTGGCCCTATACACCTCACACCCAGACCATTACCATAGCCTACTGGTTTGGTCTCCCTGTCTCAAGTCTCTCTCAGCTTTAGTCCATCTTCCACAGCTATCAAAAGGAGCTTCCTAAATTCCAGGAATGTCCAAGTCACCACATTATTCAATAAACTTCTGTGGCTCCCTATTACCTCCAGGATCAAATTATAAAAATATCTATTTGACTTTTAAAGCTCTTTATACCCTGCTCCTCCTAACTCCTATACATCTTTCCAGTCTTCTTACATCTTACTCCCTACTTCCCTCCATGTACTCTAAGATCCATTGACATTGGCTTCCTTGCTATTCCTCACATGAAACTCTCCATCTCCCCTCCCACTTTTCACCTCTATCTCCTGGTTTCTCTGACTTCAAATCTTAGCTAAAATCTCACTTTAGACTGTGAGCTCCTTGAAAGCAGAGATTTTGCATGAGGGACATTCCGTGCTAGGGAACATTCAGAGCAAAGGTTCAAAATATAGGAAAACTAGCATTATGGGTAAGAAACAGAAATAAGGAAAGCTTGGCTGGACAGTAGAATGCAGTCTAGAGCATTCAGGAGGAGGAGGTGATTACCAGTGAGTCAACAAGCATTTATTATGTCCTTTCTATGCACCAGGCACAAAGCAAAATGGTGGGGATATAAAGATATGCAGAAACATGGTGCTGGCCCTCAAATACTGCAGCAAGATCAAGAAGAATTAGGGTTAATAAAAGACCATTGGATTTCTTAGAGAGAATAGTTTGAGTCAAGCAGTGAAATTATAAAACAGAGTGCAAGGAGTTGAAGAGTGGGTGGTGAGGAATTGAGGGTAGTGGGTGGAGATGATTCTTTTTAGGAGATTGTGAAAGGGAGGAGAGATATTGGATAATTGCTTGAGGGGATGGCAGGATCAAATGAGAATCCTGTTAGGATGGAGTACCCTGGGCATAGACATTGTAGACATTAAGGAAAGTGCTAGTGGATGCCAAGAGATTGAAGATAAAAGTATGAGGGAATAGTCAATGGGGCAAACTTCTGGAGAAGGCATGAGGGGGTGAGATTAAGAGGGGTTGATATTGCCAAGGAGAAGAGTTGCCATTTCCAGATCATCTGCCACCTGCAGCTCAAGCTTCTTCCTACCACCACAACTCAAGATCCCCCTCTCAGCCCCTTGGTTCTGACTGCTGAGCCTTCTCCTTATTTCATCTAATCCCAAGTCTCACCATACTACTTCCTGGCCATCTCCATGCTATGTTGATATCCATGCCCTGTCCCCTCAACTCCTCCCCTCTCCTTCCAACTCTAGCTCTGAGAACAGTAATCAAATCAACTCTCCCATGCCCAGAAATGAACTGTCTAATAATGACCTTATAACCCCATTCACCATTCCTCTGATTGCCTAGCCTAAAACACTCTTCTCTAGCCACCACTCTCTTATACATGTCATCTTCCCTTATTTGAACAGGAACTATGTTGCATACTTGTATTTTTATCCCCAAGGTTTACACATTATATGGCAAGTATTTAATATATGGTAAGTACTTCATATTTTTTTCATCCATCCACTTATTCACTCCATTTCTGACACTTACTAGTTATATGACATTGGGCAAGTAATTTCTAAGTTTAGGAGGTTCTAGAAGGGTAACTTCTAATGCTAAGCCTCAGTTTCCTCATCTGTAAAATGAACTTAGCCTCTGTGACTTCTAAGTTCTCTTCCAGTTCTGTGATCCTAGGTGAAGATGAGGTGGTGTGAAATATAGAAGTGAGGGGAGAAAGCTCCTGCCACAAAGTCTCAGGATTTTCAGTGAAGTATTAGGTAACATTCTCTATTGAGAAGATAGATGGAGGGAAGTGGTTGGTGTCTTGAGAGGAGAAGCTCTGGAAGAGTCACTGTGGAAAGTGTGACAGAGGAAAAAATCAGAAGAGTGAGAGGCTTGGTGGGCAGCAGAGAAGGCTCAATTGGGCATAGATAGCATCAAGCTATGGTGGGCCCAATCAGCACAAGTGTGTGATTTCCTCCTGTAGCATTCAGCAACAGGAGCAGAAAAGAAGGCTGGGGGCACTGATCCGGGGGCTTAGGTATAGAAAGGGATGAGTGAGGAGAAGACAAGGAGACAAGAGCCTCAAGGGGACAGGATGGTATAAAGTTGAACTGGTTAACTAAAGGGTCAAGATTGAAAAGGGGAAAAAGTGCCATCAGAGCCAGGGAGATGGCCTAGGAAAATAGCGAAGAATGGAATGATTGGAGGTTTGGGTGATAAGGAGCCACAGGTCTGGGAAATACGCTGTTTATGGCCAGACAGAGAGAGAGATTTCAGAGTTGTGGATCATGGAGGTAGAACTCTTGTAGGGGATGAAGGGATCAGGGGTATGAGCATCCCTGCATGTGACTGAGGTGGAGGGAAGGAGCAGAGATCCTAAGAGATAAGGAGGTGAGTAAACTGAGAAGCCAGGGAACTTGAGAGGACAGCAGTATATAAGTTGAAGTCCCCAAGGATGAGGCTCCTCAAATGACAAGGAAACAAGGCGCTTTCCCATCCTAGCTGTTCTTTCTAGCTTATCCATGCCTTTTTCAAACTGTGGTACTCAGAAGTGAAGAGAATACTCTAGATGTGATATGACCAGGGCACAGAAGTGTAGAGGGACTATTATCTCCTTCTTCCTGAAAACTATCAAATAAAGGGAAGTGGAGAAACATTCCAGGCTTAGGGAGGGCCTGCCAGTGCAAAAACATAGAGGCAGAAAATACAACATAGTATATAAGAAATAGTTTGGCTGAAATGTGCAGTGTATGAGAGAAAATAATAATTGGAATTTAAGAACACTTTAAGCAAAAGATTGGATGACGATGACACCACCCTGACAACCCATTCTGAGTCATACCCTGTTCTCCATGACATGCTTGTGTCATGGGACCCCAGCACTAAGCGGTTGCCAGATCCTACCACAGGGCCTCTAACTCCAGCCCTAAGGCCTAATATGTAAAACATTCAACTTGAAGGTGAGTTAACCCAATCCTGACCATAGCATCTTGCACCTAGCAGATGCTTAATCAATGCTTCTCTTGGAAATGAATGAAAGAAGCCCCACATTTTACAGATCAAAGAATAAAGCATGGAGACTTGTCCAGTGAGGAAGCTGATTAATTGAAGACCCCTACTCTATTCCAATAAGTCTATTTGATATGATCCTAAGTTCTGTGTATCTGGCCCCAGAACTGTGAGCTGCAGATGTTAAGATCACTTGTGTAATCATGAGAAGTTGGATGGAGGTCCTCCACCCTTGTTTTTCCTTGTCATGGTGACCAAGCCCAGTGTGGCAGAGGTGACTCAACTTCATGGAAAGTCCCCCAAAATTATTTTTGTGCCTCTGGACCATTCTCTCTCGTCCAACATGAGCAGGTGCTCATCTTGTGACCTTTTTATGACCATCTTTTGACCACCCAGTCAGTGGAGATATTCCTTGCTTTGTAACTCTGCTGATATATTGCTTTGCTTATTTTAGCTTATGTGTCATATGTCAACCAATGAAATTATTCTATATCTGGTATGGCTGCTCTTGAATGTTTACATATCAAACCCTATAAAATGGGGTCCTGGAGGGAGGTGGCATCTCAGATCGTGAGAAAGATCTGAGGTCTGCTTCGTTAGAGAGGACCATGGACCTTTTAATAAAGTGCCATTGGCTCAGAGCTCTACCTCAGTTTCTCTTATTGTAGGCTGGATAATTTTTATCCCCACACCATCATCTCACAAATCAAGGACAAGCTTTTGACTCTCAGTAGAGGAGTCAAGCTTTCTTTCCATTGTACAACTGGAGAATGTGTGTTGCCAATAGAACACCAGTGTTATTTTCAAGTTTGAAGAACCCAGGATTTAACAGGCATAAGAAGCAATGGCCTCCTTTCAGAAGCTCTGCTCCCTGGAGCTTGGGCTCTGGGCTCTAGCAATCACCATAGCTATAGATGTCACCACTGACCTTCACCCAGCAGCTGCATGGCCTCTTGCCCTCTTTGTTAATAATACATTCAGCTCTAAGCCACATTTCAGTTCCTCACCCTGGACAGATGGTCCCCAAACACGGCCTGTTAATTTAGCCTTATTTAATTTCAGCGGCAAAGAGATGATTTTTACATTGACTCAGGGGGACACTCCATGTGTATGGATTGGGAGCAGAGAAATGTGTGGAGATTAAATCCATCAGAAAAAAAAATAAGAAAAGCTTAGCCAAAGAGCAGCAAGGGAGTTAGAAAACATGGAAATATTGAAAGGGAGTAGAAACATTCTTTTGTTTCAGCCTCATCCTGATTTGGCAGAATCTGTGTAAATGATATTTTTACCAAGTCTTGGTTCAAGTAACACAAAATCAAAGGGAGATTTTGATTAATTTGGGGATTATTTCATTAACTTTACAATCTTCTTCACCATTGCCATTCTATTCCTCCTCCTCCAGTTCCCTGTTACCTGCTAGGCACTATACTTAAAACCAAGACAATGAAAATAAGTATAAGACACTATCCCTGTCCTCAAGGGACTAATCTAATGATCCATATAGAGAATCAAAGTGAATTCTGTCTTTAGTTATACCTAAATTAACTCAGTTTGGCTGATCAAGGACCCTGAGAATGCCCAGTTCTTAGCTACCACATTGGAAACTCTTGTAGTACCAAAACATATACACAGACTCCATGCCTCATATCCTTTTCTTCCTTATCCCTACCTCTTAAAATTCCTGCTTTCCTTTATGATTCTTAAGGGACTCCTTGCACAAGAGTCTTTTCTTATTCCTCCCAGCTGGTATGCCTTCTCCTTTAAGATGACCTCGTACCTACCTCATATATGTTTTATACACACACATGTCTTTGGCATATATGGACGTGTGGGCATATTGTCTTCCCCTCTAAGATGTAAGCTCTTTGAAAGGAGGGACTGTTGTGTCCCCAGCAAGAGTGCACAGTAGGTGCTTAATAAATACCTGATTCATTTACATACATACAGGGAATCTCAAAATTAGAAGCAACCTCAGAAGTCGTATAGTCCAATCTATACCTAAGTAGGGATGCCTTGAGATCTGAATGCGTGGACCAAAGTTAGACCTCTGGGCTGGTTGATAAGGACTTAAGGTATTGCCCCTTCCTTGACTGATTAGTCAAAAAACATTCTTCATAGTAGATGGAAGACCCTTTCCTGGGTGTCATAGGAGATGTGGAGATGAAGCAGATATAGCCCCTTCCCTCAGGGAGCTGACATTTTAATCAAGGAGATAAGTACTTGAAAAGATAACTACAATACTAGGCATTCAATGGATTGAACACCTATTAAGCTGTCTCTGTGGACTATATGCAAAGGGCCAAATAAATGATACAGTCAGAACTACAGGAGTGATAGATAATAACAAACCATTATCACAATGAAGAGGCAGGGCTATTGAGCTCTGGGAGGAAGGAGGCAACAGCTGCTGCCTCAGTAATACTCCTGCTCCAAGGCTGCCTAACATCAAGAGATAAAAACAGAGAGCAGAACAGACCTTAAGGCTAGTGTTCCTACTTTGGTGTTTATACTGTAATTGTAAAATCGAGTGTGAGTGAGGCAGGAAGGAGAGCCCAAGGGCCATAGGAACCTGTCATGGAAGAGTTTGGGGACTGCTTAGTTGGACGGGACTTTTCAATGAGTCTATTTGTGATCCCATGTCTTGCACATATCCCTAGCACAGAACCGTGTATTAGGCTGTGCTTTAAGGTAGCTAAGCTCTTAGTCAAAGTGCCCACCAAAAGGCTGAACAAGAATAAGCCCAGAAAATCTGCAGTTGCTGAATCTTTAACCACACTCATAAGTACCCTCTCTCAGACACATTTGCATCAGTGGTTGTAGGACTCTGTCAATCAGGGGTTTGTGGGATGCTGTGGGCAGGGGCGGGAAGGGCAGAAAAAGATTAAAAAATTAACCAACCCCCCCCCCCCGCCTCATTGCTCATGATTAGAACTGGAAAGTCTGAGATCTCAGACAAAGGCCTGATACAGCCTAGACAAGAGAGTCAAGCATCTCGGTTGGTGGCCAAAGCACCAGGACTTCAGACAACAGGCCTATTGGAGAACTAAATTAATATTCCACAACTGCTATGGATTATGGCTGTCTTTATCCCACAGGAACATCTCACGACACCATGCCTTTGCACTGGATATCCCCCACCAACATCACCACACATCTCCACCCCTACCCCTATGCTTGCAACGTTCTTTAGTTTCCCTGGCTTCCTTCAACACTCAGCTCAAATCTCAAATTTCTGCCTCGCCTACCACTGCTAGTGCCTTCCTTCTGAGATTACTTCCCATCAATGCTGTATATGGGCCCGCTAGGTGGCATAGTGGGTAGAATGCCAGGCTTGAAGTCAGGAAGACCTGAGTTCAAATTTGGCCTCAGACGCTTACTAGCTGTGTGACCCTGGGCAAGTCACCTAACCCTGTTTACCTCAGTTTCCTCATCTGTAAAATGAGCTGGAGAAGGAAATGGAAAACCACTCCAGTGTCTTTGCCCAGACAACCTCAAATGGCATCACAAAGAGTGGGCCATGACTGAAAAGAGCAAGCAACAAAAATGCTGTATACATTGCATATGGATGATTATTTGCATGTCATCTCCCCCATTAGAATATGAACTCATTAAGAGCAAGGATTCTTTTTGCCCTTCTTTGTATCCCTAGTGCACACCACAGTATCTGTCACAAAGCAACAGCTTAATTCATGTTTGTTGTTTGACTGACTGACAGCTCAGTAGCAACAGAATTGGTACCATCAGTGAGTTACTGGAGACTTGATCTTCCAACCTGAACTCCCACCAACTCCCTGAAGTTGAGAGTGAATGCCCCAATTAACGAAGGCATCCACAATCTCGTAGTAAGTAAATTTGTGTCTCTAGTCCCTGTGAATCAATCAGGCAGCCTCGTGAAGCAACACACACACACACAAATATAAAAAAAGAAAAACCTCACCCTTTCCCCCCATTACCTCTCCCTGATTTCTGCCCTCATCAACTCAATCTTGCACTAGGCCAGTCCCTTTCTTCTTCTGCCCACTCTTTCTGTTAGGCTTTCTGGAACCCTGCCTTTATTGTTAACAAACATTCTTTCATCCTGGATTTCTTCTCACACACCTTCCATCTTGCATTCACAGAATCCTTGCTTCTTCCAGAAAGCACCTTTTCCATTGTTCTTTTCACCTTTGCTTATTTTCCCCAATACACTAGACTGGGAAAAGGAGCTAGAATACTTGATCTCCACTGCCATTTCTAGACTTTTCCTCTGCTGCTATCACCAGGGAAACTCTCCTCCTGTGAGGTTCAGTTCATCTATTTAGATCAGAAGTTCATGGGTCCATGAACTTTTTTTTAATATTTTGGTAATTCTATTTCCATATAATTGGTTTCCTTTGAGTCCTACATATTTTCAGTGTATTTTAAAGCAGGATTCTGAGAATATTATTCTAAGAAATACTCTGAGAAGTCCATGGGCTTCACCAGCCTCACCAGGCTGTGTCTAGGATACAAAGTTATAAGCCCCTGCTATGTCATCCCTTCCAGATTCGTGTTGTTTCGATCTTATAACCTTCAGATTCAGGATACAAAAAGTCCTGACAGGTAAGAGAATTGGGGGGAGTCTGCTAAGATGAAGTTCACTACGGAATAAAGCTAAAGTATTATACTTTGGTTCAAAAAAAAATCAATGTCATGAGAAGGAGGTGGGAGAGCCATGCTTAGACACAATTTTACCTGAAAAAAGACCTGAGGGTTTTAGTGCATTGCAAACATAATACGACTCAGCAGTGTGATGTGGCAGCTAGAAGAACTAATGGGGTTTTGGACTGCACTGAGAGGCATAGTTTTCAGGAATAAGGAAATAATACTATAGTCACTCTGTACTTCTGTGCTCTGGCATTCTCACGTCTAGAATATTCTCTTCAGTTCTGGGTACCACAGTTTGAAAAGGGTATGGATAAGCCAGAAAGGGCAACTAGATGGAGAAGGACCTTGTTTCCTTGTCATTTGAAGAGCCTCATACTTGGAGACTTCAACTTATATACTGTTGTCCCCTCCAATACTCTTGCTTCTTGGTTTACCCACCTCCTCATTTCTTAGGATCTCTGCTCTTTCCGTCCACTTCAGTCTCATACAGGGATGCTCGTACCCTTTATCTCTTCATCCCCCATAAGAGTTCTGCCTCCATTACCCACAGCCCTGAAATGCCTCTATCTGGCTGTAAACTCCTGCTCTTCTCGTTTTACCTGTGCCTCAGCCTATTTCCTAAACCCAATGCCTCCAGTCATTCCTTCACTCCCTGTTTTCTCAGGCCATGTCCCTGGTTCTGATCTCACTTTGCTCCCCTTTTCCATCCTGGCCCTTTAGTTAACTAGTTCAATTTTATACCACCCTGTAACCTTGGGGCCCTTATCTTCTTGTTTTCCCTCCACTTATCCCTTTCCAAATCTCACTCCCAATCACTATTTGTATCTATACCTGCTCATCTGTTTCTATGAAGTCAATTCCATGACTCCAAGGCCATGTAACTAGTACCCAGTGAAACACAGTAAGTTCAAGAAAGAAGGTAAGATTTCATCAGTGAATAGGAGATAATCCCTATCTCTAATTTGATAGATTTGTGAATACATTTTTCTTGACAATGAATTTATAGAAATAGTCAGAAATAAGCTATAAATTTACTCACTCTCTGAAAGACAGTCAATCAGTAAGTAAATATTTATTAAGAATCTACTAAGTACAGGCACTATACTGAAAATATGACACAAAGCAAGTCAGTGCTTGCCTGTGAGCAGTTCACAATCTAATGGGGGACAGAGCATGAAAAGAACAATGTACAAACAATCTATATACAAAACAAATAGGAAGCAATCACCACAGAGAGGGCACTGGAATTAAGAAACATTGTGAAAGGCTTCCTGTCAAAGGGAGGATCTAAGCTGGGACTTGGAGGAAGCCAGGGAAGCCAGGAGGTGATGAAAAGGAAGGACATTCCAGGTGTGGGTGACATCCAGAGAAAATGGCCAGAGATAAGAGATGGAGTATTTTGTATGAGCGACAGCAAGAGAACCAATGTTATTGGATCATACAATACATGGGGGCAGGGGTAGAGTGTAAGAAGACAGGAAAGGTAGGTAGGGGCTCTGCTCAGTTGTGAAGAACTTTGAATAGCACTCAGAAGATTTTGTATTTGATCCTGGAGGTGAAAGAGAGCTGCTGGAGTTGATTGATTATGGGGATGACAGCGCTTCCAACTTGTGCTTTAGGTGCTTTGGTGACTGAATGGAGGATTGACTGGAGTGGGGAGAGACTCCAGGCAGGCAGACCCACCAGGAGGCTAATTTGATAATCCAGGTGTGAGGTGACAAGGGCTTGCACCAGGGTAATGGCAGTGGAGAATGGGGCGTACGTGAGAGATATTGGAAAGGTGAAATTGACAGGCTTTGGCAACAGATTGGATATGGGAGAGGTGAGAGATGGTGAGGAGTCCAGGATGATACCTAGACTGGGAGGCTTAGAGAACATGACTCTCAGCACTTCTTTCAGTGGGACACAGCCAAGCAGCAAAGGTGTATGGGCTCCCTACTGAGTAGCTACCAGCACCCCAGGGTTAGAAGTAAAATATCTTCACCTTATCTTACCACTCTCAAACTGTCATATTATTTCTCTCCTCCTTTAGAGTTAAATTCTGATAAAAAAGTCAAACAAACAAAAACAAAACTCTATATGGTATCTCTATTTCTTCACTGCTCACTTCACTTCCGGACTCTTTGCAAATCTGGCTTCTGACTCTATCACTTAACTAAAATGGTTTTCTGCAAGGTCACCAATGCCGCCCTAGTTGCTAAATCTGTTAGCCTTTTCTGAGTCCTCATTGTTCTCGACTTTTGTGGAGAATTTGACACTTCTTTTTGGAAACTGTGTCCTCCCCAGGTTTTCATGACATTTCTGTCTACTTGTTTTCTTGCTACCTATTGGACTGATCCTTCTTAGTTTCCTTTGCAGTTATCAACCATGTCTTACCTTCTTCTGTGTGTGGGCATCCCCCAGGTCTCATTCGTGAACCCTCTTCTCTTTCTTCTCTACATTTTCTACTTATTTTATCATCTTGCATGGGTTTATCTATCTATTCATCTATCTTTTTCCCTCCCTCCTTCCTTCCTTCCTGTCTTCCTTCCTTCCTTTTTCTCTTTCTCTTTCTTTCTTTTTCTTTCTTTCCTTTTCTTTCTTTCTTTCTCCTTTCTTTCTTTCTCTCTTTCTTTCCTTTTCTTTCCTTTCTTTCCTTTTCTTTCTTTCTTTCTTTCTCCTTTCTTTCTTTCTTTCTTTCTTTCTCCTTTACATGAAATGTCATAAGAGTCTCCCAATTGGCCTTCCTCCTTCCTGACCAACTTTCCCTCCACAAAGGTGAAAAGGTAATATTCCCAAATGACTGGTGTGACCATATTTTCCCCTTGTTCAAGAAGCTTAAGTGGCTACATATTGAATCTAAGATAAAATACACTCCCCCATTTGATATTTAAAGGTCTTCATAACCTGGCTCCAATTTAATTTTCTAGATTGATTTCCTATTACTTCTCATTCTTTCAGGCCAAATTGGCTTACTCTGTTTCTTGGAACCCCTAACTCTCTTTGCAGGTCATTTCAAGGGCCACTTCATGCAAGAGGCCTTTCCTGATTCTCTTGGTTGCTAGGGTCTCCCCTCTTCACTCCCCTCAGTTACTTTGTTTTTCTTGCAAATATATTTGTATTTTCTCATCTGTATATGTGTAGGTTTTCCTCAGTAGTATATAAGTTCCTTAACGGCAGAGTCAGCTTTGTTTTTGTATCTTTAATGCCTACCATAGTGCCTGACATGTAGTAGGTGCTTCATAGATGGGTTCTTTGTATTGTGTTGAATTAGGTAGCTCTCAGATGAGTGGGCGTGGTGTACCTGACAACATTTTACCCAGACAGCTATGGACCTTTGTAGCTTCATTTCTCTGGGGAGGGAATGTGCTTCTCTGGATGTTATTCTACCTGGCAAGAGAGGGAATTTCAGGGATACCACAAAAAAAAACCTACTCTGGAAGAGGAGGAATATTTCAGGGCCCTCCAATGATAGAAAACAAAGTGACTCTGAGGGTGAAAAAGCTTTCCTAGGTAAAGGAGTTTTCTCTGAGAGGAAGACCTTCAAGGACCTCTCTGTACATTCTGCCTGAAGACAGGAGGAACGTCTGGGCTCAGGGACTCTAGGACAGAGCACACGCAATGTGCTTCTCTACACCATATTAAATCCAGATAAGGTGGCTGTGGATCTCCTAGATGACTCCAGGCAGCAGCCCTGGTCATTGAGCCTGCAGACAGTGATCTATCTGGTCCTCCCCATGCCCTTACCAAATGAACATGACCTAGGTACTAGAATTCCAAGGAATGGTTTTGATTCTATTGCCAAAGAGTGGATCATTCAAACACCAACCCGGAAACCTAGGCTTTTCATGTTTTCATTTGTTACTTATAGGAAGAGGTGATCTAAAGTCACTCTTTAGTACCTTCAGCAAGACACTCTTTCGTATCTTTAGCAAGATGCTTAGTTTTCTTGTCCTTGCCCTGACTCCCTGATTTTGGTAGCTCCTAGGTTTCATAGGATGTGAAGCTGGAAGAAACCTTAAAGATCATTTGGTTTGATTCAATTTTGGCTTAATTAATTTTACAGAGAAGGAAACTGCTGGTCATAGCAGGTTATCACTCGCCCAAGAACACATCCACAGTAAACAGGAGAACCAGGCTTTGAATGCGGCTCTCCTGGCTGCACGTACCATTTCCATTATCCTATGCTGACCTCTTGAATTTGTATTTTTAAAACCTCATCTGGAATCCTCTAGCAAATGTATTTTTGGAAACCAGGCTTCCCAGAATAAGCACAGACAGAACCCCTTCTCCAGTCAGAACCCTGCAAAAATGATGAGTTCCGATGCCATTTTAAAACCTCAGCCTAGCTATTGAGATTCACACGCATGGCCTCAAGTTGCTGAGCTGCAATAAAGTTTAATTGAATGCCTCCTTCCAGAGAGGACCTTCCCGAGTTAATGTCAGCTCCTCTGAATGACCCAATGAAGTCGTAGTTTTTCTCTTTTATTACGGCATGCCACAGCCAATTTAGGGAGAAAAGGAGATGGCTCTAAGTGAGGGAAATGGGCTCCCATGCTGATAAGAAACCCTTTAACGTTTAATTAAAGGAGACAGTGCCTGACTTAAAAAGGTAACTGGTAAATGGTAAATTTCAGAAATGGGCAGATAGACAGCCCCATTTTTGTGGTGTCTCTTTTGTCTGGGGGGTAGTCATAAGGTCTACAAACACAGATTTGGGCAGAGAACAAAAGAAAATTGTTTTTAGTCTATCTTGGTACTGAACACTAATGTCCTTGAAGTAAGGGGACCCTGGAGAAAAAGAGATAGAAACAAAAGGAAAAGAGGAATAACCAGTGAATTCAATGAACAAAATTGGAGCACTGAGCCACATACAGCCACGACATCATTCTTATTTTCAAGCCATTAACAGGAAGGAAACGATCAATAAGGAAATTGCTATTTCTTTTCACAGCATCAGTGACTAACAGCTGTTGCTGTGGGCCTCCCCCTTGGGGCTTGGCATAGGAAGGAAGAATAAGGCCTCGGGAGGGATGAAGCTTTAGGCCTCCTGGCTCTTTGGGGGAGCCTTTGGAGAAGTTGCTGAGATACCTCCCAGCAGACTTTTTAGAGAATCATAAGATTTCCAGCTGAAAGGGACCTAGGAGGGAGACTATGTAGTCCAATTCTTTCACTTTAAGGAGGAAAAAAATGAAGAGCCCAGAGAAGGGGAAGCAATTTGTCTCTCCTGTGATAGGGGATAAAGTAAGCACCAGAAGAACTGAGATATGAACCCTTTCCTTCTGATTTCAAATGCTGCTCTTTTCCCACTATCTTATACATTAAACTGCCCAAACCCAAGTCTCTGTTGAGAAAGGGTGACCGAATAAAGGTTAAGAGGTCTGGGTTTGGGGCCTAGTTCTGCCAATTCGATTCTGTTCAAAAGACATTTATAAAAATCTGCTCTGTTCGGATCCATCAGACAAGATAGATGCCAAGATAAATAAGAAATTGTCCCTATCCTCATGGAGTTTACAATCTGTTTGCAGTGACTTCGAATAAGTCACATCACTTCAAAGGGCTACAATTTCTTCCTTTGTCAAGAGGGGATAAAAATTCCTCTCCTACTTAAATTGTATGGCTAGTCTGAGAATCGGCTGAAAGAAAACCCTATTTAATTCAACAGGCTTTTATTAAGTGCCTACCATATACAATGACAAAAATTAGAAATGGTCCCTTCCCTCAAGAGACTTATTTTCTCCTGGGGAATGCAAATAATTAAACAGAGAAGTAAATGTAACACCCTCTCTGGGGTACCCCACCCCTAACTCAAACTCACAGGTTGGTTCCCCTAGGAAACAATTACCTCAGGTCCAAGGTACTCTCTGGGTCCACAGTACTAAAACTATAACTTGAGTCCCCATCAGTGTGTTTACCTTTAAATACTCAGCCAGTTGACACAATTAACTTGAGACAAATGCATTTTTTAAAAATGTCATAAACTTATAAACCTTAGGTACACTCTTCCACAAATAAACACAGCATCCATAAGAAGAGGGAGCACACAAATAGAGTATACTAGAAGAGAGCGACAGTAGTAGAGAACACTACTTGCCCTGCAGGGCCCTGATTTTTCCCCCTCTTTTTATGTTGTCCTCATGCTGTGCTACCTGGACACAGCATTATCTGTTTGGCAGATCACTCTACTGGACTTCTGGGGCTCCTCTTCAAGTCTCAACTTGACTCTGTAGTTGGACCCTCTAGACCTACTCTATACTCAGCATGGTATTTCACAGGTGAATTGCTCCACCAAAAACATCTTTGTTGATGAGAACAAAGGTTAGGGAAATCCTTCCTCACTTTCGCCCCATTCCCCAGACTCTAAAAGAAGCTCAAAGTAAAAGATAGAAAGTGATTCCCCTTTAAGAGTTGGGTTCTTCCCCCACAACTGGCAATCTTCTTGATTGCCAGAAATGATTTCCAATGTTCAACCAAGCAACTCTTGTTTTTACTTTCTCCAGAGCTGACAAGATTGCTTTTTAAAAGCTACCAGGGCTGTGGCTCATCCTTTAGCCAGCCAATGGCTATCTGTTCCATAATTCCATTAGGTTTGATTGAGGAACTTCTTCACACATTTCAAAAAGGCCAAGAAAGGTAAATCGTTCTCTATACTTCCTTTATACTTTTCTTTTTACAAGAAAAATTGAGGAGGCAGTAAATGCTAACAATTAATGGAATCAGGAAAGGCTTCATGGAGGAGGTGGCATGTGAACTGAGTCTTGAAGGTAGCTAGGGAGGCTAATAGGTAAAGGCAAGGAGGAAGTACATTTTCAGGCATAAGGGACAGCCTATGTTAAAGGAAAGAGGATGGAGATAGAGCATGGAGTTCAGCAAATAGGCCAATTTGGCTTGAATACAAAATAATACAAAATAGGCCTGGGAAGAAGGTAGATTGAAATTAAGTCATAAAGGGCTTTGAAGATGAGGAATGGATATTTTATCCTAGAAACAACAGGGAATTATTGAAAGTTCTTGTCTTGGAGTGTGGTGATAAGTGGGAAATTACATGGTCAGACCCGTGCTTTAGGAAAATTATTTTGGTGGCTGTGTGGGAGATGGATTAAGAAAGGGAGAAACTAGAAGTGACAAGTCCAGTTGGAGGGTTGTTAAAACTGTCTAGGCAAGAGGTGATAAGGATCTGAACTGCATAGGATGGGGTGATCGTATGGGTGAAGAAAAGGGAGTAGAGGTAGTATCAAGATTACCTGGTAACTGAATGGACATGAAAGGGTGAAGGGGAATAGGGCTTCAAGAATGACCCTAGAATACTACAGAACCTCCACAGTGAGATCTACAGCCATTAAGAAAACATTAGCCTAGTAATCTACACAGGAACAAACAAGTCGATGAAGAATAAATATTGTCTGGCCTGTGACAGGCAGCTGTATTGGCAGGACGTTGAATTAATCCATCACTCCACCTATCTTGGACAAGTATGGAAGACAATGAATTGAATAGGAGGTGGAGACCATCTAGATTGTTTGGGGGAAATTGCGCAGTGTTCTCCGTGATCCCAAGCTGCTTTCTGTTGCTGAAGTTCACCTTTTTAATATAAGTGCTCTTCCCATAGTGCTATTTTGCCACAAATCCTGGAACACCACAATCTCAGGAGAATAAAAGTTTTAGATGACATAAAGGACAATGAAATGCTATCTGCATAGTGGGTATAAGCTGGGTGAAGCAGACTACCGGCAATGATAGGTACAGGAAGTGTCACGGAAGACCTCATTAAACATATGTACAACCAGATAAAGACGTGATCCAGTCAAGAATGAGTGATAATAGAGGGACCAACAGAGTTTTGCACTGGCATTAACAAAATATAAAAACTCAGAGGAAGGCCTCTAGTACATTGGATAGATTTTGTATGGAATATTTAGAAAAAGATATGGACAACAGTGGTATAGGAGAAGGAATGGATGGGTTGTTTGTCTTCTACACCAGTGGTGGAAATACTCATACCAATAGATCACGGAGTGAATGAAGTATAGAATCATCATTATTATAGCATCTATAAAATGCAAAAAAGAACATTATGAAATGAACCTTTTTTCAATTTGGAATTTTGCTTTTAAAAGTGACAGAAATATCTGTCTCTGGGTCAAAGTGACCTAGAGATTCCATTGCTAGGAGTACACTGGAAGGAAGTTAAAGACAGAAAGAAAGCTACAATATACAACAAATATTCAATACTAGCATTTTTTGAGAACTTGAGCAAAGAGCTGGAAAGAAAACAGATGCTCATCAATTGAGGAATCACTGAACAAAGCATGGTGCAAGAAGGTAATGGAGTACTACTGAACTATAAAAAATAGTGACTATGAAGAATTCAGAAAAGCATGAGAAGACATATAAGCTGATACAGAGTGAGGTAAGAATAACCAGGAAAACAACATAAGCAATGACTATAACGTGGAAATTCTAAAGAAAAACCAAAAGCTTATGTTATATAATTATTATGACCACATCTGACCCCAGAGAAAAATTAAGAAACTCAACTTCTCGCTCCTCTTTGTAAAGACAGCTGTGAAATACTACATATGCCATGATTTATATGGTGGTCAATTTTACTGAAATGCTTTTTTCTCTTTTTTTTTTATTCTTTGTTACAATTGATGTCCCTTTGGTTGCAGGTAAGGGATATATTCAGAAATGAGGGTGTTGTATAAAAATGCATAGAAATATCAATAAAAATAAGATTTTAAAAACTTAAAAGCCCCCTTTCTTCTCTGGATCAGTATACTAATACTTTTTTTAAAAAGCCTCCATCTACGCTTTAGAATTAAAATACTGCATGCATGTTGGAGAGAAATTATTAAATAGCATATTTTATCCTGAGGTCTTAAGCACCATCCTAAGAATTTTGCCATGCTGCAAATGCCTTCAGGCTTTGTGAGGTGACAATTCTCTTTAAGGTAAGACCCAACTTAGAGTTGTGATCAAAGGAAACTGTGAGCAGTCCTGTGTGTGTGTGTGTGTGTGTGTGTAGGGGGGTAAATTATGCTTTTGTCACATTCAATCTTCCTCCCCAGTGAGAGAAGAGATGGTAAGATGCGGATTTATATAGGGATATTCTCCAGAAAGCTTTAAACTTGATTTCCATTCCTACTCTAGGACATTTTTATGGAAATTAAAGGTAAAAGGTACCTCAGGGATAATCCCATCTGGCCTCTTCATTTTACAAATGGGGAAACTGAGGCCCAGAGAGAGAAAGTGTCTTGCCTTTTTTTATTTCAATTTTATTTCCAGATCCACAGTGACAGATCTTTCTCATTCATGTATCTTTGGGGTTTGTTGTTGTTATTCAGTCATTCAGTTGTGTCTGACTCTTCATGATCCCATGGACCACAGGGCTTTCTTGGCAAGGATAATAGTCTGGGCAACACAACACACACATACTCTCTCTTCAGAAGGGAAGATTTTAAGGCACTTGAGAAAACAAACAAGTGGATCTGTTTTGCAGCTCCTCAAGAGGAATACTGTACACCTTCCCCAAATTAGCATCACAAATCAACACAATTCGGTCTAAAAAATAAGCAGCATTTTTAAGGCTGCAAGAGGTAACAACTGCTCTTTTGGGAAAGTAGGATGTGAGGAAAACCCAAGGCTCCCGTACCCTGGCATTGGGTCGTGCCACCAGCCAGAATGACAAGTGAGGTAACAAGTGAGGTAGCAGCTCTTTGACAAGAGCTTGGAATGAAATTTTGTCCAATTCTATTGGACTGAATAAGACCCAAGGGATGTTTCAGACCAAGGAAATACCTGGTGTGACCCCAAGGGCTCTCTGAGCACATTAGCAGGCCAGTCAGCTGATACCAGAGGGCCTCAAGGCAGCTTATGAGCAGACGGCTGAACATGGTGATGGTGGCTCAGCATGGAGTCAAACCTCAACTCTCCATAGATGGCACTCTTTAATATATCTTAATCTTTCTGTAACTACTGACACGAATCCAAAGGAAAACCACTGGAAAGTAAGAGAAGCAACACCAGTCATTATCGAAACGTTTCCCACAAGTCATGAAAATGTGAGCTAAAGGACCAAAGAGTGAGAAAAATGGCTACTCTCCACTGTTTTTCCTTACATACTTGGAGGGGATAGTGAGCTGCAGCAGGATTTGCTGAGGGAACATAGCACACCTGTGGCACTGGGCCAGGATTCAGAGCATCATAGATTCAGGGCGAGGTGCCACGTGCATCCATGGGGCAACATGGTGAAGTAGAGACCATTTAAACAGGCTCAACTTGGCATGCTGGCTGTAGGGATCTGGTATAATTACACAGGTAGTACTTAGCAGAGCCAGGATTTGAACTCATGTCCTTTGACTCCATATCCAGGGGTTTATCCACTTCACCGGCCTGCCTCTTCTTTTACCAAACTGGTACATTGGATGCAAGATTGTAATTAGCATTGGAAGTCTTAGAGTTGGTGGTTGTTTATGGCCAGAATTAAAAAGGATCTCAGTCAGGATCGGGAGGATCTTATGGTCAAAAATGAGGCAGATCTTGCTAAACATCGGCATATCTGTAGTTGGGATCATAGTCATGATTGGAAAGAGTCTTTGGTCAGAACTGGGAGCTGTTTATCATCAGGCTGGGGGCTTCTTAGTCAATCAAATTCAACAAGCATTTATTGAGTATCTACTTTGAGCAACATGTTGGAGGTGTTGAAAATACAAAGACAAAAAAGAAGTAGTTCCTGTTCTCAAGGAAATTACTTTCTAGTGGGCACAACAGACAAGGATATAAAAGGTACGTACAAATGAATTTGGGTTGGACAAAGAACATTAAGCAGTTGGGTTATCAGGGTGGAAAGGGTGTTTGTGGTCTGGGTTGGGGAGGTCTTTGTTAGTGGTTGAAGGCATTAATGGGTGGGACTAGGAGATTTTTGTTAGGGTCGGGTGCTCGTGGTCAAAGTTGGGGGTGTTTTGGCCAAGGTTGAGTTTTAGTGGGATTGAGATCGAAGTGCTCTTCATCAGGATGGTGGCTATTTGTTGTAAAGTTTGAGTGGTTTTGGTCACTGTTGGGGCTATTTTTTTAACTAGGCTTAGGGGTAAGGATCAAGCACAGAGCAAGGGGAAAGAGCTATATACAAAGTCTGTGGTAGTGACTGGGGTAGCTCAGTGGCACAATGGATAGAGTGCTGAGGCTGGAATCAGGAAGACCTGAGTTCAAATCTGGCCTCAGACACTAGCGATGTGAGCTTGGATAAATCACTTAACCCTGTTTGCCTCAGTTTCCTCATCTGTAAAATGAGCAAGAGAAGGAAATGGCAAACCACTCCAGTATCTCTGCCAAGAAAACCCCAAATGGGGTCACAAAGAGTCAGATACAACTGAAAAATGACTAAATAACAACAAAAGATTGTTAGTTCCCTTCCTCCTACCTCAAGCTCTGGAACTAATTTCTCACATCAGACTCCTTTTTCTGTCCCATTGCTCCCAGAGGTTTTGTAAGATAATCTTAGGCTAGGATGTTGTACTGGTAGGAGTATGGAGACAAGTGATCTGGGTTTAAGTGAGGGAGCTTTACAAACTTTAAAAGATGATATAGATGCCAGCTATTATTATTATTAGCTTCGACACATAGCAACTGTGGGCTCTTGCTTGGTTAAGCTACTTAACCTCTTTAAGGTCCAGTCTCACTGTCTGTGAAATGGGTATAACAATGCCTTCAAAGCCAACCTTACAGGGTTATCTCGAGGGAAATGCTTTGGAAGTCTGAATGTACTAGAGAGAAGGGAATTATTATTCCATCCTAAATTAGTATTAGCTTCATAATCCACTCGCTTCCTGATTTGGCTTTGGTTTGGCTTCCTGATAATGAAAAGGATCTGAGCCACTTGAGATACATTTCCCACCCAGCAAGATATGACCCAGGGCTTCAGCAGTACTGACGCATCAGTGTCTGAAGAAAGTATCCTTATTGTTCAAAGAACAGCCCTTGACACGGCAGCTCTAACATACTATTCTCATGGCCCTGTTCTCTTTGCTCATCTGGGAAAGAAAAGGCAGGTGATTCACTACTCTGTCCACAGAAAGATAAAGGACACACTTCAAGTCCAGGACTCTACAATTTGCAGAACAGGAAAGGCATAGGTCACTTTACATAATACCTTTTTTCACTTTGACCTCATTTGTGAGCTGAAGGCAGATGATTGGAGCCGTGTCTCTTTAAAAAAAAATATATAGATCTCTAGTAAAAAAAAAAAATGAGAAGCAAAAATAATAAAAGCTAGCATTTATATGACACTTCGAGGTTTGTAAAGCGCTTTATAAATATTATCTTATTTTATCCTCACACAAACCCTGGGAGGTAGGTGCTATTATTATCACCCCCATCCATTTTACAGATGAGGAAACTGAGGCAGATAGGGGATAGGCAGATAGGCAGATAGTGATTTGGTCAGGGCTATCATGATAGTTGGATTTAAAGTCATGACTGTAGGTCCAGCACTCTATCCACAGCGCAATGAAGTGAATAGAGAGAGATCCTGGGGTATCAGGAAGAGTTGCAATTTGTCTCACTCCTGACATCTACAGACTGAGTCACCCTGGGCCAGCACTCAGACTCTCAGAGTCCCATGCAATTCTCTAAGACTAAGTTGCAGAATATTTCCTGATTTGCATGGGAAGAGGGAGTTTTCCTCACTGGGATTCCATATACACTAGAGCAAAAAAATTTTTTTTAATTAGGCATTAGAAGGAAGGTTTATTCTTGTTTGGGCAAAATCTTTTGTTCTACATTGACTTTGCAGAAGAGGAAGATGAGTCATCGAAAGTTACCTGCTTAAAAAAAAAGAGTTTCCTCTTTGTTGTAATTCTCAAAGATTTTGTGAACAAATTTGTTTTACCTTATCACACGTTCATTGACTTTTTAATCTTGATAGCCTTTCCAGATTAAAGAGTCCTTCTTATTTGGGTTTCTCCTCACATGGAAATCAGTCAACAAACATTTATGAAGCACTTATACAACAGGCACAGTGCTAAAGCCCTCTGTCCTTTGATCATCCTTGCATTTGTCTTTTCTCTGGAGCTTCTCCAATTTCATTACATCCTGTTGGTGCACCTTGACGATGCCATTTTATATGGTTGCTTTAAATAACTGCCCTGTGTTATCTCCTGCATCCTCTTTACACAGAGACGTTTGCACTGACATAGTATCCTCAGTAGAGGAAAAACATTCCCCAAATCCAAATAAGGCTCTCAATGTGTGTTCTAGACTTACAACTCTGACTTTAGACATTCCAGAGCACAGTTGAATTTTGATTCTGGGGCAAACTTTTAATCAAGAAAATTGACTCATAGCCTTTTGATAGAAATCTATTGGCTAGGGGAATCTTGGAGACACAGGAGTAGACAAGTTTCTTCATGTAATTTCTGTAATGTGTGTGTGTTCAACATCACAGTGAAATTTTTGCCCCTAGAAAATCCATACATGAATATTGTGAATCTATCCTAGACTCATCAGACCATTACTTAAGTCTATTCATTTTAACAGTTATTTATATATTGGTTTTGACTGTGTAAAGGGGAAAATTGTTTCAGAATCAGCATGTAATTATTCACATACAATGCTCGCCTCCTGGTGCCTCCTCAGACTGATCCCTCATGCTGGGCCCCAAATGAGAGGCCTCAGAGACATGCCTTATGACTTTCTAAAACTCAGAATTTGATTTTAATAACCAGAATCCACAGCAATTCTCCGTGATGTAGGAAACTTATGTGCTGGTCTCCTTTTGAGATAATTTGTAAACAGAAACATATGGAAATGTCCACAGAGCACCAAAGTTTTAATTGGAGCTTCAGCACATCGTTCAGCAGCATTGTTATTCTCTAATGTGGAACTTTTCACTAATGAGGCACTAATTAAGGGGTTAGGAGTCTTTTTCCTTTTGGTTCCCCCTCCTCCCCCTCCTCCACTTAATGTCATCTGCTTTAGACTCTTCTGAGTTCACTGCTGGAAGCATTAATGTAGGTCAGGCTAGGAACTGAGAGATAGTGCAAGGGATCTTTGAAGCTTTTGTCTAATGAGCTTGGATGGGCATCCATTTTGTGCTACCAAGAAAAACACAAATGTGAAAGCAAGAAAATGATATGGAAATAAGCATTTGAGAAAAGAAAGAAAGGGGAGAGAGAGAGAGAGAGAGAGAGAGAGAGAGAGAGAAAAGAGAAAAAACAATCTAAACAGACAGCAAGGCTGAGGAAGTGGTCTAGAGTATAGAGAAACAGTGATGTAAGAGTTTCATGACTTCCAAGGGAAGAGTTTTTTGAGGGGGCATTTTCTTTTTACTTATTAATTTTTAAAATTTAACTTTTTCAATGAACACAAATTTATTTTCTCTCTCCTTCCCAAGAGGATCATTTTTACCAGTCTTATTTGGACAGATAGAACGGCCATTAGTCAATTAATCAGCAAATTTTGCTAGATTTCTACTATGTTGGGTGCCAGGGATACAAATACAAAGAATGAAACAGTCCTTATTCAAGGATCTCAAATAGTTCTCAGCAGTAAGACTAACTGCTTCTCTTGAATAGCCCTTCTTTTCCCCAGGCTCTTAGGAAAGGATCGCTCAGCCATTATGTCCAAACCACATCTCACGGAATCTCTTCCATAATCATAGGTTTCTGCTTAGTTCCTACTCTTTCTATCATATTTTCCACAGGATGAGCAGCTAATGCCTTCATTCTTTGTAGAAGCTCTCAAACCCATCATGGGAGTCTCTGCCATGGAACCAGATGAGGCAATCCGTCTGTTCTCAGTGATTCCTACTCCTGATTGGTTTGGGTATTTAAAGGCAGCAAATCATGCTTCCAGAGCTAAGCATCCTCAGAACTGATATTACTGAAGTGGAATCAACTGGATTTGGCATGGGTCTCTCTAATTTCTCTGCTCCCATCCCCATGACCACCAATTTAGACTAGGTTCTTGCCACTGCTCACCAGTACATGTCATTAACTGGTTTCCCTGCCTCCAGTTTATCAACTCTCCAACCCATCCTTTACACCAGTGGTGCCAAATTCAAATAGAAATTGGGGGCCCTACCAGACATAAGGATCCCTGCAATCTGTATATTGACTTAGTTTTAAAATGTAATATTATCTATGTTTTATTTCACTAACTGCTTCCCAATTACATTCTTCTCTGGTTTGGGCCACATGTGGCCTGTGGCATCTTTGGCCCCTCTACTTTACTTTACACAATGCCTAATTTCATCACTCTTCCAGTCAAAACCCTTTAGTGGCACCCCACTGTTTATGAAATAACATATGAACTCCTGATACTTGAATTCAAGACACTAGGATTTCATTCCAACCTACCTTGTCAGTTTTATCTCACATTTCCCCTTCATTGTCTTGGCTCACATTTTCTCCCATGCCTGGGATGGACTCTCCACCACCCAATCTCACCTATTGGATTTCCTTTCTTCCTTTAAGACCTAGCTCTAGACCTCCCTCATTTATAAAACCATCTATGACTTCCTCTTCCCTCTGTAAATGGCCTAATCTCCCTCTATTTTTTTCATATTACTTAGTCTTAACATGCCCTTTGCACACACCATGTTTTGCCTTGTACTATGCACGTCTGTCTACATGTATTTTCTTTTAAGTTAGATTGTAAGCTCCCTGAGAAGTTCTATTTGTATTTATGTTTTACCTGAAACACCTAGCACAGGTCCTCATACAGGCTTAATAAATGTTTGTTGGATTGAATTTGGGTTGTAATTCATTTACTACAGACCTTTTGTTACTTTAATGAACTCCATCAAACAGAAGTGACCATACGATGAACCTAACTACAGAAATCCCTGGAGATAGGTTAGCCTAGTTCTTTCTGGTGCTGGAAGACAGAACTAAAAATTAAGTGGAATCAGGCAATTGTGAAAAGTAGAGGGATCAAACACAGGCCACACATAGCTCACAACTCTCCTAAGTATGGCCCAAACCAGGATAAAATGCAATTGGGAAATAATTAATAAAATAAAGTAAAACAGATATTATTACATTTAAAATTAAGTAAATATACAGATTGCAGGGATCCTTATGTATGGCTGTGGTCCCCATTTCTATTTGAATTTGATATCATTGGTGTAAAGGAGGGATTGGAAAGCTGATAAACTAGAGGCAGGAAAAGCAATTACAACATGTGTTGGTGAGCAGTGGCAACAATCTAAGCTGAGGTGGTGATCATGGTGATAGAAAGGAGCAGAGAAGCGAGGAATAAGTTCTAGTGAAATGGATTTCAGCTCAATGTAAGGAAAAACTTCCAAATGAGAGTTGTCCACAAATGGAATGGGTGGGTAAGTTCCCTCCCTTTGGAGTAATGTCATTGGAAGCTGGAGGAGGAACACTTATCCTGGATGTTCTATATACAAGTTGTGGTTTTGGTTGGACTATATGATCTTGGAGGGTCCCTAGAGTCTCTGAGTGCAGATGATGGAAGAGGAGTATAACTTGCTCAGGGTGACATAACATGATCCACTGGAACAGACTTCTCAGGGAATGAAGGATTCAGGAGGCACTGGGCAATATGGAGCTTCTGCCAAGTCTTCCGATACTTTATAGCTGCTGAGCCATGCTTTTCTAAGTGGTTGACTAGGGGAAGTGTAGATAAAACTACCTTCTGGCAGATCAGTGATTATGTTTAAAAAGTAAGGGACCAAGGATGCCTTAATAGTCACTGCAGAATCAAAAAAGGAGAAAGCCACGGCCAGCTCAGTTTCAATGAGCCCAGATGTGAGAGGGTGGGGGGTAGGGGTGTATGATAGAAATAGTGGTGGTGGTGAGAAGAGGCAGAGAATCAGTTGACCTTCATAGGTTCACAGATGTCATTGAGTCTGGATCCCTACTGTGGTCCACATAATAGAGCCATGACATTTGGTAGGAGCTGGCATGGACGCATCTGGGCTCGATGAAAAGCTGTAAGTGATCCTCAAGTATCCTAAATAGTGACAAGGGAGAGGTTCCCCGAGGGATCTTTTGTCAGTGGCCTGGAAAGAACAATAAATGCTTGTCGATTGATTGAATGGAAGGTTATTCACATTTTTTCCCGGGAGGGGCAGGGAAGAGCGATGATAGTGATGATCAAAATTCACCTTTATATTGTCTCTAGGTTAACAAAACACTTTTCTAACAATAAGTGGGAGGGGGGCAGGGCAGGGTAGGTAGGACAGGGCAAGTGTTATTGCCCTCATTTTAGAGATGAAGAAGCTGAGGCTCAGAGAGGCCAAGTAACTTGCTCATGATAACATAGCAAACAAATGACATAAACAAGATTTGAAGCTATGGCTTCTGACTTTAAGCTCAGACAATTGTCTGATCAGAGAAAATAAAAGTCCCAGGATTCAATGTTGCTAGGTAGATTGTTGGTGGATAGCTAGTCTAGCCTCCTTCCTAGGGGCTGGGGTCAGCTGTTCCCAAAGCTGGGGCAGGAAAACAGTGGCAAGCAGTTCCATCAGGATTCTGAAGGATGGCTCACTTTCAAATCCCTCCCCTCAGTAATTACAACAAGGAAAACCAGAACATCTCCTAATATTTTATTGTTTCTTCATTAACTATGGGTAGTACAAAGCTTTTCTCTTTTAGAAAAAACGTAGCTTCCTTCGCACTGTTGCACTCTCAAAACTTCTTCCTAGAAACTCCAGGTTCCTGAAAGCCTCTCTTATCAATGGCTACCTTTTTAGATACTGTAACAAGGAGAGAATTCTTTCGAATATTATCAACATGAACTCAGTTAATTGTGTATAAGGGTAAACACTGATTTTTTTTTCTTTTTAGAAACAAAACCATCATTTATTAACCCAAACTACAGCATCGCATTTACAACATTCATTGCATAAACTGAACAGACAAAGTTGCCACCTCCGGTAAGTAACAGACATACATTATACAATATATTTGCTGAATACATAATTTTAAACAATATGGGTACAACAACTGTTCAGAATACATACTCCAACCATTGGGTTTAATAAGTACTAAGACAAAGATCCAGGAGCTACCTTGGGTCTCAGCACAGTTAATCTAAGAGACAAAAACACAGTCGAGAGACAGTAGCTGCAATGGAATGCAAGGAAAACTAACCTGTGTTAGTCTCACCAGACACCTAGTTTGGCCCCTGGGCTTCTCTCTCACTTAGACACAAAAATCACATCCATCAAAGTTGACCATGATCTAAGAAAAAGTCCATGCAATCCAGACAGAGGGACTGTTCTCCAAAGAGAGTTATCCAACAGTCATTGCCTTCCAACAATATAAGAGTTGGCTAGAAGGGCACAAGGGAGACGGGGAAACATTTTGACCGCAGTTCCAGCTGCAAATGTGTGGTTTTCTTCGGAAGTCTGTGGCAGGCCCATATTCTAGAAACACAGAGGTAACGTTCACCACTCTAACGTCATATTAATCCACATTGCTGATGATTCTTTAAAATTATTATTACTTATTAGTTATAATTATTTTGGCAGTTGTTTGATAGGAGTTTTCTTGTGGGTTAGGACTTTGCCCTGAAACTAATGATCTGAGGGCCCTACAACTCATCAGACCGGATGACATGGAAGAGGGTGACATTGTAAAGGGTCTGATGCCCGTTGTTCCAGGCATAAAGGGCCCTGTCTTTTGGGTTGTAATCCAACATGGAAATATGTGAGTATTTGTTCTGGAATGGGATGTCAATATATTCATAGGTTGAGGCATTGGTCTGGTATGCATAGTGGACCTTGGTGCCTCCTGAGTAGCCATTGGTGACGTAGAGGGTGCCACAGATAATGAAGGCCTCGCCAGCACTGCGCTTTGGGTAGCTGGTATTCCACGTCTGGAGGATCTGCAGGGTGTTGGGGTCCAACTTGCTGATCACTATGTTCCCCGCATTCTGGTTGGTGGCATAGACGGCCCATAGTCCATTCTCATCCACCATGAGATCAATATCTGAATGGCCTCCCCAGGCATAATGGTACATGTTGTTGTAGCCAGCATAATCCAGGCTTCGGGTCTTGAGGATTAATTCTGTTTTCAGGTCAAACCTGATGATGATGTGACTTTGGAATTTATTGAAATAAATAGACCCATTGTAGACCACCTGCCCTGTCCCTGACCAAGGGTGAGGGAGGCGGTGGGAGGTGAAATTGTCTGTATTCATAAAATCAATCATGGATTTGTACTCTCGGACAAACCGATTGTTGTGATAGCCATCCATGTACCAAACCTGGGTGAATAATAGACACCATTAGCATGACAAGAGACAAAGAGGACACACGAACACAAACACCGAGAATAGAATTCCTCCCCAAGCAGGAGCTTGAGAAATTGATTTAGAAATTAGACAACCAAATATTACTGGGAAATGGAATAGGGAGAGTGTAATTGAGACTAAATGACTTGATTGTACTTCGTCAATCTCACGTCAATCTTCTCAGATGAAATCAGAATGAAAACTTAAAGCCTTCCATGATGTGGAACCCAAAGAGCTTTCTGGTTTAATTTTGTAGTATTCCCGACCACACCCTCTCTGTTCTGACCAAACTGGTCTGCTAGCTGTTCCCCATCTATCACATTCCATCTTGTGCCTCTTTGCCTTGTTTGTCTCTTTGGGGCTCTCTATGCCTGGGGGATGTCTTCTCTTCTATCCCTACCTCCCAGAATCCCTAGCTTCCTTCAAATCAAAGTTCAGGGTCCACCTTCTACACAAGGTGGTAGATCCTTTTCTGGATCCCCTAACCCCAGTTAGTGTGCTCTCCTTGAAATTACCCCATGCAACTCGCTATGAACATTGTATTTATTTTTCTCTACGTAGGTTCTACCTCCCCACTCCCAACCCCAGTAGAATATCCGCTCCCTCAAGGACTTGTCCCTCTGACATCCCCAGAGCCTAATACTTTGTCTTGCACATGATGGATAATTGAGTGGAACTGAATCCTCCTAAGTTAACTCTAAGTGAACCTTCTGACTTAGAAAAGCCAGGGAATCGAGAGAACAGTTCACTGGCCAACAATCAGACTTTGGTGCATTTTTATATAGATAGCTTATGTAATTCACATAGGCAAAGAGTGAAAAAGAAATTCAAAGCAGCTCCAAAAAGCAGACTTGTGAGATTTCATATATGTGTGCATATACACATACACATGCGTTTGTAATATATTCATACATGCCACTGGTAGGCAATGATCCAATACATTTGGGATCTGAAAACTAAAACCCATTTGATAATGAAAAAAATTAAAAACACAGCCTGGGCTCAAGCTAATCACTTCCTGGCAGCTGCATAGTTATGTGGTAACCTGTTATCAATGTCATTGGGAAGGACAATTTCGCCCTTATTCCAACTGGGCTTTTTGTGCGGTGTCCTCTGCTTCTCTCCAGCCACATCACAGCAGCCTTTATTAAATTATGTTGTCTGCTGTGTGGAACTTCATTAATTTGGCATTTAGTATTATATGAATGCAATCATTCATTGTCACACCCAATCCATGGGAAAGTTCACATGGGTAGAAAACTAAAGCTTCTTCAAAAGCTTTCGAGCTGATGGGAGCTGACCGAGATGGCAAAATTCCTGCTTTTATTTGGATCGTTGTGGAAGAGAGTTCAGATTATGGCTTTAATGCAAGTTGACTGGGAAAGTGTCTAGACTTTTTACAAAATGCTTAAGTCATTTTCAACCAATATGGGAGCAAATTACAAAGCAATGCAGTTAGGGGGAGAAAAATCTGCCAGGCTAATGGCATTCTGTATGCATCTGTCTAGCAATAAGACAGCTGCTTTATCCATTAGGAGCTATGTTAGCTGCAGGAGAGATTAGGAATGCAGCAGCTTTCAAGTTCAGCACTGTTATGTATGTTAACTATTACAAAAAACTACCTCAACAACTCCTAACCTTGTGCTAAGGGCATTCATTCAGGTGCTTTAAAAAAATTTTTTTAATCAACATTTTTTCCTGAGTTTGAGTCAACTACTTTGATCACCACTGTAACAGAGACCAATCTGTGGCCCCTTTAGCATTTGCTATAATGGGTAATGCTTTGAAGATTGTATTGGGTAAAATCTGCACAGCACAAATTTCATTTTTGTCCCTTGTGACCTTGCAAAATGTGACAAGATGTGAAAATGGCCTGGCTCCAAGTCCTGGCATTTCTCTTGCTTATACCCCTTCACCCATGCCCATAGACCTAGGTCCCACCCTGGACCTTAGAGCTAATGTATGCCTCTACTGCTTGCCACTAGACTCCTCTGACTTCCTGCTAGGGCCCCTTTCTGGTATCTGCCTGGATCACTGGCCATTGCTGGATAAATCTGTCTAGTTTCCAGGGCTCCATCAGGACCCATCTGGCCCACCTATTACCCACCAAGCTCTGGTAATGACACAAGGAAAATCGAATATGTCAGAACTTCCCCACAATATCTGCTGTGTAGTGTAATTTGGTATAGAGTTTCAGTATAGGGTTTTCCCATCCAAAGTGATTTGTTAGTAAAATATCCCAAATCTGGCTCTAAGGCAGTATCATCTATAAAGATATGCTTATCCTGGTCTCTGCCTTCACCCTGGGCACACCATACTTCCTCACTATATACAAATTCTGTTCATTCTTCAAGGCTCAGCTCCAATCCTACTTCCTCCATAGAGCCTTTGATTAATCAATCAGCAATCATTTATTAAGGACCTACTACAAGGCAGCTTCTTTGGCAGCCTTGAGGCAGCCTGCCCTCAAGGAGCTTACAGTCCTTCAGCCTTTGTTGAGTCTTGAGCTCCTACAGTACATGCAATCGACATCACTAGCACAGTATGACATATCATTATAGATTCCTTTGTGTTGTTCATTGTCATTTCATGTTGCACAGTCTGGGTTCTGCTGGCAACCTCTCTGTATGAACCACCAGCCAAACCAGAGAAGTCATTCCAGGAGGTGTCTGCCAAAATATACAGCTGTTCAGGTTTTCAATTTTAAGGTATGTTTTTTTTTAATTTTCACAGAGTTTATAATCTTACCAAAAAGCATTCTACAATTTCTGTCTTCCACATAGACTCCCATACAGGGCTGAGCACGTGGAAGGTGTTCGGTAAAACATTAATTTATTTTATTTAAATTATTTACTTAAATTGCAGGGAGCACTGCAGTAGAGGCCCCAAGGCTAATGGGCTCATGAACCCATCTTGAATTTCCATAGAGGCAGCTAGATGGCACAGTAGATAGAACACTGGGCCTGAAGTTAGGAAGTTCTTTATTCAAATCCAGCCTCAGATACTTGCTAAACTGTATGACTCTGGATAAGTCACTTCATTTCTGCCCTCCTTATTTTCCTTAAATGTAACATGGAGATCATAACAGCACCTCTCTTACAAGGTATTGTAAGGATAAGATAATATTTGTAAATCATTTAGAATAGTGCCTGGCACATAGCAGGTAATGGATGCTTGTTCCCTTTCCCCCTTCTTATAGTGGATCTGTGACAGTGACATCCTTGTAAAGTATGTTTACGGTTCAGGATAGAGGGATGCCCGAAAGTTCATGGAATGGGAGCCAAGAAGGCTTTTAGAAACCCCTCTATTTAATATATTTGGAAACTAAGACATGAATAGGGCAAGGGGCTTACCCAAGGTCATCCAGTGCATTAGTGAGAACTCAGGGACTGAAAGACAGGTCTCAACTCCAGAGTATATGTAGGCTGATGTAAAGAATGTGGTTTTTCCATTTCAATGACAAGAGAGGACAAATGTCAGGGAACAGCTGAGATGACACAAGATGTGATCAGAGTATGCAGGAGGCTGGTGTTCTTGTGCTAGGCTCAGTGGAATCATATTGCGTCAGAGAATGGTTTCAGTTTAACATGTTTTTCAATCACTGCTGGGTGATTGAAATTCACTGAATAGTCACACTCTTGGAGCCTCACAGCCAAGGATACCAATCCCTTTCATATAGGTTGCTCTCATTAATCCTCATACCTTCTCAGTAGAGTGGAAAGAGATAATTCTTTCCAAGATCAAGTGACTTACTCAAGGTCAGTCTGTTAACAGGTAAAAATGGGACTTAAATCCAGTGGTCTGACATCCATCCCTACATTCTTAGCTGGACATCCAGTTACCATCACATAGATATGTGGACACCATTCAAGAAGCGAATGCCACTTGCTCAGACTTAGCCCCAAAATGATCCAAAACTTCTTCAAATGCTATGTCTCAAGCCAAGAATGGTAACATCCTCATAGGTTTGTATGATGTACCTTGGATGTTGGAGGGGCTAAATCCGGCCTGGTTAGATGCCTGCAACAAATTGCCCTTCTTCGCTCACTTGTACTCTCAAAAAGCACAGAAGGCAGTGTGATGTTGGGGGGAGGATGTAAACAGGCATTTTGTTAGTGAATATCAGGCATATGGATAGTATATTCATAGTCATATTCATCAGAACACATCTGCACTGAATACGAGTAAAATGACTCAAACCTTGGATTAGTCATCATTACACAGAACACTGATGGATTTTGTTTCTTTTTTTAAAGACAAGCCAGGATTTGGAAAGAAGAGCAGGCTTGACCTTTTCTGGTCCAAAAATCCCAAGGAAAGTTATTATCTTTGTGTTCAAGGCCACATGCAGAAGCTGGCCCAAATACAGAAACGTGCTAATCCTCACAAAGGTATGCCTGCTTAAGTCGAGCAGGATGGTCCCTCCCTAAACTCAGGAGAACCATTAGAGGGTCAAAGAGTGTAAAAACATTTGAAAGAGGACAATTAGTAGTTCAAATGTCAAACTGAGTTGCAGTAAGCGGAACAAACAAAATAATGAACCTGTTATGAATCACCATTCAGGCCTGGAGAGTCTTGCTTAGATGATCAAAAAGAAAGAGAAAGGCCTGGAAACCAGTTGGATTGGAGGGGAGTGGGGCTAGAGTGGGGAAGGATGTTTATTATGCTTTGTTCAAGTGAGAACTAGTAAATGGCCTTAGTGGTTCCAAGCATCCCTAAATGCTTCTCAGATTAGAGCAGGAACAATATGGTCATTCCCAGGGAATGACACAGTGGACAGAATGCCAGACTTTGAATCAGAAAGACCTGAATTTGAATCTGGCTTCGGACACGAACTAGCTGTGTGACTCTGGGTTAGTCACCAAACCTGTCTCAGTCCTAGTTTCTCCATCTGTAAAACTAGCACCCATTTTACAAGGTCCTTGTAAGGATTAAATGAGAACTCACATGTAAAGAGTTTTACAAATCTTAAAATGCTATACTCATGCTAACTACTATTGTACATGAAACAATAGATGGTGTTGGACCTGAAGTCAGGAAGACCAGAGTTGAAATCTGGCCTCAGATACTTAGTGGTTGTGAGACCCTGGGCAAGTCACTTTAATGTCTGTCTACCTCTATCTCTGCATATGTAAAAATAAGAAGGAATAATAACAGCATCTGCCTCTGGGGGTTGTTATGAGAATAAAACAACATGATATTTGTAAAACATTTTGCAAATTTTAGATTGCTATATAAATATTAGCTTTTATTATTGCTCTTATTATCAATTGTCAGATTTCCAAGTAAGTCCGGAAGATTGATTAAGAAGGAAGATCAAGAGGTGGGCAAATCTGTGGCAGTGACAGCCCCGCAAAGCACGTCCAGGGTTCGGGACAGAGGGGCCACTCAGGGTTCATGGAGTATGAACCAGAAAGGATCTGCTGGTCATTTACTTCAACCCCTCCATTTGACAGGCGTAGAAACCAATGCTCTAAGAGAGCAAGTGACTTAGCCAAGGTTGTCCAGTGAATTAGTTAGTGACAACTTTAGCACTGGTGGTCAGCTCTTTCCCCTCCACATTAGGCGTTCTTTTTGCTATCCCACGGATCATTCAGGTGCATCACACTAAGGTTTATCCTCATCTTTATTGTCACTCTTGTGACATAGAACAAGCATGATGATCCATGTCATTTACATGGACAACCAAGGATTTTTAGCAGATGCTTTTGTCATCATTCCCGGAATGGTAACGGGCAGTCTACATAGATTACTTGTTTCTTTCTATGTGTCTAAGATGTTCACTAGCCAAATGGCCCAATGGAGCTACCTCCAGTTTTAACCAAAAACAAAACCTCAAAATATGTCAACCCCAGAATAAAGAGTTTTTCAAACATCCCTTGAGGGCCATGGTAGCAGCAATTCTACTCTGTAACTGCTTCCTCATCTCTGACTCAATACTTCTATATGCATCCAGATGGGAAGCTAGACTGAGGCTAAAGGGTACTAGCTAAGCAAATTTAATTATAATTTCAGTTAGCCCCATGTCAATCAATTGCTTTATGATAATATTCACCATCCTTGTGACTTCCTTGACCAAAACACCCCTCCATGGGCACTCACTTGCCTAAATCTGTTGTTTCCTCATACCAGAATATAAATTCATTGAGGTCAGGGATTGTCTTGCTTTGTGTATTTGTGTCTGCAGTGCTTAGCACAGTACCTGAGACAAAGAAAGAGCTTAATAAATGCCATTCATTCATTCATTCATTCATTCACAACCGTATTATTTTCCTTTGATTTGCCACTAATAGAAGGATATTCTATCACTTGGGTTGAAAGAGGAAGCCAAAAGAGAAAGAAATCCATACTCCCACCCTCTCTATTCCTCTTTTTCATTTCATTATTTCAAATGCAGACTCAATAAAATCTTTATTAAAATCAAAGGCCACCTTCTCTCCATATAGGAAACTCGTCTTCATCTATCTTAAATTGTACTAAAGTTCCATATAGTCTGGCTGACTGAGCGCATGGATTTTTTCTTCTTCTTCTAATTTTTCTTCTAATTGTCACTATTGTCTTCATTTGCTTTTCAGTTAGAAGGGAGTATCTTAAAGCTGAGGCCAGAAAGAAAGGTATAGGCATCTGTTGCTTCTTGATTCCGGCACCACCAGATAAAGCCGCATTTGATGAAGTCCACACAAGATTCAGAAAAAGATGCTATTTAAGAGACTTTCCTAAGAAACTGGTGGATAGGGTTTGATCTCCCTTTCGATTAAGCAAACCCTTGTCATACATTGTCCTTGTGGTTCAGTACTTAACATCAAGGAAGCTCTGCTGTTTGGAAAATGTGTCTTAATAAGAGAACAGAGCTAGAGCTAGAAGTGATCTTAGAGGTCTTTCTGTCCAACCCACTCATTTTGCAAGTGAGGAAATGGAGGCCCAGAGAGGTTAAGTGCTTTACCTAAGATCGTGAAAGCAGTAAGTAGCAGAATTGGTATTTTAACTTAGGTCCTTTGATTTCAAGTTTGGCACTTCTTCCATGGCATCATGAGAAAGATTTCAATTAAGTGGACTGAAAGAGAAAGCAAAATTTTCACAGTCTTCTCCACAGGTTAGGTTGAGAAAGTCTATAGTCCAACAGTCTCATTAAACTGTTTGTTAAAGGAAGAGAAGAAAAAATATGGCACAAGAAGATCTCTTTAATCACGGATTGAGATTGTAAGGGAACAGCCTATTAGAGAAAGATGTAGTTGTTACATGATCCTTATAAATATTCAGATAATTGAGATAAGCCTTAGGAATACCTTAAAAGTTTTTAAATGGGAAATTCTGTCCCTTACTTACTGCAAGGTATTATACCATTTCTAGTAATGCCACCTCACTCTTCAAAAATAAACATCCTGGTTTCAACACTTTCTATAGGTTCTAAGAGTTCTGAATGCCACAGTGTCTGGTGGGGGAAAGACTGAAACAACTTATAGGAATCTATGATGAGTACTAAGGATGCTATTATCAGTGCTGAGAGCACTTAGAGTCAAATCAAAAGCTGGAAGAAAGACAACCTAACGGAGAACAACTGGGGAAACGAGGGGGAAATAGCAGGGAGGCAGATTTAGTCTCAACAGGAGGACGAATTTCCAGAAAATTAGAGGTGCCCTGCAGCTGAACAGATTTACCTTGGTAAGTCATGAGCTCTCTGTTACTGGAAGTATTCAAGAAGAGGTTGGATAAAGACCTATCAAGGATGCTTCAGTGGGTGGGGATCCTTGTTCTGGGATAGGAAGTTGGACCAGATAGCTTCTAAGGTCCCTTCCCACTATGAGATTCTATGATCTAGTGTCTAAAGGTCTCTAGCATAAAAACAACTTGTTTTAGTGGCTAAAGACTAAAGCAGCATTATGAAGGTCTAGAAGATAGCTGAACTCAGAAATGCGATTAGGATTCGAACACTTCCAGTTTCAAAATTTTAACTGCCATAAGGCCAAATCAGAGGTAAGAAATGAACAAGTTCCTCTGGAGGCTAGGCATACTCAGCCTTTGCATGCAAATCATTTTGCTCACCTCCCTCCTCCTCTTGGACAAAAGCCTTAGTAAATCATCAGCTGGTTCCTCTTAGTCAGTGTCCCGTCCCCGTCCCCGTCCCCCCTCCCCGGCCCTTTAATCTGTTTGTTTCTGTCAAAGTCTCAGCAGATGCCTGAAGTTGCATTCTATTCCATCACACCCCAGAACCTAGATTGATTTTCAGCTAGTTATTGGCCTCCTGCATCTTCATGGTCAAAATTGGATGGAGAAAACTGAAAAGATTAAAGCAACACAGAAGAGGAACAAACTTATCTCTCTAGGCAGTAGGTAATTGTTCCAGATCGATTGAGGGGGCCTGTTGATTTTGTCAAATGACAGAATATGAGATATCCATGTGACTGCTGGGCAAATCAAGAATAATTACCCCAAACTCAGTGCTATCTTTTATCCAGCAAAAAGTAAGGCAATAGGGGATGGTTAATTCACTAATAACTCAAACCAAATATTAATGGCCACTCGTGGTTTTTAGTCAGTTCCAAGAACTAGGTGAAGGCATTCAGCCAACTCCCTCTACTTTTGCAGGGGATATTTCAATCCAAGAACTTCTCTGTGATGGCTATGAAGTCATCATGTATTCAATATCTAATTCTCAAATGAATACATCACCTTGACAGATTTCTTTTTGTATGACTTTATGTTTTTGGTTCTAAGCAAAGGGCTGTGACTTTTAGTAACTTCTTCGTACATTGTATGAGGAACTAATATAATCTGATCGGTGCTCTCATGCTGTTGGAACACCAAAAATATACAAAGAGTTTGAAATAGGTTTCAGCCAAAAACCCGAGGCATATTTTCAATAAAAGCTATGATTGGTCAATCCATACATAATTCCAGACATCAGCTCATCTTTTCTTTTGCTAAATTGACTTTTACTTATCAGTGGATGCATCTCCTCGCTTGATTATTTTTCATTCCATCCCTGATGATCTGAGCTCCCATTAGTGATTTCCCTATCCTACACACTTGTTCACTCAACCTATTAAACACATCATGCTCCTACACACTGCTAATAACTTAGACATTGGTGGGGTTTAAAAGTTGTCCAGAGATAATGGAATCATTGATTTAAAGCCAAAAGAAACCTGAGAGATCAGAAACTTCATTTTAAAGATGAAGAAATTGAGGCCCAAAGAGGTTAAATAACCTTCCCAAGGTTACAGAGGTAGTAAGTAGAAGGATTGGAATTTGGTCCTCTGACTCCAAATCCACTACTTTTTCCACTGTGTCATGCAAGAGACCCAATCTATTAGTAATAATTTACAATACAAGAATGCTTTAGGTGAAACTAATTAAAAAGGAAAAGGGTACAAAATGGGAGGGACGGTTTAATCATGCCTCCAAATAACTGAATACTATTTTTTTTTCAGGAGAGAACAAATGTCATGGCTTTCCGTGAAGGATGTACACTCCAAGAAGGCAGGGACTATTTCATTTTTGTCTCTGTGTCCCCAGCACCTAGCATAATACCTGGCACACAGTAAGAGATTTTAAAATGCTTTGACTTAATTTTCATGACAGTGTGGTGAACATTTAAGAATGTCACAAATTTGCATAAATAGGATAGTTCCCTTTTTTGTGTACAATTAGGATCACTGAAGCTGTTCTTTTTCATGGAAGTTATGAAATCAAGAGAAATGCAACATAATTCTAGGAAAACATGTTAACTATTGTTCCCTCATCCATTCTCTTCCATAAAGGAGAAACTACCAGAATATTGTCACATCATTCCATATGCCACCAACTCTAAATAAAGAAAACCATGATTGATAACCAAGCAGATATGGATAAGACAGGGCAATAGCATATCATGGGCATGGCTAGATGGGGTACTAGGATCTATTTGTATCTACTAAGAGATCTTTCAGAGAGGGCCTAGTTTATCCAGAAATGTAAGCAGCTCCTTGTCCACTCACTTAAGAGTAATAACAAGTTGTCCATTTCCTCAATTTCTTCATGAGCCCCCCAGAAAAAAGATAGGCTGGTTATGGAATTTCACCAGCCTGGTGAATTGTTTGTGCTTATTGGATTAACCCATTAGACATAGTGGTTAGAGATATGGCCAATGTTTCATATCCCAAATAGTTTATGAAATCCACAGAGAGCTGCAGGCATTAAGCTTGTCATCTAAGAAGTTTTTGTTTTAAATGATAATGGCTGTGCATAAATTTCAGAGGGTGATAGCAGACAAATGGCACTTTAAAAGATCATAAAAGAAGCAACTGTAGACAGGTAAAAAGCACAGGGAGAAAAAGCCAAGGGAAAGACTATAAAAAAGATGTTTACAAAATGTCCACCATCGCTATTATGTGGGCTAGTTGGTGAAATACACTATTCATCATCCATTCTTAGTCAACAATCTTTCATCTCATCAATTCCCAAAGGAGCCCCAAACAAATAAGCAAGGGCCCAGCCAATCAAGACAAACATGGAACTTGTTTCTTCTCCTTTTCTGAGTTTTTCTCTAGGGGAAAAAAGCTGTACAGAAAAGAGAAATATCTTTTCTAAGTAAAAAGGAACATGAGTTTCCATCTAACCATGAGAGGAATAGCAAATGAAGGACAAATGAGATGTCATTAAAACAGAAAAGTCTAATGGATCTTTTCCCCTCGAGTTAAAAATGGAATGAAAAGGCCTTAGCAGGGGTTAGATTTTGACCTAGAATAGAAGAGCCCTAAAGATGAGTCCACTAAGACAGAGCCATGTCAGGAGAAGGAAGCTACAGGAAGATAAGTCCTTTCCAGAGTGACTTTGTAGAATGTGTCCTTTTACTTGTGACAGGCTCACCTCTTTGCTAGATAGGAACCAGGTTTCTTCACTCTCTCCAGGGGTCCAAACTAATTACTAGCTCTGAGGAGATATTGGAAACAGCCTGAAAGATGTTTTTTGGTCTACTCACTTTGATCTCAAAAGCTGGTCAATTAAAGTTAGAATGGACAAGACTTTGAGAGACCATTTAACTCAATATTCTTTAAATTCGCTCACCCCATAACCATCCTATGATTCACCCATTCACTCATGTTCCCTCATAACCTCTTCACTCCCTCCTCTGATAAAATCTCCAAGTTTGGGACAATTTCTTGCTTTCTAAAAGAGTAACAGTAACATATGTCTGTTTCCTTCACCTTAGAAATGAACATGAGTGTTCTATCCTATCTATATATCTAAAGCTGGGACAGTTGGATAGAAAAAAAGGAAATGAGGAGGAGGAGAACAGGGTGTTTATGGGAAGCTAAAAGTGTCTAGGAAGAAAGGAGGGGCCGTGTTGATAGCTCCCTTATGGAATCATCCCCAGCTAGATGGATCCCATCTTTACAACTCTACTGGCATCTTCCTACCAACATATAACTCTGGAAATGCTTATCCAGTCCTTCTTCCACCCCTAGGCTATACTTAACTTAAGCTATTACAGTTGGCTACCTCTCCTTAAAAGTGGCCTGAGATAAGAAAATTACAAATTCTACTACATCCTGTGGCTTTGGGTCTTTTTTCTTAGCTAGTCCACTGTTCTAAACATCATTCCTCCTTACTTGATTCCTACCCAAGCCATCTTGGCAAATGGTTTTCTCTGGCTGACCATTAGAGACTCACACTAGGAGGAAAGACTAATGTTCCCATTAAAGTGACCCAGAACAACATTTTAGTTAATAGTAAATGTCCTTTCCATGACCATACAGGACTACTCTTTTCAGAGGCCCCCCCACGGAGCTGTTTATTGAATTCTCATTAAATTGAATTTGCTTTCAAAGTGGACATACTAACTAGACTCAAGTGCTAGGAATTTGGAGCTTGAGGGAGAGTTTGATCAGTTTCAAAGATCATACCTAGAAATCTTAGCTAGCTCTGTTTTCATAGCCTTGAGATGAGATAATGAAGTGAGGTGGGGAGAGAGAATAAACTTACCCTGTTATCACCTTCTGGTGCAAGTGGGTCTGTCATCCAGGATCCAAACCTTGATCCAGAGGTTTTTATAGTCACTGGGTCGCTGATCCCTGTTAATTTGCCACAAGCTGCAAAATAACATAATGCAGAGGAACAACAAGGTGAATTAGCACCTGGGGGGCAAACGGCCTCACTCAAAGTCAATTGAAAAATTGGGATGTTCCCACGATGGGTGGGAGAAGGTGGAAAGAACATTTCTTTCTCTTAGAGGCGGCAGAGAGAAGCTCTGCTTTCATCCCCTGCCATTAATCTGTGAATGGCTGCTGAACATTTGTTCATGCCCTTGTTTTTTATGGCAACATCCCTTATCATTGTGGCCCAGAGAAACCATACCCTCCCCAAACCAGAAGTGCTGCAATACCAGCAGAAGAGTAAATGAAGCCAGATGCTGCTCAGGGGCAGTCAGCTTGGTACAGAAAAGAGGTAGCTGCATATCAGTCTTCTGGAACCCTACTGCATCCATGCCAACTGCTTTACATAGGAGGGGGAGGGGTGCGATGCCCATTTCAACACCATTCATGTTTAAAACAAAGGATAAAGAAGCAAATCTTCCCCACCAAAGAACAATGATGCCCCCCCACACACACACCATACCACGGACCAGCTGTTTCATTAAGTAGTTAGGGCACATTACTCTTTAAATATCCTTATTGATTAAAATCACCTACTGAGAAGAGACTGTGGATGCATGGACATACCTGCAATGCTATTCTTGGCATTGAGTGGGGGAGAAGAAGGGAAAGAGAGGAGGCACTGTCTGAAACATAAGACTAGAGTCTGGAGCACTGCTGTGTCTATTCTAGGCTGTGCTGTAGGACCTCAGAGTGCTCACTCAAACTCTGCTTTGCCTCACTTAACCTCCAGGTTAAGGGTGAAATAGCCTTTCTGAGATCATGAAGCCCAACTAAGAAAAAAATAGGACAAAGGTGCTATCGGTGCCCAAAGGGCCCATGAAGCTGTTTATTGCATTCTCATCAAATTAAACTTGCTTTCAAAATGGAAATAACTAGACTCAAGTGATAAGAATTTGGAGCTTGGGGAGGGGGAAGAATTTCATCAATTTCAAAAAAATTCACAAATTATATAAGATTGGACCAACAAACCTTAGCAAGCTCTGCTTTCATAGCCCTAAGACAGTATAAGGAAGTGAGGTAGAGAGAAAGAATAAACTTACCTTGTCCATGCCCCCATGGCACCATAGATAAAGGCAGCAGGGGCTGCCAGCACAGACTGCAAACCAGCCATTACTTTAATTCCACGTTTGGTAAAATGAAACAATCGTGACAGTAATAATAACAAAAGCCCACCTTGATCTACAGAACCAGAGGGGACATTAGAATACAGAATGGCAGAACTGGTGGGATGTCACAATGTAGAAATATCAAGACATTGAGTTTAGACCTAGAAAGCACCTTAGAGACCACTTAGTCTCGTCCCATATTTAACAGATAGGGAAATGGACACTCAGAGGAGGGAGATGAATTTCTAAGATCACATACATTACTTGCAAACTAAGACTAGTAGCCAGGACCCTGACCACGAAAGTCAAGGCCTCTGTGTATTTAACACAATCATACTTCCTGCCTCATAGAGTTCTATTCAGATGTCGCCTTTTACATGAGAAGATTCCAAGGAAATATCTTTTATTGGAAATGACCCCACCTTCTTGGACCTCATATAGAAAGCACTTTGTTTGGGGAATCTCTGATGCACTTAGGTATGATATACAGTATCCCGTGATATCTGTGTTGGTGCTGTGTCTCTTTAGTAGAATGGAGCTTCATTCAGGGGAACAGCATGATGTAGGGGAAAGAATGCTAGCCTTGGAATCTGAAAATGGGTGGGTTCAAATCCTGCTCTTAACAGGGCATGGGCAGAATTGATTTCATCTAAGTCTCAGCTTCCTCATCTGCACAATAAGGATAATAAACCTGGAGTACCTACTTCACAGGGTTTTTGTGAGGATCAAATAAGATATCAAAGGAAGAAATGAAATAAGCATTTGTTAAGCACTCACTGTGTGCTAGACATGTACTAAACACTTTACAAATAGTATTTCATTTGCCTCTCACAACTATGGAGGAAATTGGGGCAGACCGAAAGTTCAATTCCTTGTCCAAGTTTCTAATGCTGGAGTTGAATTCAGATCTCCCAGACTCTAGGCCCAGCACTCCATCCACTTCTTTGCTAAAGACTGGAATTTTTAAGTGCCATATACATGTTAGCTGTAATTATTTAGTTGGTTCTTGCATCATCCCCAGTGCCTCGTACAGGCCTCTGAAGGTGCTTAATAAATGTATGTTAAATAAATGAACGAATGCCTTCTATTGTTCAACATGGCTTTGCTTTTTCTGTCACTAGGTCACAGACCTGTTAGGGGGTCATATGACACTATTCTGCAATGAAATTCTCTTCAGCCATGTGCTCTCAAGTGCAAACTCCTCTGGAGGACAAAGGGGCATAGGTTTAAGAAGCTGCTTCTGGAAAGTCTCCTCTGTTTTCCAGAATCCTAGGCCACTAGATTTAGAGCTGCAAGAGACAGCAGAGATCTTCTGGTCTAACCCTGCCAACCTTCAACTTTTTACAAACATCTTACTTTGATTAAGCATGTTAATTCAGAACTCTCTGGCTGTTCGTACCAATCTTTAAATTCTTATTGCTAACAAAAATGGTCTTGGAGTATAGGGGGATATTAATTTGGATTTTTGAAAAAAATATTACACTTTTAAAAAAAAAATGAAGGGTGGGCAGGGAAAGAAAAAAAATGTGAATCAACCATACAACCCAGAATTTAGAGATGGAAGAAATCTTAGTAAGAACCTTATCTAAGGTCGGTCCCTTCGTTTTACAGATGAGAAAATAGAGAAGCCTGGAGAGGTTAAACAGCTTGCAAAATATCAGAGTAAATGGTAAATAACATGGGTAAATAACAGAGGAAAATTTGAACCCAAGCCCTCTGATTCCAAAGGCAGGACTCTTCTCTTCCCACTGTAAGGAGCAAAGGAAAGGGACCTGCTATAGGATTCCTTTTCTTGGAGGAAACCCATTCTTGCTTCTTTTTTCCCTCGCTTAAGCTGTTTTTCTGTCTTTGGCCTTCAGCGTAGACCTGAACACAAATGGTCAAAGTCAGCATTGCATCATTACCAGAAGCTCTCGTTTGTGTGTGTACATAATAGTATGTAAAGTTCAGAGAAGATCAAGGATCTGTGGGAGAACCGGAAATTACACGTCACCCAACTGTCATTCAGTCTGTACAATCCCTTTAAAGACCCACCCACCTGCCAAACCCAATCCACTGACAAACAAGAAGGGTACAAAACACAAGCCATTTCTCACATTGCTCAGAACCAGATTTCTGCTACAGCTTCCCTCTCACCCCCATTAGAAAGAGAAGGGGATGTCTCTATTAAATAACCTCTTAGGAAACTTAGCAAGGGCTTGAAGCTCAGGGCCCTGAGCCAAGACCTGCTGCAACTATTTCCTGCATTTCAAGTTATAGACACAGATTTGCCCAATATAAGGGTGTTGGTGAAGTGGAATCTAGAAAGAAGTCAATTCAGAACACAATCAAAATCAACCTTTGAACCCAAATGCAAAACAAGTCTTTTCTTTAAAGTTGAGAAAAAATGAGTCATCTCTCCAAGCTGTTGTCTCATGGCTAGAGAATCAAGAAATAAACAAAATTGCCTTATGATGTGATGTAGTGGAAAGAACACTGCATTGGGCCCACAAGACCTGGCTTCAAATGTTAGCTCTGATGCTTATTTTCTTGGTGACCTTAGACAATGTACTCAGCCTTTCTGGACTTGAGCTTCCTCATCTATCAAATAGCATCTCTCTCTCTTTCTCTCTCTCTCTCTCTCTCTCTCTCTCTCTCTCTCTCTCTCTCTCTCTCACACACACACACACACACACACCATAACAGCCAATGAGAAATGGTCAAAGATACAGTCCCTAATGCCGTATCAGAAACTGTCCTTTGTACCTGGTCACTTGACAGTGTGCTCAGAGGGTTAGACTACTGCTAGTCTTTCCCTATTCCATCCTTCCCTAAAGTGTGAAGTGTGTGCATGTGTGTGTACACACACACACACACATAAATATATATGTATATATATATATTTTTTTTCTTTCCAACTTGAAATCCTATGACCCATGATTGATTCGTATATTTTTTCCGATGTCCAATCTTCATTTTGAAAAATAAATACATCCTTTTAAAAATGACCCTTTCTCAATCTACTCCAATGTCATTTTAATCAGCAATAGGAACCATTGCTTAAGGATTGTTGAAAACAGACTCATAAATTAACGCATTTAACCAAATCAGATACCAGGTCACTGATCTCTTCAATATCTTTGGACAAGATGTGAAAGACCCAGCTGAGGAAGGAAATTATAATCTCATTCGGTTCTGAGGCTCATGTCTCTTCACAACTGACACTAATTTACCTGTGTAATTTCTTCCACATTTTCACGGAAGACTATCTGTAAAACAGGGCAAATATTTGGAGAGAGATGAAAACGAGAGGATTATCTAAATAAATACAAGTGATACTTTGAATTTGAGTATAACTAATAAAGGACTGGAAATCTCAGGAGAGGGTCTGGTTTCAGGACCATCTCAGATTAGTTCTTTCTCCACTGAGCTGTCTGAGGTGATAGAGCTACACTGAGCATTTTAAGAAAGAAAGAAAAGGACGAATATTTTGGAAATCACAGGAGTCAAACACTGCATTCTATCTATGTGAGTCATTTCCGCTCAGTTCTATTAACCTTGGGAAGATCCCAAGGCCATATGGACAAGCAAGCATCTGCTGAGTAAAAACAAACAGAAAAAGGGAATTCATATCAACTATAAGAATATGGGGCTACAAATTCTTCTACAAACTCACAGGATCGATTCATATAAACTTTGCTTAGGGAGGGGATACTCAGGGAGATGTCAGCATTGACCTAAAAATGTTTAAATCCTTAACTATTTCCCTTTCAAAGAAACTTTCCTTTATTGGCTAGATGTATGTTCTCTCTATGTATTGCTCAGGAAATAAATCTAATCATGAACCTCCAAAGGGTTCACTGATTTGATATCCTCAGGAAAAAAACCCTGCTTCTTTACTACATTCTCACCCTGAGCATAATACTTTTTCCCATTAAACAAAACTGCATGAACTTTCAGCCATCTCAATTTTCTTAATCCCCAGAGCAAATAGAAACCATCAGTGAAGAATCAGTCTCCTCCTCCCCATTTTTGTCTGTCTTTCTGTCTCTATCTCTCTGACACTCTCCGTCTGTCTGTCTGTCTGTCTGGCTCTCTCTCTCTCACACACACACACACACACATACACCTCAGAACTAGTGAGAAACATCCTTGGTATCTGGTCACTGGACAGCATGATCAGGGGTCAGGCTACTGCCAGTGTTTTCCTATTCCACCCTTCCCCAAAGTGAAAGATAAGCAGATTAGCCAATTGATCTCCAGAATAACCTTTTTCTTGTCTCCCTTTGTTCATCTTGTTCTGTATGTCTGAAACGTCTTCTTACTTTACCTCTGTCCGTTGAAATCCTACCTATCCTTCAGGTGTTGCTCACTTAAGACCTCTTACACAATGTCTCGTTGATCCTTTTAGCCAGAAGTCATCTTTTCAACTAACCTCCTATAGCACTAGGACTCATGGCAATGATCACATACAGACCTGTGTGTTTATCATATGTATATTCTTGGAGATGTCATATACCACAAGATGTCAAACTCATTGAAGACAAAAACTATATTTTGCATTTATCTCCATATTTTTCTACACCATTTAGCATAATGCCTTGAACATAATAGCTGCTCAATAAATATTAGCCAAGTAATGGAAATCTTCCCCACTACAAAGGAAAAGGTATTATAGTTTAAAAATAATTCAGCACATCAGCAATATAGAATTTCAATGTTTTCATAATTTTTTACCTCCTTATATGTTCCAGGTCTTATGTCAAAGTGTGTGAGTGTGTGTGTGTGTGTGTGTGTGCGAGCATCTACACTATAGCAATGAGGCAGGAAAAGGAAAATGAGAGGCTTAAAGAAGGGTCAGAAGCAGTCTGAGGAAAGGGAGACATAAGACTCCAATCTCAGACACAAAAGTCCCCTCTCAGGTGAAAGGGGGCTTCTTGCAATCATTATATTTTGTCCTTTGCTACTTCCCTTACCTGCCCAATTCTGAACCCACTCTAACAGATGAAGAGAAAGAGGCAGCCCAAGGCAACAGAAGCAAAGTCAACACATCCTGGTTGCCAGAGATTGGGAAGTCTTTGTAAATGGCCCTTCTCAGGCACGGCACGTAAATGGCTCCAGATAGAGATGGCCTGAATATAGACCAGTCACCAGAGACCTAGGAAAAATCCTCCATTTAAGCACACTGGACTTTAGATTTCACCATTTGGGCACCACTGTCCTCTTCTAAACTCTTCTCTCAAAAATTCTTTTTCTTGGGAATAGTCACACAAAGTCATGAATATGTCAGTATAAATAAGGTTACCAAAGGCTTTCTTCCCATTCAGGAGAGGCCGTGGTAGTAGAAAAACATTTTAAAACATGGGGAGTATGTGAGAAGACAGATTAGGAAGAAGGTAGATACTATAAGAGAAGGATGAGATGTACAAGACAAAATTCCCCACTCCCCAATTTTGCCCATGGCCCATTGTGCTCCATTAGCCTTTATACTGGACCACTTCTCCTTGAGTCACTTGTATTTTCCTGGAAACCACTGATTCAAGAGTAAATAAAGGTAAACCCCACATGTTCTGTTTCACTGTCCTATCCACATTATTGCCCACAGGCACAAGGTTGCCAGTACTAAACTGGGTACTTATTTTTGGTTTTCAATCCAATCTGGTTTCAGCCAAAGTCTTCTAGAACAATCAAGCTTTTTTTAAAAAAAAATTCACAACAAAGAAGCAAAGACAACTTGGCATATTTGGTTCAGAAGGTGTCCCTCTTTTGTCTTATTAATCCAGACAAAAAAAGAGATCTGAGTTATCTTTTCACTAGGAGATAATACATTTAGAGCTGGAAGAGACCTTAGAGATATAACCCAATTTCCTCACTTACACAGAGGGGAACTGAAGCCCAAAGAGGTTGAAGTGAATTGCCACATAGGGAGTAAGTTGCAGAGAAAAGGTTCAAATCTAGTCCCCATCACTCCAAATCCAAAACTACTCCTAATTTATTTTTCTCCCACTAACTTGAGCATAAAATAAAAGGTATCTTCATTCAACTGTCCATCACAGAGCAGAGGATGGGTGACCACTTGTCAGGAGTCTACATGGAAAATTCTTATACAAGGTATGAAGCTAAATGAAATGACCCCCAAGGCTCTTGTCTTTTCTAAGGTTATGGTATTCTAGAATGAAGATTCAAAGATGCTATAACCAATGGCTGTAATTGCTATCCACAACAGGGATGGTGCAAATCAGGGAGGAAAAGAAATATACTGAAATTAGTAACTTTGGATAGTGACCCCTCAAGGAACACTGGAAGTTGATTTTAACCACAATCCAGATACTTTTGAAAAAGAATCCAAGGCAGCCAAGATGTAATAGAATTTTCTGAATACAAAAGGCCAGAAAGAACATGTTTGAGGTCTAAATCAATGGGCTAAACACAGAGGCCTACCTCAAGATGTACTTTATTTCCCCTAAGGAGGTCTGATGATTAACAATCTCAGCTCACTTAGGTCATATGACTATCTTACTAGACCCCAGCTCTTCAGGAAAAGTAGTCAATAACTATCTGGACTTTCCATTCAGCCTTTTGTAGTCCTTTTGAGTTTGAGGGATATTGTCATACAGAAGGGCTAAGAAGGAGGTCATCTTAAATTCACCAATGTAATGATTTCTGAGTTCTCTTCTAGCTCTAAATCTCATGATCCTTTATGATCCCATGTCTTCAGTAGGGTAAGAAATGTTCAGGACCTAAGAAGATCATTATAGGATTTAGAATTCAAGAGACCTCAGAGGTGAATTAGTTCAATTTCTCCCTTTGTTTTACAGATGAAAAAAATTGAGCTCCAGAGAGGCTGAGTTACTTTCCCAAGGTCTCCTAATTAGGAAGCGGTAGACTAGGTTTCAAACCTCTATATTCTGATTCCAAATCCTGTACTCTGGCCACAAGATTATAGATCCTAATCTCTTATTATACAAAACTACTCATTAAAACCATAGCAAAAATCAGAATAAATGGACCGAAATATGCCTTGCTAGGAATCTGATAAAGAAAAGGGTGATGTTCAGCCCTTAGGATTCAGGGGACAGATTCCGAAACCAGGCACACCATGATCTTCACTTTATCCCATGTGGATAACCAGTCAGACCAAAATGGACTGGACTAGACTTCCTCAAAGGCCTTTTACTGTTGGCTGACTAGCCCCGATGGAGTTGAAGGATAGAAGCTCCTTCCTGTTTACTTGGAGGGCAACGCAGTATATTAAAAGGGAGCTGAACCTGCAATCAGAGTACTCCAGCTCTGTGACTTATTGCCTATGTGAACTGCAGCAAGGCCTCCTTTGGCCTTAATCAAATGAGATAACATAGGCACAACAGCTGGAAAACTTTAAAGCTATAAATGTTAGGCAAGAAAGAAGGAAATGAAGAATGAAACCTATGTGCCAGGCACTGTGCTTTGCAAACATTATCTCATTTAATCTTTACACCAACCAGAGAGGTAGATGCTATTATTATCCCCATTTTACATTTGAGGAAACTGAGGCAAATTGAGGTTAAGTGACTTGCCCAGGATCACACATGTAGTAAGTATATAAGGCCAGATATTATTGTTCTTGTTGTTTTTTGTTATGTTATGTCTTGTTGTTATAAAGTGAGTGGATTGAACTCGGTAGTCTCTCAAGTCCTTTCTAGATCAAAAGCTATGATCCAAATGAAATTTCAGGTCCAACCACCTACATGCCTAGGCCCAACAATATCCAAGATATAAAATATTCTTCTTTTGCAGCCCTCATCCACCTTTCTACTTAGAAACCTAAGAAACTAGTTTCAGATGACCCCTTCCCCATGAGAATGAATACTAGAGATGATGTTATGATGAAGTATACTTTGCTCCCATTATATGGTTAGGAAAGATACCACTTTCATCAAATTGAAGGACTGATCAATCAAAGGGCCTATAAGCAGCTCCCAAATTAGCAAGTACTTTGTAGCCAAGAAATCCCCTGAATTTAGATCTGAAGTTTTTGGTTAAGACATTTGATTGCTGACATAAAGAAATCCACTACTAAGCTTTATGACAAGATCTGAAGTCCTGCATTGTCAATTTTTTCTTCTATCCATTATAAGGGATCCACCTTTCACCATTTCAAGAACACTGGACCTCAGAGAGCAACCCCCTTTCTGATCTTAACCTTCTGGTTAGCAAAGAACCCACTGGTCACCTGATTAAAGAGCTGCTAATACATGTGATTCTTTTTAGCCTTTGAGAGTACACCCTGCCTATGGGGAGATGATGCAGCTAACCCTCCAGGTTCAGAGGTATGATGTCCTTGGGGCAAACCTATTTTCCATTTCTGTTCAATATGCTTAAGAAATTAGAGTAATAATAGGAAAAATATAAAAAAATAGATTCTTTTCAGAAAAGAAACTCAAGAGATGTTAAGCTTGACCCCTTGTTCCCAAGGCTATTGCAATTGACAGTTTCCAATTTGAGTCTTTGGTTCAGCTTATTAGATGAAGCTTAAAATCCCTGGATAGAGGGTTATTTTTAAAAATGGAAACAGAAAAACAAATTCAACCAGCTACTATTGATTCTTTTCATATACGTGTATATAGCAGGGTCAAGAAGTATCAGCAATATCGACCTTAAGAGAAGCTGAAGAAAAAAAGAAATCCAAAAGAGACCTAGTTAAGACTAAGTTGGTTCACTGCAGTGAACCTCTTTCTTGATTATGTCACACCAGGGAAGGGAGCAGCAATGCTCCAAGACTAAGAAATCTACAGTCAGACTTCACCTCAGCTAATTCTGGAGGCATTTGAATGAGCCAAGAGTGGTAAGGAGGTGGCAGCAAATAGCTTCGCAAATAACCTATTCAGTAAGCAAGGCTGTAAGGTTAGGCCACTTATAATACTCATTTCCTTGTCATGCATCCCTGGTACACTTCCCAGTGTGGAATCCTAGCTAGAAAGATGTCCCACAGTTATTTGTACAGCTAAAATGAGTATCTCGTATTACTATCATTTGGAATTTGTTTGATACTTGGGTTCTGAGGCCAGTGAGCCATAAAAATGGGATTCAAGGGGAAGAGAAATGAGCGAAATCCTCCCAGTCTCAGAGAATGGGTGACTAGTGGAGGTGCCATTGGTCAGATTTCAGTTCTAGATGTTATATCTGATTCATCTCTGGGTTCGTTGTGCTAGTTCTAACTAACTATATGTTCTTAAATGAATTGTTGCATCTCTTTTAGCCTCAGATTTCCCTTCTTTCAAAGAGGAGTTATAATCCTTACTCTACTTAGTATTACGTGTTGTTCTATGAGGAACGAGAGGTTGTTATTCTGTTATCACAAACATCAGACAAAAACAAGCATTTGCTTCCTTCTTCCATCACTTCAAAGGCTACTTTAAAGCTGTTCTCCAACTTAGTCATTCAAAGGTTGACACGGTATTCTATGTTTAGAGCCAGAAGGGTCCTCAAAGGTCATTTAGTCCCACTCATTCCATTTTAAAGATGGGTAAACTGAGGTCTAGAGAAGTCAAGCAACTTGTCCATGCTAGCAGAGCAGGGATTTGAAACTAGGTCCTCACCCTCTAAATCCATTGCTCTTCCTATTGCTTCATGCATGTTTCATCAGATCTTCTACAACAACACAAGTTGCTTGTTTATACAGTCTGATTTTCAGCATCATTTTATAATTCATATGAAGTTCTAGGAGAGATTCTAGACTGGGATTATTAAATGTAGATATGCATATATATTACTATATCCTAAAGGGTTAAAAAACCATAGGGGCCATTTCATTCTCTCTTTTTTTCCCCAAACCAATCCTTTCAGCAATCCATGGGTAAGCACGTGGGAGTCCCAAGATCTTAAACTACAAAATATATTCACACTAATGTCTAAAAATAGGTCCCAGCACAGATGGAACAGGCATGCATCATCCTGAGAGGGACATTTTCCCAACTTGGAAAAGTCCTTACATTTTCACCATCTGCAACTTTTATTCTGCTCTTCTCTATTTGTGTTGGTCATTGTGATTCTGGGTCATTTGGGGGTTCCATGTTCCCCAAATTTGCCCACTCCGTAGTTAATGTGGCAAAAAAGTAGAAAACCACCCACTTGTGAAAGAAAATAATTAAAATCCTTATTTCTCCAGGGCTAAGAGACAGAATTGCAAGCCTAAAGAATGATTTCTATAAAGATTAATCTTTAAGGAGGTTAATAAAATGCATTTCACATGGGTACATGAAGTCATAGTAGTAATCTTTTTCTCCAGTGGAAATCCAAAGATTATACCTCAGGTATAACCCATAATTCCTTATTTTAAACATACCTATAGAATCGTAGGACCTCAGGCTTCATTTTTGAGGTCACTTAGTTCAACCTCTTTATTTTACTGATGGAAAAAGTGTACTGTCCAGAGAATCACTTGTCCAAAGCTACCCAGTTATTTAATAGTACAAGTGGAAATAGAATCCAAGTCTCCTGACTTCTAGGTCAGGGCTTTTGTTTCACTACACCAAAGACATTTGCTGTAACTCCTTCATATGAATGTACTGAATTTTTTCAGAGATGAGATGATGTTCCATAGATGATAAAAACTAAACTAATTTAAAGGAAAAAACTGCATATCTTATGATCTTATCCATATCTTATGCTAGTGAACTGAAAATGTTGTAGCTTTTCTATCAGAAGTATCTTCAGTCTTGGGCATTTGGGCTTTTAAAAATGAATAAATAAAAGGGATATTAAAAACAAGTGCCTACTCATGAAACAATATTTTTCTGCAACTCTGCTGTCTTTACTTTTGAGTGTATGCTCTCTCCCAGTTGACTAGTACCATGAGAAGTGTCCAGAAATATTCTAAAATTAAATGTTCCCTCTGGATATATTTAGCCACTAGGTAGGGTATTTGGGTGAGAGTAGGGTAACCGATTGTATTAGAAGATTAGGAAGGCAGTTAAAATTCCTAAGGAAGATTCATTTCAAAGAGCGACGCTGCCCCCCACCTCCAACATATAGGGAAATAAAAATTAACTAGCACCTTATCCAGATGATCTCATAAGTAGGACATATCTAATCTTTACTAAGACTTCACTAAGAAATCCATTGGAATTTTATATGTGCTACTTAAAGGTGATTTCAGCAGTTAACTTGCCAAGATGGTATTAAAGCACTGAAGTGGAAAGTCAATAATGCAAGTGGGTGTTCAATCAGAAGGAAGAACGAAATTCAGTCCACTAATTTTAGGGATGCTTCTTGGAAACAATAGAAAGGGATGGAAGACCTTTTTTTCTTGCAAATTGCTGTCACTTGATCTAAACTTCCTTAGACGGTTGATCACTTCCTGCAAGTGAGGGAAACCTCCTATTTTCCTAAAATAAAATTGAATGTTCCCTGTTATTCTTCATAACCAAATGATGCTTAAATTATTCTCTTTGAGAAAGATGACTAAAATTGAGAAAACTAGAGTTAGTTAAGTGGTGTGCCTCTCTTCCTTTGTGTTAATTTTATACCTTATAGGCCCATCTTCTGTATTCATAGACTGTTCAAATAACATGCAGCATGTAATTTATGCCCTTAATTCTTCTTTCTAAAAGATGTATAACTAACTAGAGACTGTGCACTAGTCTTGGCATAATATTTGGAAACCAAAACTCATTGAGTGGTTACCATACTTCACTCTCTGGGGAAAATGGCCTTGGGAAAACACCTGGGTTTGCACAATGGTAGGAATACAGTATGGCTTTGCTAAAGCCAGAAGGGAGCTATCCATTTCAGCACTACTTTCTCTATCTATGCAATACACTATACATAGGTGGGGATGAGCCTGTCCCACCACAGGGTTCTGAGCCTACCTAATTTTTGCATGCATGCACGGAGCCTTTCTTCAAGATTTGACACTCTGCTCTGAAGTTCATCGTAGTCATAGGCGCCAATCTCCTCTTGCAGCTCGTTAAGCACTGACGTCAGATTCTGGACCTCCTCTTTAAACTGCAATACCAATTTGGCATCGGCTTTGTACTCTTCCAACACTGGTATCAAAGGCCTAAGTTCATCCATTTTCGTTTTTATTGCCTGCAAGGTCAAAATAAGCTTGGTTCAGTGCGATGCGTGCAAAAATTTGTAACACCCTGACTCGTCCTGGCTTCTCCCTATGTGAGTGCAAATGTGAATATTCCCCATTTTATTTTATTTTCATTTTTGGTCCAAATGATGAATTAGAAAGAGCATATTAAAACAGTCTACAGAACACCAACATATTTGGGAAAGGTCTTTATTGTCAGTTTTGAATGCAACATCTTAGGGTTACATGCTTTAGATCACATACACAAAGTTCTTTTTTTTCTTTTTCAAAAAATAAATGCATTGACAAGGGTTCAAACTATTCATGAAATGCATCTACAGTCACATGCAAAAGGAACATCTCAGTTGGATTCAAGATTCCTTAATGATATGGTGCTAATTATTTGAAAATAATAATAAAATGCATGGTGCAAAAAGCTCTCTGGCTCTCTTTCATGGTTACATGGGAGTGAACTGCTTCTTCAGTCACTGCGGCATTGAAAAAACTCTTTTAAGTTAGCCCTGTAAGCAAGAAAATGAAATACTGTTGAGGAGCTAGCCCACCTGCCTTTCTTACACAGATAGCCATTAATAAACAAATATTCTTATGGTAATAATAGAAAAAACTCGCATTTAAATGCTGGAGTTAGCAGAAACAACCTGCTGTCACAGTTATTTAGCATGTCCTCACAACATTTAGGCTCAGATTTTTTAAAGCTATTGATGCATGCTAAAAAGGCAGTGGTAGTTATCTCTCTTCCCCAAGACCCACCATCATGATAGCCTTGTGGCCCCAAGAGTTTAAAGTAAAAAAAGAAGATCATGTTCTGAGACAGCAGTTAAGTGAAAGATTGTTTTCTCTGACCATATTTGCTATAAATACACATGCATTTAATGACCCTGATCCTGTGCCTAAGAAGAAAGTACTCTTCTCTTTTGGCAGGTGCATAAACTCTCACTGGTCAATCAGGTCAATAGAGTTCCATCTTTCTTCCAGTCTAAATCAATAACATACCAGAGACCTCAAAAAAGTTCATTCACCTCCAAAAAGAACTTACTCATTTCTCAGCAGGATCAGGCCCAATATTGTTTTATTTGCTACATGGGTTTGTCATTTTATTATCTCGTCATTCCACATATTTAACATGCAGCTTTTTAGAGAGTTGTTTCTTGCTTCATGCAGGGATTGCAGAAAGAAAAAGGAGTCCAAGAACAATAGCAACACATAGAGGTGTGGGGAAAAGGGGAAAGACAGAAACAGGACACACAAGCAATGTTCAATCGAGAATGACTGCCAAAAGAAAGTTCTCTCTTTAAATGGGAACTCTTTAATTTAAATTAAGGTACATATATACCCTACTTGAGGTATATATGTATTTCCCATTTTAAATAATATTGAAAGCTGTATAGCTAGGAAGGGCTGGAAACCAAGTCCCAATCCTAAGCTATCTGATGACAAGGTACCACTTACCTATGAAAATAGGAAAGAGCTTTCCTGATTACCCTGTAGGATAATAATTCCTCTCTGCTCTCTGCAAAGCTACAATATACCCTGTCAAGCCTAAATTGGGTCAGGCATTAAATCCATGCTATGTTATAGCCATTCCTGAGCAGGATCATCAATTAAAATAATCCCTTCAGCTCCCCTCTTTATGAAAGTGAGTCACCTAAAGAGGAATGATAACTAAAGTTCTTTCTCTGAGCTACAATACCCCCAATAAGTAGAACAGCTCGGTCACGAGGATCTTGTGATTCCAGACAGGATTTGGTTCAGGTGATCATCCAGTGAATAGGTATCAAGGCCTTCTGGTCAATGTCGCCCTGTTCATTACTTCCCCATGTGAACCAGGGAGGAGAAGGTCAAAACCTGAACCTCCTCTACCTTGACACTCACATAGTTTGGAAGGCTCTTTTCTGGGTCACTTTCTCTCATCCCTTTCTCCCCACAACCATTCCCTATTTCTAGAGGAAAGAGGAAAAAGCAAGACAGAAAGAACAAGCAGAGTTCTGGGAGAAAGAATTGGAAGCACACACCTTAAACTGCCTAGCAAGATGTTGCTTGTGACTCTCTTCCACTTGCTTGAATTTGGACTCCAACCCTTTCATCTGGTTTTCCATCTTCTCCACATATTGTAAATCTCTCTGGGTTCGCCTGTCCAATACCTCTATTGATTGAGACATGTTTTGCACCTGTCAAAAAGGCAAAAGGTCCAAGAAAAGAGCTGTAATGGCAGCCAGAAAGCATCACTGGCTTCGTAATATATGACAATGACCTTTTCCATTCAGTCAACAAACTAAGAGCATAAGCAGTACATGCATTATTTACTAGTTAATCACACACATCTGATATTGTTATGACCGGGAACTTGAAAACACTGCAAATTGGTTTTGTAAACATTTTGCTCTGTCATGCTTGGTAAACTAATCTGACAATCAGGAATGCAAATAGTCAAGTGTAAAATACACAAGCCTCCATTTCCTCTTTGATTAGTCCATTGCATGCAATAGATTTGTGTTTGCTTATTTATTTATTTGTTCTGTAGAAGAGAATCCAGTTTGGCAAACATAAATATCTAACAAAGATGAATAGTGTTGTGGGGTGTGTTTTCTCTACGTACAAATCCTGTTTATCTTTTAGTATACACTGAGTATTTCACTGCAGACATTGATTGCTTAAGTGCAGGATGAAGAAGCAAGGAAAAAGATGATGTCTTCACTGTTTACATATCAGGATTCTTCCCCCCCACCACCCCTTTCTCCTCCCTGCCCCCCACATCTTGCATAACATCTATCATGGAACACAGTATCATAAGCATATGACTAGTCTGCAAACGTGCACACTTGCAACATAAAGTCAAGAATCCATCACCCAGGCAAATGAGGAATTGCTGCATTATACCTTTATAGGCAGATCCAAATCTAGCCTAGCCTCAAGATGGAACTTTAATATTAAACAGGATTCCGGAGAGCTTAAAAGAAAAACAGTTTTCCTGCAGCCACTTGCTAACACATTTATTTTCAGGAAACTGGCACACGTGTGAGATTCTCTTTCAGGCTGTATGGAGTCAGAATTAAGTCTGGGATTGCTAAACCAGCGGTTGGGTCATTCTGCCAGAATCTCATCCAGTTACTAAGAAAGATGTCTTCATAATGGCAAGCCATTTGCCAAATGCTCGTGTACAATCTGCACTGAGCTTAAAGATGCAACCCTTTTAGGGGCCAAATTCTTCCTGCCTTGGCCCTCTTGCATGTGGCCAATGATAGTGCTGATAGTTTCCTTTCCCCATTTTCTGATTTTTTGCCTCAGCACATGAAAAACAAACAAGCTCTTGACCGAAAGAAAGCAGACAAATATCTCCAGGTCAATGGCAAATGCATAGCCTTTTTGGGACAAGAGAATCTGTCTTGCAAACTTGACTCCTTAGCCATATTTTGTTCATGTTACTTTGGAATGACCATAAGGGTGATGAGGATTTCTTCCTGTTTTTTCCTCTCCAAAGCAGTTTTCTCCCAATTTTCCCAAAGCAGGTATATTTTTGCTTTATTGACGAATAAGTTCCATGTCCCTTTTTCAACTGACTTATTCAAGGACTATAAATTAACTAAGCATCTCCACTGAGAAAAATTGCCCTAGAGGCAATGTGGCACATAGTTAAAAAACTTAGTGTCAGAATACCTAGGTTTCAATTTTTACTATTCCCTTGACTAACTGTTTGATTGTAGGCAAATGAAATAATCTTTGACCTTCACTTTGCTATCTATAAAATGAGGCAGTTCAACTAGATGACTTGTAAGATTCCCAAGCTCTAGCATTCTATCACACTGAGTTAATCTCCAACACATCCCTGATTTCCCTCAGCTAGAAGGATCACTCCTTTTGAGCTCTTGTAGAAGGTTTTGCTCGTCATATAGCACCCATCTCATAGTACTGTATATTACAATTATTTGTGCCTTCTCTCTATTAAATTAAGTCCCTTGAGGACTAGAATGGTGTCTACCAGGGGTTTTGTGAAATTGTACACAATAGGTGTCCCAGAAATGCTTTTTAGATGGATGAATGGAGCCCTGGAATGAAAGTAAATGATCACCTTGGGGGAAAAATTTCCCTCTCTTCCTCATCCTGGAGAAAATAAAAATGGTGAATCAAAACAAAACTCACCATTGGATAATACAACCTTGGTCTCAGGCATACAAGTACAGTGGCTAAAAAGTCTGGATGTGGGAGTGGACTGGCTGCTGGCAAAGCTGATTGGCAAATCATAAGTGCAAACCTGCCTCATCATTTAAGATTTCTGTCAGAAGACTACAAAGAAGAAATGGGGTTTTGCTCTCACTAGGGCAGAGATTCTTTGTCTCTTAAAATTGCCAGTAGCTCAATTGCATTAAGGCAGGATAACTATTTCACTGAAATTTTTCCTGTCCTCCTTGAAACCCTCAAGATTTTCCATTTTAGCCAATTTGAAGCATATTACTAAGCATATATGTGAAGGATCTATGTTTCATCAGCTTGAGAAATTCCTAGTTCTCCACACATATAAAGAGCAACTGATCTATGATTTAGGGGATAGATTCTAGTGAGTTGTCTAAGGCACCTAGGGATTACATGCCTTGTCCCTTGGTTGTATGTCTAGTATCAGGTGGGATTTTATCCTATCACTCTGCCCATTGCACCATCCTAACTCTTCAATTATAATGGCACATAATTATACATTGGAATCTTTCTACTCCTTTGGAATTCCTGCCATACCGATTGTCTGTACCACTCAGACTAAACTGACTGGCAACATAGTGCACAGAACGATGGACTTGGCAGTCAGGAATATCAAAGCCTGCCTTGGACATTGACTAGCTTTTTGGCTCTTGGTAAGCCACTTAATCTCACTCACCCTTAGTTTTCTCCTCTGTAAAACAGGGCTGAGAACAGTACCTACCTTACAGAGTGTTGAGAAGAGCAAATGAGAATATCAGTAAAGCATCTTGCATGCCTTTAAGCCCTATTCAAATGCCAGTTGTTTTCATTATCATATCCAACTAGACTGTGAGCTTCTTGAAGGCAGGGACATGGGAACAGTGTTTTATGTTGGCATATCCCACATCACTGAGCACCATGCTGATGGTTTAGCAGAGGATTCACAAATGTGTAAGAACAAGGCCATTGTGCCCTATTAAAGCTTACAACAACCCCTCCTGTTTACATAATGCTTTAAAATGACCAAAGCACTTTCATCCTCCATTGTGTCATCTGATCCCCACAATGACCCAGAAAGCTGGGCGGGATAATCATCATTGTATCTGTTTGACAGCTGGGAAAACAGAAACTCAGAGAGTTAAAGGACTTACCTCTCATTAATGGCACTGCTGGGCTGAAAACCCAAGGGCTCCTGTCTCTGGTCCAGCACATTTGCTACCATTCTATCTCTCTATCTTGGTAATATATGTTAATTTAGGGAGTGGTTGCATGTTATACATCATTCAGAGGCTGAGTACCACTTCTTCATTGAGACTTTCCTTTCTCACATCTCTACTCTTTCTTATTGAATTTAACTTGCATGATAGTTGGAGGGGAAGGAAGCTGATTGAGTCACAGAGGTTATCAGGGTCTTGGATTGAACATGTGCTCAGATAATCTGCACTGAGGAAATGGAAAGCTGATTGTTGGCCTTTTAGTATTTCCAAAAGCCAATTAAAGATAGGCCAAGGGCAGAAAGGTTGTACACCCACACCCACCCACCCCCCAACAAGTGCCCCAAGTTCAGCTGAGAAAGAGCATCCACCTGTTCTCTCTATCCATCAGCAGCCTTCTCCACAGAAAGAGAAGAAAATGCATAAATGAGTAAAATACCAGGTAGAAAGAAGGGATTCCAAATAAAGCCCTTTGCTCCTTTTTGCTAGCTGCAAATACTTACAAGAAAAAATAAACACTCTTTTCAGGAAAGGAAAAATCTCAAAACACAAAAGAAACAGGTTATATCCCTTAAAAATAAATAGTACACTAGAAGAAAAAATAGGATTAATTTTCCTTTTCAAAATTACCCTGATGTAAGTTTAGCCAGAAAGGGAAATGGAATACTGGATAGAGGGCTAGATTAGGAGTCAGGAAGATCTGTGTTCAAACCCCACCTTGGACATTTACTAGCTTTATGACCCTTAGCAAGCTCTCAGTTTCCTCATTTGTAAAATAAGAAGGTTGGGGTAAATAGCCTCTAGCTTCCTTTTCAGCTCCAAATCTATGTTCCTATGATGTGCGGAGGCTCAGGAGGCAAGAGGATTGATTACAAGTTGCAGGCTTCTAATCAGCCTCATTAAAACCTAGCCTCCAACTTCTTGCCAAGATCCAAAGCTCATCCCCATGCCTCAAGCTCTTGGGAATTTACAGTCTTCAGATGTTTCTAAGGATATTATAGAAAAAAGAACAATGAATTTCGAATCTGATGGCCTAAGTTCAAATGTCAGCTCCGCTAGTTATTATCTGGGTAACACTGGATATCAACGCAAGTATTTATTAAGCTCTTCCTATGTGCTAAACACTAGGGATAAAAAGAAAGTAGAAACAATACCTAACCTAAAGGAGCTTACATTCTAAAGAAAGAGGTGATGTGTACATAAATACATAAAACAAGGCATATTCAGAGAGAGGAGAGCTCTTGAGTAACTTTTGAATGGAAGGCACAAGCAGCTGGGTGAAGTAATGGGCAGCTGTGTTCTCTACTGTAAAATGAAGGGCTAGGCAAACTGATCTCTAGGGTTCCTTTAAGCTTTCAATCATATGAAATCTTGTTCCTCTAGAAGCATGGAAAGAGGAAGCAAAGTTCTCCCTCATTACCCATTTCTCTCTAGAGGTAAACTCTCCTGGGACTAAACAGTCCCACTATCAGCTACTACAACACTGACATACAGATCTCATCTGCCCTCACAAAAACCCTACTGAATCATCTCATCAAATATTCATGTATACAATGAAAATGAGCTCCTTGAGATATGGGGTGGGGGGAAGAGATTTGCCTTCAACTAGAAGATCATTCTCTCATACATGTCCCCTTTTCTTTACTGACACAGCCACCACCTTAATTTAGGTACTCATCACCTGTTTCCTATATTACTGCAATAGCCTCCTAATTGGTCTCCCTGCTTCAGGTTATTTCAGACTCCAATCCACCCTCCACATTGCTCTCGGTCAGTTTCTTTAAGGGCAGATATGATCATACTACTCCCCTACTCAAACTGCAGTGATTTCCTATTGCCTCTTGAACAAAACAGAAAGTGCTTTGTTGGTTTTTAAAGTCTGTCACAATCTGACCCCAACCTACTTGGCCCCCAATCATTATACATGCATCTTCTTCCATTCTATAGTCCATCCAAACTAACATTCTTCTCATTCCTCACTGGACACACCATATCCCACCCCAATGCCATTGCATGGGCTGTTCTCCTTGCCCAGAAAGAAACAGTAAAATCACTTACCTTCTTCAAGATTCATGTCAAGCCCCGCATTCTATATGAAGTCTTTCATGATGTCCCAAGCTGCTAGTGCCCTCCCTCCCCAAACTATCTTGTATTTATTTTTATATTACAGTATAATTTAAATATTTTATAGTATAGTACATTTTAAATATACTAAATATAACTTGTATTTACCCTAAATGTATTTGTAGATATACATAGTGAATATTCCCTGACTCTCCATACAATCAAAGTTCTTTCTTTGAGGGCAAGAACTATTCCATTTTTTCCTTTATTTCCTAACTACCTAAGACAGAACCTGACACATTGTAGGTGTTAAAAAAAAACCAGACAATTTTAAAATTCACTGCTTGTTGATTTAGACTCCAGACCTGACATGCTTCTTCTCTGCTACAAAGCCTCACACATAGGAGGCACTCAATAGATGTGCCCATTTTTTTATTGTTGATGATTTTAGTCAAAGATAATGCCATTTCTTTAGAATAAAAGACAGCTATAAAAAGTGGAAGGAGTGGAATAAAAGGTTAAACTCTCAGTCGATTTACAAAAACTGGTTTGCAAGCACCAGACTAACAGATGATAGGCAGGAACCTAGGCCCAAATGCCTTCTAAGCACCTTAAAGTCTGAGGAAAACATGATGGATCTGGTCAAGATGCTGACTGACTGAACAGATTTGCACAGAATAAAGAGGTTTTTGAAATAATCATGTCATTTTTTTGTGACCCAGTTTCGTCCGTCCATTCCACGAAACACCACATTATAGGAATCTCTTTTCCTCTCTCTCATTCTTCCTTATTCCACTCTACAACCATATCTCATGTTTTCACCAGGTCCTCTTAACAGACCATGCTAGTCTCTGAATACGGAGCTGTTGATACAGACATTGATCAGTAGTCTATGCTAGATAAACATTCGAGTGTATATACGTGCTGATTCCCTGCCCTTCCCCCACGCAATTTAAGCTGCTTGAGGCCAGAAACCATTTCATTGTTGTCTCTGTATCTCAGACACCTAGCGCAATGCCTTATACACAAGAGACACTTAATAAAGGTTTGTTAGATTGAATTGGAGTTGTTTCCAATATAGCAAGATGAATAGATTGCATTAAGTCATCCACACTCTCTTTCCTACCATCCCTTGTGACAAAAAATATAGGTATAAGATGGCTAGTGGTTGGCACACAAAATTTGACTTTGCAACAGTCAAAGCTAACTACGTACGGATCAAGCCATGACCTTGGTCTCCTTAATGGCATGCTTTTGCCAATGAGAAAACCAGCCAGATTCTGATTCCCTCTTTCATTTAAAAGTTGGCAGGTGCCAAGTATTTGAATTATCTCATATTCCACATTCTCTAAACCAAAACTCTATTAACTGGCAATTGCACGCATAGTACAGTGTTGTCACGTTCAAAATGATGACCCAAAGTCCAGACATCCCTTCTGAATAGATGAAGAAAACTTCACTGATAATCAGTCCCATTTTAGTGCAAAGAGCATTTTACTTTATTACAAATTGTTTTAAGAGAACTTGTTTTACTAGATGTTAACATTTATATAGTACTTACTATGTGCCAGGCACCATGCTAAGCACTTTACAATTATTATCCCATTTTATCATCACAATAATCCTGGGAGGTAGGTGCTATTATTATCCACATTTTACAGAAGAGGAAACCAAGGTGAATAGAAATTAAGTGACTTGGCCAGGGTAACTCAGCTTATAAATGTCTGAAGCTAGATTTGAACTCAGAACTTTCTGACTCCAGGCCCAGCAATTTGTCCACTCTGCCACCAAGTATAGCATCTATTAACCCAAACAGGCTACTCTGACCACTCAGTAAAAAAGTTTACCCTGCCTGCTTGAGAGGCAGGAAGCTACACTAATTAGTACAATCATTGTCTATTAGAGCTAGAAGGGATTTCAGAGATCATCTAATCCTACTTCCCCCCATGTTACAGTTAAGGAAACTAAGGCCCAGAAAAGTTTAGGGAGAGTCATTAGCTGAGCCTTTCTCAACACTTCACCTTCATCAAGTAATTCATGAAATAATATTAACTCAGAACTCCCAGTTCCTTGAGAGAAGATGGGTCTTTTTTATTTTAATTTTTGTATCTCAACTAGCATAGTGTCCTGAATATAATAAATGCTTGTTGAATTTCACTGAATTGAATAGAATGGAATGGAATTAAATTCATGCTTTGGTCCTACTGATTCTTATTTGCCTAATATCATTATTCACCCTCTGGGAGGATTTTCCTAAAATGAATAAGTTAGACTAGATGATCTCTGAGATTTCTCCAGTTCTAAAAATTATGTGAGTCTGTCAAAAATAAATGAACATCTGTGTTACAGTGGAAAGGGCACTGGATTTGGAGTCACAGGACCTAGTTGTGAATGCCTTCTGGGCTTGTGTTACCATGGGCAAGTCTGTTAACCACTCTGGGCCTTAGTTCACTTATCTGAAAACTATGAATTGAGGAGATTGAAGTAGGTGATCTTTGAGGTTCCTTCCAGCTCTAAATTCTATGTCCCTATGCATATGCTCCTCAGGAACTGCAGATGAAATTGTAGATGAAATGGAATCTCCTTTTCTTTACTCTTCTTCTAGTTACATCTCCCATGCCACCATGTTGCTTTCTCAAAATTCCTATTCTTTCCAAGTAGATCTCAGCTGTATTAAAATGACTAACATTTAGGTATGAGCAACTGTTATCACCTAACCCTGTCCAGTGTATTTACTCATTTCAAATCCAATGCTCGTGAATCTAAAGGAATCTCTGTTTCATATTCAATGTAGAATAGTGCATTTTGGGGCAAGAAGGAGAACTTTCTGATACCTCATAAAGCTTATCACATAGGAAACTCCTTTTTTAAAATTCTACTAGCTGAGACTTCCTTCATACTTAGGAAAAATCTCTAACTCATTTTGGATGTGTCATATGTGAAAGAACAAGTCCACTTTGGAAAACGTGAATCTAATCTCCAAGTAAAGGGCCTGGGCCATCTTTGAAATATATTGGCTTATACAGGTTGAATGCTTCACTTGTGTCTTGACATGACTTTGAGAGGATGAAGAGAAACACTCAGCTCAAGCAGGAAGCATACCATCTTGGAAGGTATTATATCGAAAGCCCAAATAGCCCTTTTTCCTTGGGGTGGTGACAGTGGTGGTGAAACCAAATCATCCCAGGTCAAAAGATCAAAGGTCTTTGAATGGTCACTTCAGGGTCACTATGAAAGATCATGACCATTCCTTAGGCTCCTGGTTAATAAAAGTCCAATTTCAGTCCTTCAGAGTGATGTATTAATAACCACAGACTAAGTGATTCCTAAGCCCCAGAGTTTTACTGGGATGACTTAATACACTGCTTTACCAGGAAGGCATAATCAGTGGCAAACATCCAGCCCAGTCCGTCACCTAGGCCCAGCCTTTCAACAGCAAGGGAAATTACATATCCTAAAGATCCCAATTAGGTTAAATCAGAATGTCAGTACATTCAGAGAAAACAGGATTTCTTCAATGAAATGGTTTTGCTATGCCTACACTAGATCTCACAGTTATGTATTTTAATGAGAATCTTTTGATCTCCTTAGACTGTAGATTATGAAAAACTGATCAAATGGATGTCAGCGTGAAAGAGAAAAACCACAAATTCCAGCTTCCTAACCCTGCTGGGCTGGGATATTTTACTCAGTCATCTTGATAGTGACCACATTTGAAGAAAACAAGAGGACTGGGCTTGATGAAAATGCCCATCTGTCCATCTCAAGGTTACCCACTTGAAATTGACAAACACGAGTCTGATGAAAACTCATCACATCACATAACATCATGTCATTTGTTCATTCATTTATTCAATCAATCAACAGATAGCTGTGAGAATGAGAATGAATACGCCACACAAGCTTTGCATCCAGAACTAAGCCCTCCCTGACTCCTGCACTCCAACACAGATGCACACAGTCATGCATTCCCACACCTACTCACAGCTTACCTTTTCTAATAGCTGCCTCAGCTGTTTTGTCCTGGCATCACGGGAACACATAGTCTGCTGGGGGGCCACCACTGTACATATACACCGTCCCTCACTGTCCTGGGCTGAGCTGTACACTTGCCAGCTTTCCTCCGGGTTGGTAGGCAACACCTGGGTACCAGCAAGTCAGGACACAGAGCAGGGAAAAAGAAGAAGAGAAAAATCTAAGGCAGCCAAACAATGAGTAGTGAACTACAATGGAAACGTATCCATTTGACCCAAATAAAAATAAATATAAAAAGAATACCCCCCTTTCCCAACTATTACCCCAGATTCTGTTCCAAGAGAATGGAAACAAAGGGATAAAAATACAAATTCTTAAATTTATACTGTATCCCAAGAAACACAGCAAAACATAATTTCATTTTTTTAAAAAAAACGAGAGTTTAGCTGAGAAGTTTTTAGAAAACGTAGAATTTTCTACCCAATCTGTTATGCCAAGGGGGCAAGAATGGTGTGTGTGTGTGTCTGTGCGTGTGTGTTTGTGTGTGTGTGTGCGCACATGTGTAATTTGTGGTAGGGGGAGAGAGAGAATCACAGCTCAGAGATGGGGAGCAAAGAAAATGTAACGTGTGGTTGATATTCTGTAGGCACAGCATTCAGAAATCAGAACTTGTGTCCCCTCCCCTTGCAAAGGCTAGCGGGGATACCTGGCTATTAGGGACACTGGCTCCATTTCTCCTGGACACTTAAATGGATGGAGTGCAATTGCAGTAATAGCAGAGTACCCAGCATCCCATTAGTTGAGCTGTAATCAATGAGAGCCTTAGTGCTCTTCCAAGGTCCTGAAGCAAGGTAATTACTGCTTTGGAGAAAACACTTAGCATTTGACTTTTTTCCCCCTATCCCTTTCTCTTTTCCTCCCCCCTAACCTGCAAATTGTCTTGTGGGTTTTTAACAAGTGGGACAGAATTTTTCACAGTGCTATCCCAGACCGTACCACAGTGACTGCCAGCTAGCAACCTGAAGCCCACAGGAACCAATGACAGAGACAACCTTTCAGATTAACGCAGATTTTCCTGTGAGGGAGGGGAGACAGGCTGTTTAAGCTAGAACCCTCAACAGTTCTAAGATCACACCTTGCAGCAATCAGGCCAAGTGATTACAGCTTGCCCAGAATTTTACTCTACTGTTATAGGGGCATGCATGTGGATGGATTTCCATCAGTTTCAGGTCATCTGGGGATTAATTTGTAGTTTTCCTTCCTGAAATCTGTACCACCAACGCATGTACATTCTTACCTCAAGCAGCTATAAAAACTAAGGTGATAAGACAGTCGTTAAAGAAAACAATGTGATTCTTCTTGAAGCAAGAAAGATACTTAACTGTAGCATCTTTCTTAGAGGAGAAAAAGCACTAAGCTCCAAGCCAAGGCTATTAACTCTTCAACATGGAAACACTAAGCAATGAAGAAGGGTGCCCTTCAGCTTCTCCTTTCAAATAAATGGGGGTCGTTTCCTTATAAAGAGGAAGTGAAGAGAGGGACTACCTCAGGCAGACACATTTTCCAGTAGTTCAAGACGTGCTAGAAAAATCTGCCTCCAATTTTACATCACCATCATCCTTTTAATTTCTCTCCACAATTGCTCTGAAAGACCTCTAAAGGTCCCTTCCAGATCTGACATTTTCTACGTGCAAATATTCTTTTCATTTCTGGAAAATAAACCTTCATGTTATGATTTAATATTCAAAAGCTCCTAGACTGTCAGTGGATGGGGAGCTGGGTCTTTCACTCTGACCACGATTTCTGGGAATTTGAGGGACTGCCCCCCAGAGAGGGACAGCTGCACCCTGCTTTTAATTAAAGAACCAAGGATTTCCATCTTTGCCATCTGCTCTCAGAAGCAGGGGTGGGTCATAGGGGTATGTGTATGTGAAGGGGGGGAGACGTTTGTTTTCCTGCTCTTCTCTTCCACACCCCAGCTCTGAGGAATCCTCCAGTCCCCCAGCCCTTCTGCTCCACCCGAAAGACCCCAGC
>CM053625.1:128157089-128178584 GCA_028646595.1 Phalanger gymnotis | reverse complement strand
ACACACACACACACACACACACACACACACACACACATTTTAACGAGAACTGAAAGTCTATGGGATTTCACCCTGCAGCCCCCAGCCCCAACTGAGGACCCTAGGCTAAGGCTTTGCGGAACGAAAAAGGCGCCAACATATTAGAAGCATCTGAAGCACAGAAGGCAAAGAGAAATGAAAATAACCGACTCCCTCGGAAAGTGAAGGAGCAGCGTCCCTCGGAATGTCACTACACACCTCCAAAGTGCTTGAATCCCCCCGCAAAAAACCTTTCTTCACCATTGCTCCGCTTCTACCCCGGCCCCAGTTCTCCTCGGTAATTTCACACCCATCCCACAGCCTAGGGGTCCAGTTTTAGGGAAGGAGGAAACTCATGCAATGTGCTGGCTTGTTCCAATAGTCAGAAGAGGAGGCCCCTTGGGGGTCGGGGGCGAAGGGGGCACTTACACCGGTGCTCCTGTCCAGCGTCCCCCCACTGGCCGCGGTCAACTTCGTGGTGTTGAGCCCCACCAGCGATGGCAGCGTCTGAGACATCCAGTTGGTGATCATGGCCATGGTGCTCAGCACAACCCCAATCTTGAGCAGCGGCACCGACATCGCGGCTCGAGTCGCCTCCTCCAACCAGCCTTCATTCTGAAGAAGTGGCTTGGAGCAGCGCGCTGCGCTCCCGCACCTCCTCTACCTGCCTCCGCTCCAGCGACGCCACTCGCCCCGTGGACATCGTGCCCAGCTCAGAGGATACGCTGCCTTTGCTCTCCGCTCCTGCCCCTCGGGCTCACTCTCCCACCTTCCCTCCCTCTTTTGCCCCCCTTTTAGCCAAGAGTCTCTCCGATCTGGCACCGCAGCGCGGAAAGGAGAGAAGTGGAGCGAGGTCTTCTCCTTTTGGCCAGCGCCGGGGTGGGGAGGGGGGGGTGTTGGGGGTGGGAGAGGCGCTCAGCCTGCGGAGACTGACCAGGAAAAGGCAGAGACGGACTAGGGCCAGTGAACCAGAAGGGAGGGAGAGAGGAAGACAAGGGAGGGCGGGGTGCGGCTAAAAAGCCGGCCACAGGAGCCCTAGCCTGGAGTGAGGACAGGGGAAAGGACTGGGGTTGGAGGGATTCAGAGAGGGGAGGGGGCTTGGATTTCTTCCCCCCCCCTTTTTTTTTTTCAAGATCCCGCTCTCAGCCCCCCAGACGTCTCCCAGGTGCTCAGAATTGGCATGCCTGAACCTGACTAAGGGGCGGGTTGAACAGGGGAGGAGAACCGGTAGAGGGAGGATGGAAGGGAAAAAGAGGCGGAGACCTGGGGATTGGTGTAGAAAAACGCAATCTGATGTCAAAATGGGTGGATTTTTCCTCTCCTTTCTCCCTCTCGTACTTGCTCCCTGCTTCCCTCTGGTGGTTGAAACAGAGACCTACATTAAACGGGTTGGAATTACAACCTAGGCTTATCTGGGCCAGTGTCACTACTCTGGCATGCTTCAAAAATCTTTCTCTCTTTGTCTCCTCCCTCTTCCCCCACCCCCGTCTCTCCTTCCTCTCGGTTCTTTCGTCCCTCTCCATTTTCTTTCTTTTATCTTACGTCTCTCTTGGCTCCCTACCCCATTGCTTGATTTTAGGTATGGGCGGCAGGCTGTGGGCACCTCCAGCTGACATCGCCCAATCACCAGCTGCTCCTTAAACAGGAGACACCTCTCCCCCAACAGGTACCCAGCCCTTCTTTTCAATAAATTTTCCCCCCAAGGGAGGAAGGAGCTTAGAATAGGTCAGTTCCATTTCTGGCTGTTAGAAAGGAGTGGTCAGAGATGCAGCAAGGGCAGGGGATGCTCTGAGAGCTACAGGGTCCCTCCAGGTGCCTTGGCTAGGTTCAGCCTCCCGTGCCCCCTTCTTCTCTCCGCCCCATCACCTCATGTGCTGCACGGGACGGAGTGGCGGAAAAGGTTGCATCATCTCTCCTTTCAGAAGTTTTTTTGTTGAAATCTGTGCCCTAGTGCCACACTCTGCCATCAATTCGGCAAACCACATCCAAGAGTTTGATTTACACCTCCCTCCTTCCTATCCCAACTCACTAATGCCACTATAGATTCAAAATGAGTCCAGCTGAATGAAAAAAAAAGATCGTTGGTAACTGGGTGACCCAAAATATCTGGATTTCAGCCCTGGTTCTGCCACCAACTTGTCGTTTGAACTCAGGCAAGTCACCTCTGCTCTCTGGACCTCAGTTTCCACATGTGTAAAATGAGACAGTTGGAATTTATGGACTCTAAGATCTCTTCCAACTGTAACATTCTGGGATTCAGTCCCAGCCTTTTCAGTTCCCTCCTTCCTGTAGTTTGGCCATTTGAATTGTTTGGAAATTTCAGGTGAGCAAAGGAATATGTGATTCTAAAAGAGAAAGAAACTGGGGAATTCAAAGGGCCCTAAACATCTCAATAAAACCTGGTCCTGCCTGGTTATGCCACCTAGTATGTGCATGGTAGTGGGTATATTTTTCATGGAGTCACCTTGTAAGGTGTATGAAGGGTGCGGCAGCCACTGAGCTGCAAAAACTACCCTTTCCTGTTCCTGCTGTGTGTGTATGTGTGTGTATGTGTGTGTGTGTGTGTGTGTGTGTGTGAGAGAGAGAGAGAGAGAGAGAGAGAGAGAGAGAGAGAGAGAGAGAGAGAGAGAGAGAGAGAGAGAGAGAGAGAGAGAGAGAGTCTTGAGCTTACTATGGGCCAGGCATTTGCCACTGATTCATCAGAACTCTCTGCACTGACACCTTCAGAAATCCCAATGTTAATAGCATTTTCAAATTTGCAAATGACCTCTAATCTGAGCTGAAAACTGATCTCCCTAAGCCCTTAGATCAAGGTTTTTCAATCATGTTGGCAGAGAAGACACCCTTATAACCCTCCCTGGTTTACTCTTTCTTTTATATTCAGGTTACCATTAAAATACTCCAAGCCTGAAAGGGAGATTAAAGATTAATTCTGCGGCTGAATGTAGCTAATGCTCTCTACATATGGAAATCCCATGGTCTGGCTCTGGAGAAATCAATGGACCCTTAGGAACATGTTGCTCCATCTGCTCTTAAGAATTCAAGGCAAAGGAATAATCCTCCTTGGTGTCTCTATTACCCTTTCCAAACTTACGGCCAAATAAGCCAAGTACAATTGGATGACAGAATTCTGACACAAATGGGATTTTAATGAAATTTTTAAAATTACATTGGCACAATCCTCTGCATGTGCATGCTGGTAGGGGGCTGGAGACTATCCACTCAGATAAACAAAACTAAACAATTTCTTGTTTAATTATGAATGTGATCCTGGCAAGCACAGTATGTTCAGGGCTGGAAGCTGAATTCTACTTGTTGTGGAATGGTGCCATCTTCCAGTGCAAATTGGTATTACAGTCTTTATTGTTTGATGCCAAACAGACCTCATCAACTAAAGAAATACTTTATAGGATTTTAAGGGCAGGTAGCTCACTGAATCTCAAAGATATTCTCTCATTTTCTTTCACTTAAAGAAATCTAAAAAAGGAATCTAGGCCTGGATAATCACTCTTGACCTCTAGCTTCAAAGACCTGCAGCAACCACCACATTTTCAAATTTCCCCAGCACAGATTAGACATCATTACACCCTCTTGATACAGAACAATAACGCCTTAATTCTTTCGGATCGATTTGGGTGTTTCCCAGCTGGCATCAATCCAATAAAGCAAAACAAACACTAATTGAGCACCTACTTTGAACCCGTAAATCTGAGGTATGCGTCTGCGAGTAGACATAGAAACAATGTTCTAATTAGTGCAAAGAATTTATCATTCCATAATAGATTTAAAGCCGGAAGAGACATCAGAGATCATTTAGTGCGAGCCTTTCATTTTATAGATGAAGGAACTGAAGCCCAGAGAGGTTAAATGATTTGCCCAAAGTCTCACAGGTAATTCTGGTCTTACTCGTGAAGATGAGGATTCAAGGGTCACCTCTGACACTTACTGGTTATGTGACCCAGAGTAAGTCACTTTATGCTTCTGACAGCACTATAGGACTTGCTGATTAAGTCAAAGACGAGTTGCCACCTCTTTAGTACAATAGGAGTGGTTTCTAGGGCAGACAGAATCACAGATATTTCATGTATTTATGTACCAGTTCCTATACCAAGCTATGGAGTATATTAGGAAGTCAAAGTGGGAGGAAAGTTGCACAGAGACTACTTTTAAGCACTCATTAGCCCAAAGCTATTCAAAGTTCCCAAACTGCTTTCCCTTGGCTGGGGAGGGCACATGGAATAAACTTTACAAAATGTTCAGAATGTATTATTGAATAGAAAAAAAGTAACTTTTCATGCTCCCAGAGCTGAGATCCTTTGAGATTTAATTCCCAGATAATCACAGAGCTCTTTTCTTTCCTTTTTGAAAAAAAAAAACGAAAACAAACAAAAAACCCCAAATTCCTCCTGACTTTCGTTTTTGACTTTGTAATCACAGTGCCCAGCCCTATACTTGGCAAACAGTAGGCTCTTAGGAAATTTTTTGATTGACGGAAGTGTTTGTGATCTTGTCATTCAGGTCATGTTCCACAAGAATTTACAATGGCTACTCTTCAAAAGGAGCCGACTTATTTAGCTGTGGTTTTCAATGCTGTACACACATTTGGAGAAGCATTCAACAAAATGACATTCAACCAAGTAGAGGAAGTAACAGATGCTTCAGACAGGATTCCTGTGTGGGACAGAGCCACAGTTAGCAAGGTGACTGCTAAGGTGATTGCAGGTCTTTTCTTAGCAGAGAGAAAGGTGTATCAAGGTGTATTCCTGAGAAAGTTGAGGCCTGCTCATCATCATTCTTGCTTCTCAATGTGTTCTTCTGCATTGCTATTATTTTGACTTTAAAAAATCTCTCTGTTTCTGTCTCTCTCTGTCTCTGTCTTTCTCATCCTCTCTGTACATAAAAATAAATTTACATACAATAAATGTATATATTATATACATATACACACATATGAAATTTGGCCCAGAAAACCACCAGTGGCTCAGTTTAGAACACAGACAGAATGTCAACAGGCACTATCGAGGTCCTTGGGACATTTGCTTTTCAAGGGAAGCCAGCATAGAGAAGGTTCACTACCTCCAGGCCCAGGCTATTAGTCTCATTATTACAATGAAAAAGAATCAAATAGATAATCATTCATAACACCTCAAGGTAAGGCAGACTAATGCCCTCTAATGCAATTAGAAGTGTCAGCAGACAAGCCAGCAGCAAATTCAATCTGCTTTGGAAGGATAGAAAGTTCCTTTAAAAGCAAATGAGGGCTTTTTGTAAAATGAAGGGAGCTAGATTATGGGTTCTATGGTGTCAGCCAACATCAAGAACACCTAAAAGGAAATTTAAATAGAAACCTCGAGTTTTCCTACACTCAACAAGGTCTACCTGTTTTTACAGCTCCAAGACACCCTAATTCCCACTAAAACAGGCCTAAAAACCAAAGTCTGAAAGCCAAATCTATCATTAACAACAACAATGAAACACAATCATGAACAGCCTTGGGGGTAGGATGAGGAGCCAGGGTCAGGGGAATATCAGCAGAAGAGAGATGGGGGGGGCGGAGGGAGGAGGGAGAAGAGGAAAGTTTTTTACTGAGGATAGATTCACTTCCTTCCTACTTTGCCTAGCAAGGAACCATTTGCTTTATAGTCCTCTGATTTATTAACAGTTATAAATATTGTCCAAGTAGCTCCAGCATTGCAGGGCAGCTAAGAAATACTGAGAGCTCCCTCTCCTCTGGGCATCTAATTGTTTTTCCACTAATACAAGGTAATGGGGGTGGGGTGGACTTTGTGAAACTCAGAATTTAAGGTTTTATGCTATCAGAGGTAGGGTAGTGCAACGGGAAGAACCCACTAGACCTCTGCTAAATCCCTTCTCCTTTCTAGGCTTTAGTAACCTCATCTGCAAAAAGGGGCCAATCCTTTCTAACTCTAACAATATTCTATGAGATATATTTACAAATTGTTACAAACTTTTTTATTCTCTGAGGCTCAGTAGTTCTTTAAAAAAAAAAACATTATGACAATAAAATTGGCGAACATGGTATTAACACAGATGAGAAAAAGACTGATTTCGATTTACCATGAAATATTCTTAGTGTACTGTCTACCAAGAGGACAGAAACCAAACTGTTGGCAACTCTACATCCAACTTCCCAAAAGGGGATCAGGTGGAAAAGGAGATATGGCATAACAGAAGGCCAACCTTGGAGCCAGGAAGACCTAGGGTTCAAATCCTGTTTCTGATACATTCTTACCATGCGGACCATGGGCAAGACACTTAGCTTCTTGGTGACCCAGACAAATCTCAAAAACCTGTTATTGACCATGCAGAGAGGCATGGGCAGAAAAATGAAATTAAACATTTAGATAAAATTAAAACAAAACTGCTGTTCACCTGAGGGTACAGAATACACTGGAAATTCTGCACAAGACCAGGCCTCTCTCACTCCTTGCAATCTAAGGTCCCATTTTCTAAATTATTTTCCCTACATTGGCACTAAAGAGCTACCAGAGTCAGTGGTAATAAAAATGGTGACATATCACATTTTATAGAGATTTGCAGTTTTCAATGGGCTTTCACACATTCATTTAATCTTCACAACAACCCCATGGAGGAAATAGGGCAGGATTCCCCTTATTTTGCAGATGAAGAAACCAAGCCTCACAGAGGAACCAGTGGTCTGAGGGGTTCTTTCCTTTGTGCAACACTGCCCCTCTTGACATAGCTTTAATCTGGGGCCCTTAAAGTGAAAACATTCAGGAGGTGATTATTAACTTGTGTGTTCTAAAAGTTAAAGACGATACGACCATTAAGTTACAGAGCAAAGATAGGAAATGCCAGGTTTTCTAGTTCCTACTCCACATAAAGCATTCTATTGTTAAACAGCTTTGATTATTAAAAACATCTTCCTTGTGTTAACCTGAAATCTATTTCTTTGTAACTTTTCTCTGGAGCCATATGGACTAAATATCTTCCCTCATTCCCATGATAATCCATCAGATATTTGAATAAAGCAATTACATCACACCTCTGCTTAGTGTTTTCTTCTCTAAGCTAAACATCCTTAATTCCTTCAAATTATTCTTCTGGGGCATGATTTTGAGTACTAGTCTTTATCCTGAGTCTCCTACTCTGTACAGGTGCTAGTTTGTCAAAGTCCTTCCTAAAATGTGACAACTGTAACAATAGAGACCCCAGATGGAGTCCGAAGAGCACAGAATCCAGGGAGACCACACTAGACATCATTTGGACACTAATGTTATCTTCAGCTGCATCAGTAAGCTGGTGTTTCCATTTTCTTTTCTTTTTTTAGGAACTAGATCACACTGATTTTTAGTTTGACTCTACCTAGACCACCGTTTGTCACTTGCTAAGGAGGAAGGAGGGACAGGGGTATGGGGAAATGCTAGAATTAATGGAGAGAAGCATGTCTAACTCAACACCAAGGAAGTGGTGTGTGTGATTTTAATTGAATAATTAATTCATACCAGAACCAAAGTACAAACTGTACAATATTATAAACATACATTAATACAAAAATACAAGTGTTTCTTGGACCTTTGAGGATCCCTGAGTGAGTACAAATAGAGCAGTTACACACATTTAAAAAATATTTTAAAGGACTTTGTGACTTTAAAGTTCTGGTAGTTTTTTGTTTTAAAAACAAGCTGCCCCATCAGTCTTCTCTCACCAGGTGCTCTGCTGCTTTAAGAAGTGCAGTATCCTGCCTTCCTGCCTTGATTCACATAGTTCCTTAGGTATGGAACACCAGCACCACCCTTCCCTGGTCACCTCTTGAAGTCCTACCCATCCTTTAGAGCAGGAGTGTCAAACTCAAAAATAGGGGTCACTAAACTGTACATAAGAATCTCTGTGGGTAGAATAGTGACTTAGAAAACCACATATTAACACTACCTGTTCGATTGTATTTTTATTTATTTTGTTTAATATTTCCAATTTACATTTTAATTTGGTTCAGGTACCACTCAAAAGAGTTGTGGATCGTGTGTTTGATACCTCTACTTTCGAGGCAGGAGTGTTTTGAGGTTCGAATGAGATAATGGATTTAAAGCACTTTGCAAACCTTAAAGCTACTTAAGTGCATATGATTATTGTTATTATTAGCCTGTAGTCACCAGGCCTCCAGTCTGGTGAAGATTTCATTCTCAGAGCCTCCTACCACACCCCTGTTGAGCTCAAGCCTTGTTTATAAACCAAATACAGTGGTGTGATGGCAAATATTTAATAACTGGGCTCTCCCCTATCAGATACAGTCATGTGTACTTTGAATTTAATCTGAATTATTTGCATTTTATTAAGTTTAGAAATCAACAAAATGAGAAATCGAGGGCTGATTTGTAGCAATTGCCAATTTCTGAGGTATAAACGCTCCCACTGAAAATTTAACAATCTGCTCCTCTCAAAACATATTTAGAACTGGCTCCCACATACCCCTGTTTGGAGACCAATTCAAATGTCACCTTTGTGAAGCCTTCTATGATCTGTCCTGTTGTGGATTCAAGTCAACAAACATTTTTAAGCATCTGCCACAGGCAAGGCATTGTGCTAGGCACTGGAGATATAAAAAAAAAAAACCAAAAAACCCAGCCCTTTCCTTTCATGAGCTTTGATTCTACTGCAGGATGCAAAATGGAAACAAGGCAAACTAATATATGATGATTTCAGGAAGGAGAGGAGCTAACAACTGGCCTGGGGGCAGGAAAGGCTCCTCAAACCACCTAAAGATTCTAATCGCTGGAGGTGAATACCTTATACCTCCCTGTGCACTTACCATGAATTGTTTTTGTATTCTAACTATGTATTTGTGTTTCATTCTCTTATGAAGCTAAACTCTAATGAGGTGAGGGGTTATTGGGTCCTATTTAAACTTCAGATGACTCCCAAAACTTATAACAATGAAAATGCTTTAATAGGAACTTAATCAATGTTTCTTGGTTGGTTGATTGATGCTTCAAAAGGCTATAACTTCATCATTCCCCTCCATCCCAAATACTTAGCCTGATATGGCCACAACTCTCAGATAGTGAAAACCCAGATTCTATATTTCAGAGGGCAGGTGCAGTCACATACTCAGAGGCTGGTTCCAGGAATACTAAATTCCTGGAAACAGAATTGCTTACCCTAAAGCATTTGCCCAAGAGAGTCCTCTGAGTCATGCTAGGCTCTCTAAACATGCTGGAATATCACACAGGCACCAGAATTGCTTCCAAAAGAGATGTCTAGGTGTCCTATTTCTTTCCTCTGATTCTCTATGACCCACTCATGCCATAATTTTTACCATCTGTAAAGTGAAAGGATTGGACTAGATGATCTCCAAGGGCCCTTCCAATTCTGACGTTCCGTGTTCTAAAGTCCTTTCCATATCTGGCATTCTATGTTCCAATTCTGACAGTCTTTTTAAAGATCCCTTTTGGCTCTGATATTCTATGTTCTAAAAACTCTAGCTTTAATACTCTAGTCCCTAAGGCCCTTCTAGCTCTGAAAATCTGTTTTCTAGTCCAAGGTCTCTTCCAGTATGAATCTCCTATGATTACTCTCTAACAGAAATGAAAAAGGACATGAACCTAAACCCTTTCCCTAACACTTAATACCAGTCACACCAGGACAAGTACCTGACGTATATTCTCTAAGGTTATGTTTTCTCTAGAACTTTTAACCAGAGAGCCTAGTTAGCCTGGAAACAACAAGGAATCTCCTATTCTCCCTCCTCTCTCCTTAGGTCTCTTTAACCTCTCAGCCTGCTTGCTAGTTTTGTACAAAGATTAAAAAAAGTCCACTGTGAATATACAGCTTAAATGCCCACTTCAACATATTACAAGTGAATTTTTTTCTTGTTAGATAAGCACATCGTCAGAGTTCTATCTCTAAGACATTACTGATACAATACAATCTCACGGTCTCTAAGTGTGCATAAGAAGCTTTTGCATCATGGCATTTCTATGTGCTCACAGAACAAGCAAACAGTAGATTCTGTGAGAAATTCTCACCTAAACTAGCTATTGACAGCCCCTTCCATTTAAATAATGCTTTATAATTTACATAGCCCAGTATATCTATTTATCTATGTACATTTATCTATCTAAAATAGATATAGGTATATGTTTTTATATTTTCATCTAACCTCAAAACAAACCTGTAATCATACTTAAAGCAAGGATTGTTGTCATTTTGCAGATGAGGTTTAGTTAAGGCTCAGAGAGGAAATTGTCTTGCTTAAAGTCATATTACTAATACTGTAAGAGAACAGAACTCAATTCTCCTTAATCCCAATGCAGTCCTCTTCCTGATACCTCAGATGGCTCCTCAAGACTAAATAATGATGTCTTTCATCTACAAAGCACTAAGGATGGCAATTGGAATAATTCCATTGCTAAATAACTTTCTTTACAGTGGATTCATTATCTTCACTGTTATGTTTTGAATGCTATGCCAAATGCAGTAAATGAGATAATTGGAATTATGGGTATTTCAGAAAGTTTGCAGACCCAGAGACAAATGTTCTATTTGATTACAGAAATTATTGCTTCTTACCCTGGGGTCATGGGAACTGTGCTTTGCCTGAAATCCTAGGCTCTTAAAAATGCCAATGTAGTGAAGGGTCAATAGATATGAACTTCAGATTTAGGGTCACGGAGTTTTAGAGTTGAGACAAAGAGTTGGACTAGATCTTTAAAGTTGCTTCCAGTTCTGAAGCGACATCATTTTGCCATTTGGGAAACAGATCTCAGTCGCCGAGCTAGTAAGTGGTAGAGTTAGGAAAGAAGCCAGGGGTCCTGATTCTCATCCCAATTTTCTTTCTACTACAATAGGCCATTGGGTTGTTACCAAGTTTCAAGGTCAACCACAAAGAAAAGATTTGGATATTCCACAAGATATCCCTGGGAAAACAGCTCTCAAAGGTATTTCTAAAAAGGTCAGATTTATTCAGTGTGTATCAGCTGCCTCATTTTGGCTGCTTTCGAAGTGTGCTGAAGCTGTTTGCTTCCCTCTTTGCTGTCTCTGACCTCTTCTGCTCATTTCGTAGCATTTCAAGCACACGCTGTGTTCCTCAAAGGCAAAACAACGAATAGGAAAAGGAACATTTTCATTTTTCATCTTCTCTTCCCTCTTTCTAGGCCCCATCTCCCTCCACTACAATCCAAATCACATTCATGTTGGGGAATAAATCCACTGGTTGTTATGACCTCATGGTTAGTGGTTTCAAAGTTGTGAACATCATTCAGGGCTGAAAATTGGCTTCTCTGACTGTCAAGGCAGCTTACATTTGCCATGGATCTAATTCAGTTTAGCTAGTAATTAGTTTTGTATTACTTTACACGGTGATGTTAATACTGATTACAAGGCCTGATAACTTTAGCAATAAATACAACCCAAGGCAGAAAATTACCTTTCTTTTTATTGGTGAAGGCTGAAGTTAGTGGAATGAGACACAAATTGCTTTATGAGATGAAGCAGCTGCCTCATGCTGCAGATTTACAATTTAATACCCCCACTGTCATTGTAGCCTTGCAATGAGGGCTATCTACAGCTGCTTAGTACTGTCCAGCCACGAGTACTTCCTTAAACCCTTAGAATTAACAGCTTGCTTAAGTCCAAAGACACCATGATGCCTATTAAAGGCTAAACTTGGAAGAGCCTTCCACCTCAATCTGACCTGTGCATGGTCTGGTACTAAATATCCACTTATGCCTCATTTTACCATGAGCTTCCTCCTTCAGATATCATATCTACAGGGCACCCACCATACACAGCAGCACTCTTAGACAGTGGTCTACACGGGTCAATTCCTCAGCTTAGTTGATTTGATTCAACTTAGTTCACTTTAACAAATAGTTCCTGAGCATGATTCTATTGGGTACAAGAAACCATGCTAGGCTGTTGGGATAGAAAAATTTTAAATGGAGGTTCCTATATTTAAAGGGTTTACATTCTACTTAGTGGGGTGGGAGAGTGAGATATAATATATACCCATAACAGGTAGAGTGTGATGGAAGAAAAAGAGAGCCAAATCAAATACTCTAGAATAATTTGAGGAAGGAGAAAACATTTTTATTTGGGAGAATCACAGAAGGTTTCATGGAGGAGGTGACATCTGAGTTGACCCTCAAAGAAAGAAAAGATAGGTTCTTAAAGGCAAAGATAAAATAGAATACATCCCAGGCCTGGAAAGATAGCACGTGTGAATGGGTATGAGCATGGGATAGCATGTTAAATTAGAAAAAGAGCAAACTGGTCAATTTGGTTGGAGGGCAAAAGGGGTAGTAACTTAACATAAGGTCAAAAATGTAGGTGGGAGTCAGATTGTGAAGGTTCTTATGTACAAGGCTAAGGAGAATGCATTATATTCCATTAAAAATTTAGAGATTTTTTTTTGTTTTAATATCGCCTTCATTTCCAAATCTATCCTTCCCCTCTCCTCTTTCCTGTGAGTCATTTTTTGTAACAAAAAGTTTTCAAAAGAGGCAAAAAAAGCATGTCAACAGAACTAATCCATCAATCAGCCAAGTCTGACAATATGTGATCATCCCTCAGTTCTGTAAGGCAGGAAGGGAAATGCATTTTCCTATCTCTTAATCTAGGACAAGCTTAGTCACCACAATTACATTTTTGTTAGCATGTTTTTGGTGTGTTCAGGAGACTGTTTTATGTGAAAGATAAACTGGGAAGGGAACAGATGAATATTGACCATGGACCTGTGTTGAGTCCTGTAAGAGGCACAACAATGCATAAGGCACTATCCCTGTTCTCCTGGAGACTGTTGCCTAGTTCTACTTTATAGGGAAGGAAAAAAGCAATAATGGGTTCACATTTTTATAACACTCTTCTTAAAATAATTCTGTGAGGCAGGTAGTAGAATTGCTGTCCCCATTTTACAGTTGAAGAAGGTGAGACTAATATAAAGGAAGTGATTTTCTCATGGTTTCTCAGGGAGTAGGTTTTTGAGGTAGTATTTGAACCTTGGTTTCCTTATCATGAGTCTTGTTTCTCCCCCACTAAAATGGACTATTATAGAGAGCTAGAAGGTTCATCAGAGATCATCTAATCCAACTCCCTCATATGACAGGTGAGGAAAATGAGATATAGGGCAGCTTGTCAAGGTTATACAACTAGTGAATAGAAGAGCAGTATTTGAACCCAGATTTTTTATTCCAAAGTCAATATTTTTGTTGCTATAGGAATATACAGGACCTTGCAAATAGTAGGTACTCTATAACATTTAGTAATTAATGGATTGATTCAGCATAACTTCCATTGTCCAGAGAATGTCCAGAATGTCCATGTCCAGAGAATCACATTCATGTTGGGGAATAAATCCACTGGTTGTTATGTAATAATAAGCAAATGTAATATAATGTAATAATAAGGCCAATGAGACTGCCTGAATATTGCAAGGAACATTTATGAACTAAAGACAAAATTGGTATGTTAACAAAGGATTGTCTTTGTATTGGCCAGGAAGCTTTATACTCTAAAGAAGAGAAGACTTGTGTGCAGGGGGTTCAGAGAGGTGTGGGAATAATGGCACCTTCAAATATCTGAAGTACTATCAAGTGGAAAAGAGATTAAACTTGTATTGCTTGGCCCCAGGAGGCAGAACTAGAAGAAATGGGGAAACAACTCATGTGGAGAAGAGTCCAGCAATTCCTCCAGACTGCCAAACAACTGCCACCCACAGGGCAGGTAAGCCAGCTTGACTGAAGCAGCAAGATGTCCTGAGAGAAAGACAGGAGGCGGAATGGACCAGGCAAATCAAACCGTCATCATTATCTTGACCACCATCTCCCCTCAGATGTTGATGGAGATAGCCTAGGACCCTGAGCCCAAGAACCTTAGGAATAGCAATGCTTTCAGCTCTGTACCTTTAGCCATCACAGTGGGAAGCAATCGCTATGGAGATGCAGCCTGGAAACTACATCCAAGGTACTGTAGCCACAGCTACTGAAGAATCAGAAAAGAAAGTTCTTGTCATCAAAGTCCTTGATACTGTCAAGTGGGTCAAAACCAGAAACTGATATAATTTTGAGTGGAAATTACATTAAGAAAGAGGCATTAACATCTGCTTTGCTGCTGTACCTTAAGGACCACAGGACTTTTCCATCTGACTTTCAGCTAAAACCCTCTGTATTTGTTGCCTCTCCCATTAGAATGTGAGCTCATTGAAGGCAAGGGCTGTATTGCTTTTCTATTTGCATTTTCAGTACTTTTTTTTCTTCATTCATTCATTCATTCATTGACTCATGTGGGTAAAAGTTACAGGAAGGCAGATTTTGGTTCAATGTAAGAAAAAGCTTCCTAACAATTAAATGTACTTTAAAATGGAACAGGCTGACATGGGGAAAAGTGAGTTCTTCATCATTGTAGGGCTTTCAAACAAAGACTGGAAGGTCACTTTGAAGAGTTATTGTAGAGGTCATTTCTGCTCAGGTACACATTGGACTGGATAGTCTCTGAGGTAACCTTTCAATTTTGGGAGTTTATGATAATCAAATCTCCTACCTTGTTAAAATCTTAAATGTGACAGGAAGTTATTTGCAAGTAAGCCACTACCTATCAGACACATTTTTATTTTTGGTCTGAACTTGAGATTTCATCAATGTGGAAACTTCTGGCATGGAAACTCCCTTAAATGACACAGACCAGCAACTCTTCTGTATCTTTTAGTCTTTGAGACATGCCTAGGAGAATTGAGAAGACAAGTGACATGCCCAGGGCCACACTGCCAGTAAGCATCAGAGGAATCTTTAACAGACCTTTTAACAAATGTCTTCCTGACTGCAAGGCCAGCTCTCTATGCACTATACAATGCTAAGCTGCCTCTCAATTTTAGATCTGCCTTGAAGAGGGAAAGAATAAATGAGCACAACAGAATAGAAAACAAAAGGATAAGCTTTCATTTATCAGTAGTGCTTTGTCTTCACTTCCCTAATCCTAGCAAGTGTCTTTCTTTCTTTTTTTTTCCTTCTTTCTTTCTTCCTAATTTGAGGCAGTGCTCCCTAGGGGAAGCTCATACTGGGCATGAGAAAAGCAAGGAAACTCCCCCAGAGGTATACTCCAAGGTAGGCCTTCTAAATGAGCTCGAACCAAGCTCTTTCACAGGTGAGAGATTCAGGTGTGGCAGTCAAGAGTATATGGCCTGCCTGAACCAACTTGGGGGCAGGTGTATCTGGGGCTAACTATCTCTGGGGAATAAGCTTATGAGATAATTGGAGAACTTAGGGGTGGAGAGCAAACTGATCCATCAGTACTTCTTTTTGCATAGAGCGATTTGGAGATTATGGGGCTGGGATAGTTACCATTCCATAGCTATACTATAAAGACACGGGTACCATTCCATTTTAAAATATTTGTAATTGTTATGAAGTTTTTTCCTTACATTCATCCAAAACCTATCTCCCTGAAACTTTCACCTGTGTTTTTTTTTCTATTTCTGTCCCTTGGACCAATTATAATAAGTCTAATCCTTCCTCCAAAAATCACTCCCTAGAATAGGATCTCAAGCTCAAATTTAGATTTCTGTGGGGTAGGGTTTTGGTATTCAAGAGACATTCTTGGTAAAATTTAGGAAGAAAGGAGGAAGATAAGGTATTCCATTGTATAGGGCAACACTGCCCTAGGTGCCAGACTTGAAATTTCAGGGCAGAGGGAAACTAATCCACTCTTTGGGTCTGACCAAGTAGGGAATTGACCATGGTCCTGAACTGTTGAGTGCTTGCCTAGTTGACAACCTCAGATTTGGATTTCTAGTACAAATCACTTCAGGGTCAGAAGGAGGGAAAGGAGGATGGATTTGTTGGTGGAGTGAGGTTGGAGAGGTTTCAAATGAGTTTAATGAGAGCTCAAGCGGGTGGGAAAGCACATTTACTACCACAGAGGCACTGCCCTTAATTAAGGTGGAGTTGAAAGTTTCTCCTAGGAAAGAGAACCTCTGAAAAGAAGCTATAAAAATGTCCTTGAGGAAAGAAGATGATGGTGATAAGAAAGTCATTGTGACAGGGGATGTCCCCAAGTGAGTCCAGCACATTCTGTCCTGCTAGTTTCCCCTCAACTAGTTCCTCAGGGTAAGTCACAGCCAATGATCACCTGGGAGCAGGACAAGCTGAAACTAAATGAGGAAGCAGCACAACTCTGCTTAGTGACTGCAGGGAGCTAAAATGCTTAATTACAGTTCATTCTCATTTCCTTCCAGAGCAGTTCTTTGTAAATCTGACCCTGCTTGTAGCCTCGGTGCATGTGTGTGTTAGAGAGGGGAGGGGGAGTGAAAAAGGAGAGACACAGAGAGAGAGAGAGAGAGAGAGAGAGAGAGAGAGAGAGAGAGAGAGAGAGAGAGAGAGAGAGAGAGAGAGAGTCTAGTGTGGAAATAAGCTGACCCCCTCTGTTTGCACTTTTCACACTAACCCCTTAAAAAATTATTTTGCCTTGGACCCAAAACTCATAAATAAACAGAGCTAGTTGGCAACCCAAGCCATAAAATCATAGACTCCCAGTATGGCACAGATGGAGGCATTAAAGGACGTTTAAATGTCACCCTAAATCAGTACAACTATGAAAGGTTCCTTGGTTGTTTTATTTACACACACGTGCCAGGTGTATATTCACACCACACACACACACACACACACACACACACACACTCCTCCCTTTTTTATCTATTGCATGCACCTACTGGAAACATGAAAACAGATAAGTAATGCACACAGTATATTTACTAGATATATACACATTTAGATATCTCCCAAGTGATTATATTGGTTGGCTTGGAATGACACACACTGATAATTACACAGCATATACACATACTTAATATTGCATATGTGCCCATCCACACAAAGCCCTGAACATTGTACCAATAACAGACTTCTTCATTACCCGCAGCCCTTTCTAGTCTTGTGTTTTAATAAGCAGAGACAATCCTCCTTTGTCCCCACAGTCATTCATACACTAAAAGGGGAATTGAATGCAAAGCCAAATGAGGGTGATAGGGATATGAATGTGTTGGCAGATGGGGATGGTGGCCGCGGTGTGTGTATTTGTGTTGGAGATGATGGTTAGTTCTCAGTGTCTCCGGAAATGCCAAGGCTAGGGTTGGTGAAAGCCCTGCCCTCTTCCTCGCTTTGCCTGCCTTATGCCTGGCATGAGAACTTTTAATTGGGGAGGTGGGTGCCTTGAACACCCCCTCCCCGCTCTCCCCATCGGATAATGGAGAAGACGGTTAGCCCACCTGGGCAGGGCATCAGCCCCCGGGCAACCTGCCCTCGGTCTTCAAAAGCCTGGGTCCCAGCCCCCGCCCGCTGTTCGCTCCTCGCTCCGGGCTCGCGGAGGAAGCGGTACGCTGGCTGACCTCTAAAGCGGGCTCGGGATCCAGGGAAGGGGGAGGGGACGGGGACAGGGACTGGGGCGCAGGGGATCGGTGGCCAGCAGGCACCTGCTCCCCGACTTTCTCTGGCTTCCCGAGGGGCCGGGCGGCTCTAGCAGGAAAATGGCGTTGGAGAGACCTACTTGAGTGAGTTCAGTGCCCATCAGGATGAGGAAGAAGAGACTCAGAAGCTTGCTTGCCGGTCGCATCTCTCGCTCCCAGCTCCAACCTCCGGGCATGCGGATCCCCGGTCCTTTGGCGGCTGCGTGAAGTCGCTCTTCTCGGCGTTGCTGGCTTTTCTATGATTTTCCCTCTCTTCCTCTCTCAGTCCCTGTGCTGTGCCTTTCAGCACCCGGAGACGGCAGAGCTAGGAATCTGCTTTGCAAAGCCTCCACTTTGCATATTTATTATATCCCCAGTTTCTCCCCTCGCCAGTCTCCTGGGATAGGGCTGGCTGGTTTTTTCCCCCTCCTTCCCTCTTCTAATGGCTCCCCTGATCGCGAGGCATTTGCGAAGAGGGATGCACTGGAGCACGAAATGATGGGCTCTGTCTGCTATGCCAAAAGTTTGCTTGGAAAAGGGGGGAGGGGGCGGGGTGGCGCAGGGAGGGCACACACAAAGCGCGCGCGCACACGCGCGCGCGTACACATACACACACACTCACACACACACACATAGACACATACACATACACACCCGGGAGGTAGCAGCTGGAAGGGATGGAGGCTTAAACAGGATGTGACATCAGAAAGGCGGGGGAAATTTAACTCAACTCATCCAGGCAGCGAAGCAAGGCAAGGCACAGAGGAAGAAAGAAATCAGCATCATTATTGTCTTCACTGCAGGTGGGAGCAAATACACTGGGGGAAAGATTTGGAAACTCTGAGAGAGAGAAGGGACAAAACTTGGTTGGGCAAACAGCTCTAGACTCCCAGGACCTGAAATCAGGAAGTTTAGGAGCAAGGGAGAGGCCTCCTGTAGGCAGCGGAACTTAGTGATCTGTGGGGCGCCGCTCTGCAGATGGGATAGCTTATGTATCGAGTTAGATTTCCCCAGGCACCTTACAACTCTTAGGAGTGATTGGGACATAGTAAAAGAAATCACACATAATGTCAGGACTGCAAGGAGACCTGGGAGACCATCCTGTCCCACCAGCTAATTCTAAATGGATCAAATGAAATCGTGTATATAAAGTAATTTGTAGTCTTAAAGTCATATAAAGACTAGCTATTCTTAGACATGGGGAATCTGAAACCTAGGGAGGAAAGCAACGTGTCCAAGGTCACACAAGAAATTAGTTGTGGAGTTGTGGTATTGAGACTAGGATTCAAGTCTCTTGTCACCCAGCTCAATAAATGATCTTTTGATCACAAAATACTAACAGGAACTCACTAAATGCCTGATGGATCATAGCAAAAAAAGGTTGACATTTATATAGTACTTTAAGGTTTGCAAAGCACTTTGTGTGCATGTAATACCTAACATTTACATAGTGCCTACTATATGCTGGGTACATTTTTGCAAATATCATCTCTCCTCACCACAACCTACAGGGGAGGTGCTATTATAATCACCATGGACAGGCAGGTGGCACATGGAAATCTCATTGTCCTAAGTTCAAATCAAGCCTCAGACTCTTAATAGCTGTGAGACCCTGGGCAAATCACTTAATCCAGTTTGCCTCAGTTCCTCATCTGTAAAATGAGCTGGGGAAAAAAAATGTCAGCCCACTCCAGTATCTTTACCAAGAAAACCCCAGAGTCACAAAGAGTCAAGCACAACTGAAATGTTACAGATGAGGAAACTGAGGCAAACAGGTTAAATGATTTGCCCAGAGTTACATAGCTATTAAGTGTCTGAGGCTGGATTGGAATTTGGTCTTCCTGACCCCAGGTTCAGCACTCTCTGGGTATTTTCATTCCCTCCAACCCCATTACAGATATGGAACTGAGAATAAGAGAATTTAAGTGTCTTTCCTAGGGTTACACCAGTAACTGCCCAGGGCAGTATTTAAACCCCAATCTTCCTGAATCCAAGGACAGTGTTCTATCCACTAATACACAACGGATGATTGATAATGATGATTGATGAGGGATTAACTATCTGTGCAGAGCATAAGCTTCTAAAATTTGAATTTGTGGGTCTAACTCCACCCCCATAGCCATCTCTTGGCACTTCTTTAATAAGCGGTAGGGAAGTAGCTACTGTCATAAGTGTTCAGGAAAAGGAAAGAATAGCAGTGATGTTGTTTTCCCGAGGAGTAGCTGTTGAACTCTGGAGATGTTGCATTAGTGATGATGCACATGAACCAGGCTCAACTCAATGACATTTCAGAAAGAATCTCCAATTTCACTTACAATGACCTTGAAATATCTAACCCCTAAAGGGCCCTTGAAGACTATAAAACCTACCAGATATAGCTACTCCTTGCATTGGGATTCTTTTATCTGGACTGGTCCATCCTCTACAATCTCAGGAATCTCTTACCCCTATTTGGATAAATGGTAGTTCATTACCTCCATCCATCAGCATACTTGCCCTTCATTAGGAATGGTACTTTCTTCTTCCTCCCCTTCAAGGGCTGCATCTGTCACACCCATTGTAGAATACTTTTAGGGACATGGGAAACTGAACACCACCAAAAGCAAAGTAGACATACAAAACTTGTGTAGAACTCAACTCAGCAAATGCTTACTGACAACTATTGTGTGCAAGAGCTTTTTCTAGGTACTGTGGGGAATACAGAGGTGACTATGGAATAATTCCTCTTCCCAAGGGGTTCATAAACTTGGAATAAAGATAGTTAAATTAAAAGAATCAGAAATTCAGAATTGAAAGGAATCTCAAAGGTCACGTTATTCAGCCTATACCTGAAAAAGAATCCTCTCTACAACACAACCAAAAAGTAGTAATCTAGTCTTTGCTGGATCATAAATGGGCTGGAACTTGCTACCTCCAAGGGCAGGCACTCTCCTTTTGGAGAGCTCTAAATTATATGAAGGTTTTCATATAGCAAGTCTAAATTTGACTGTCTCCAATTTCCACCCATTGCTAGAAGATCTGTTCTGCTGGGTTCAATAACGTTAAAGGAATAGCTAGTGATCGTTTAGGTCATTTAGAAAATGAAGTAATGATCCCAAAAAGTCAGCTTGGTTTTATCAAGAATGGTCCATGACAACTAATCTTGATTGAACCTGGATTGCATTAAAAACAAGCCTACTCTCAACTACTGTATTTCAGTCCTTCCAGGGATTATATTCCCCTAAGTCTTTTTCAGGTTTTCAATGAATCTTCACGTGGACTTTATCAGTGTCGTTCCTAAAATGTGGCACCCAGAGCTAAATACAGTACTCAAGATTTGGTGTCACCATAGATGACTATAGTAATGCTATTGCCTCCTTATTCCTGGATACTATACATCTCTGTTCAATCTAAGATCACATTAACTTTCTTGGATGTTATCTCCCAAACCTTCAGATTTTTTTTCAGATAAACCACTGTCTAGGCATGTCTTCTCCATCTTGTGTTTGTGAAGTTGGTTTTCAGAACCCTGGAATAAATGTCATTTTGTTCAGTTCAAATCAGTACTCTAGGCCTTTAAGATATTTTTGAATCTTGACTGTACTATTTAATGTGCTGGTTTGTCCTCATAGTTTTGTGCCATCTGCGGATTGGACAAGCATGACACTTGATGAGCTAGCCATCGACAAAAAGTTTAAGTAACATGAAACCAAGCATAGATTCCAACAGCAGTCCACCTTCTTCTAGGTTTATATTAAGCTCTTCATTGATATATGACTGCTCTTTGGGTCTAGTGATTCAACTAAGTGAGTCCATCTAATTTTACTATCAACTAGTCTACAGGGTGTTCCTAAAGTCTGGACACATAGGCAAAAATGCATGTTTTCAAGAAATGAAATGAATGAAATTTTCAACATTTTATTTAATTGGAATATTAACAAATAACATCTTCAATATGATTTCCATCATTTGTGATGCAAAGGTTGATGCACTTTGCAAGATTCACATGAACTCAATGCAATGACTCCACATTGTTGTCGATTTCAGCACATTCACTCTTTATGCATTCAATCAAGTGTGTT
>CM053625.1:128104102-128156589 GCA_028646595.1 Phalanger gymnotis | reverse complement strand
GGAAATGGGGAGAAAAATCTGTAATTCAAACGCATGTGAAAATTAATGCTGAAAACTAAAGATATTAAAAATAAATTAAAATAAATAAATAAATAAATAAAGTGAATAAGACATAGTCAAGGAATTTGGGCATACCTGTCAAGATGCTTATGATGTGAAAAGACTGACAAATTGAAGATTACCACTGCAGTTTTCCAGGGGAATTGGTCACAAGAGTTACTAACAAGAATGAAAAGGGTCGAGGATCTTATTTTCAGAAAGTACGGAGGGCAGAGAGAATTTTGCAATGACTTGTTTATAATGTTTGTCTCTCTACTGGGACTGAGTAATAGTCATCTATTCTGAAAGCACAGATGGGTCTCCCTTCTAGAAGAAAATCTAAGAGACTTTTTTGTCTTTTCATTCTCCAGGTTATCAGGGGAAAGTAAGTGCTCTTTTAAAGATATCAACAACAGAAGGGCTTCAATGTAGAAAGAAGAAAGGTCTGAAGAGACAAAGTTCTGTGTGTCAGGTTCAGTGGATTGAAGATTTACACAGAAAGGGGAAAAAAGGACCACTGAGCAAGGCTCTTTCTGAAGAGAGAAAAGCTTGATGTTCAAGAATGAAGCAGCTAATGGTTCTCCAAGGACTGATGTTGAGAATCTTCATGAAGTGTTTCCAATGCTGTCAGGCAGACGAATTATCATCCAATAAGGGTCAGAGGAAGAAGAGATGAGTAATAATGGTCAGTGACTTCCTGCTGAGGACTCATAAGGCAGTTATTTGCTGACCTAAAAATAAAAAGAAGAAAGTTTGCTATTCTTTTAAAATATTTTGAACAATATTTTATTTTTTCCCAGTCACATGTAAAAACAATTTTAAACATTTTTTTAAAAATTTTGAGTTTCAAACTCTTTCATTCCTTCCTTACCCTCCTTTGTCTTTGAGACAGTAAGCAATTTGATATAGGTTATACATGTGCAATCATGCAAAACATATTTCCATATTGGTCACGTTGGTAAAGAAGAAAACAGGCCAACAGAAAAAAAAAAACAGAAAAAAAAAGCGAAAAATAGTATGCTTCAATCTGCATCCAGACTCCTTCAGTTCTTTCTTTGGAGGTGGAGAGCATATTTCACCATAAGTCTTTTGCAATTGTCTTAGATCATTGTAATGCTAAGAATAGCTGAGTCATTCACAGTTGATCATTGTATAATATTGCTGTTACTGTATATAATGTTCTCCTGGTTCTGCTCACTTCACTTTGTATTAGTTCATTCAAGTCTTTTCAGGTTTTTCTGAAAACATCTTGATTGCCATTTCTTTTTAAAGTTTTGCTTATTTTATTTTAAATTTATATGCTTATCATTTCTTATAGCACAATAGTTACTATTCCATCACAATGATATATCACAATTTGTTCACTCATTCCCCAATTGATGAGCATGCCCTCAGTTTCCAATTCTTTGCCACCACAAAAAGAGCTGCTATAAATATTTCTGCAAATATAGGTCTTCTTTGTCTTTTAAAAAAGTCTCTTTGGGATACAGATCTAGTGGTGGTATTGCTGGATCAAAGAATCACAGTTTTGTAGCCATTTGGGCATAGTTCCAAATGGCTCTCTAGAATGGCTGGATCAATTCACAGCTCTACCAACAATGCATTAGTGTTCCAATTTTCCCACATCTTCTCCAACATTTATTATTTTCCTTTTTTGTCATATTAGCTAATCTGATAGGTGTGATGTGGTACCTCAGAGTTGTTTTACTTTTCATTTCTCTAATCAACAGTGATTTAGAACATTGTTTTCATATGACTATAGCTTTGATTTCTTCATCTGAAAACTACCTGTGCATAACCTTTGACCATTTATCAAAAGGGGAATGACTTGCATTCTTATAAATTTGACTCAGTTCTCTATATATTTGAGAAATGAGGCCGTTATCAGAGAAACTTGCTATAAATGTTTTCATACTTAGGATTACTGTGTGTTTTCCTCTGTCGTATTTTTACCCTGTTTATCCTCCTCTCTTTCTCTCCTCTTTCACCCTATCCCTCCTCAGAAGTGTTTTATTTCTGACTACCATCCACCCCAATCTTCCCTCCTTTGTATCAGCCCCCTCTTTCTCCAATTCTCTTCCATTCCTACTTCCCTGTAGGATAGGATAAATTTCTATACCCAACTGAGTATGTATATTATTCCTTTTTTTGAGCCAATTCCAATAAGAGTAAGGTTCCTACATTGTTCCCCAATCCCCATCTTTCCTCTACTGTAAAAGCTCTTTCATCTCTCTTTTAGGTGAGATAAGTTACCCCATCCAATGTCTCCCTTCCCCCCACTCCCAGTGCATCCCTCTTTCTCATCTCTTAATTTTACTTTTTATATATCATCTCATCACATACATGTAGGCAAGCAGGTTAACTTTATTGAATATCTTATGATTTCTCTTTCACATTTATTTTTTTTTATGCTTCTCATGTTTCTTGTATTTGGGTGTCAAATGTTCTATTCCACTCTGGTTTTTTTTCATCAGAAATGCTTGAAAGTCTTCTATTTCATTAAATATACATTTTTTTCCATGAAGGATTATACTCAGTTTTGCTAGATGGATGATCCTTGGTTGTAATCCTAGCTCCTTTGCCCACACAAATATCATATTCCAAGCCTCCTATTCCTTTAGTATAGAAACTGCTAAATCTTGTGTTTTCCTGACTGTGGCTCCATATCTGGTTTCTTTCTGGCTGCTTGCATTATGTGCTCCTTGACCTGAGAGCTCTGAGATTTGGCTATAATATTTGTGAGAGTTTTTGTTTCGGGGTCTATTTTAGGAGGTGATTGATAGATTCTTTCCATTTCTATTTTACCCTCTCGTTCTAGGATATCAGAGCAATTTTCCTTGATAATTTCTTGCCAGATGATATCTAGGTTTTTTTTTTTTATCATAGTTTTCTGGTAGTCCAACATTTCTTAAATTATCTCTCCTCAGTCTGTTTTCTAGATCAGTTATTTTTCCATTGAGATATTTCACATTTCTTTCTACTTTTTCTTCTTTTGATTTTGTTTTATTGTTTCTTGATGTCTTATGGGGTCATTAGCTTCTAGTTGCCCAGTTCTAATTTTAAGGACTTATTTTCTTCAGCGAACTTTTCTACATGTTTTCCCATTTGGCCAATTCTGCTTTTTAAAGAGTGCTTGTTTTCAGCGAATTTTTGTGCATTGTTTTCCACTTGACTAATTCTGCTTTTTAAGGAGCTCTTCTTTTCGGTGGATTTTTGTGCCTCTTTTACCATTTGGCATATTCTGTTTTTTAAGGTGTCATTTTCTTCAGTATTTTTTGTGCCTCCTTTGTCAAGTTCTTGATATTTTCATAATTTTTTTTCATCACTCTCATTTCTTTTCCCAATTTTCCTCTACCTCTTTTATTTGATTTTTGAAATCCTTTTTGAGCTCTTCCATGAATTCTTTTGGGGTCTGAGACCAATTCATAGTTTTCTTTGAGGATTTGGATGTAGACATTTTGACTTTGTTGTCTTCTTCTGAGTTTGTGTTTGGTTTATTCTGTCACCATAGTAATTTTTTATGGTCAGTGTTTTTTGTTTGCTCATTTTTCCAGCCAATTTCTTGACTTTTAACTTTATGTTAAATTTGGGCTTTGCTCCTGGGATGTAAGGGACACTGTCCTAAGCTTCAGGCTTTCTGTGCTGCTGTTTTCAGAGCTAGTTCTGGTGGGGGGGGGAGGTGTTTTCTAAGTTTTCTGTTCTTCCAAGGTGGTATGATCTAAGGAGAGGTCTGGTCACTGCTCTCCTGGACTTTGTTCTCTTCTGTGGGAGACCAGAAGCACTGTTTTTTGCCCTGACCTGTGACAAGGGTCCTGCTCCCTTGTGGCTGCAAGCTCTAGTGTGCCAGTATTCCTCTTCACCCTGGGACTGTGACTTAGAACTATGTTTGGATGATACAATAGAGTCCTGTTCACAGTGCCAGAAAAGGACACCCTGCAATCTCCTTCCAACAAGTTTTCTGACCCCCTTACCAGGTATAGGTGAAGAGATCTGGAAGCCACCAGTGTTGATTCAGTCACTTTCAAGCCCTACTGCTAGCTTGCCCAGGTGAAGCCTGTATGGGACTGTGGTCCACTCTCACCCAGGGAGACAGACCTTTTCTACTGATGTTCTTAGTTGTCTTGGGCTGGAAAATTGTTTCAATCCATCCTTTTGTTGGTTCTGCCACTGTAGAATTTATTTTGAGGCATTATTTTACTGTGGTATGGAGGAGATTTGGGGAGAGCTAGACAAGTCCCTGCCTTTATTCTACCATCTTGGTTCCATCTTGGGTTTGCTATTCTCCTAAGGAATGTCCGGGATATGAAACTGAACCTTCCAAGATTTATCAAATCAGCTGACTGCTAGCTATTTTGGGTGATTTATATGGGTACAAATAATACTGCAGGAAAGAATCAAGACAGCATTGATAAAGATTATGAAATCTTGGTCAAGAAACAGAAGAACTGGCACATTTCCATTGCTTCTTAACAAGATTTGGGTAATGAATTAGTAATAGAGTGGATGATGTCACAGGACAGGATTTGAATTGCTGGACCACACCTTAAAGTACAGGAATAGAGACTTTTCACCATTGATGGAGTGCAAATAACAAGAGCTAGTTTTTAAAAAATGGAGTGTGTGTATATGTGTCTCTGTGTGTCTGTATATATGTCTATGCCTGGATTCTTAGGGGAAAGAGATGTGTTTCCTTAAAAAAAATAAGTGAAATAAATTTTTAGTGTCTACCATTTCCTCCTCAAGAATTTGGAGCTTTATGTGTTAAGAAAAGATCCGTGGCAATACTTTTGTGAAAATGCAGTACTTTTAAAAGTGTCAGTTAAATTATTTTTAGAGTAGGAATTATTAGTATGCAGAAGAGCAGATTTTGTGTCCAGGTGGATGGTATTAACAAATGCTTTGTTGGTTTGGTTATAATGAATTCCCTATAAAGAACAACCCTGTGGAACAAATGTTTTCTCTGGTCTCTGGCCATGTAACAGTCACATTATAGGAGAAGATACCTAGCATGTGCTTTTTTGTGAAAGGTAGGAGGCATATAGGAGAACTGAGCTAATCTTTTTTAAAAAATGATATATAATTCATTCCTACATGTAGTGTATTTAAGAAACAATATTTGTTTTTTAAGTTTTACTGACATATTTTGTTTTTATATCACTTTCATTTATAAATTTACCGCTCTCCTTCTTCCTATGCAGAAAGTTATCCCTTGTAAATTTTTTTAAAAAGGCGAGGAAGTTTACCAAAACTAACCCCATATATCAGTGAAATTTGACAATATCTATAATGTTCCGTACCCATAGTCCCCAGTTAGGCAGCTAGGTTACCCAGCAAACAGAGCACTGTCTCTATCTTCCTGGAGTCAGGAAGACTTGAGTTCATATCTGACCTCAGACACTTACTAGTTGTATGACCCTGGGCAAGTCACTTAACTCTTTGCCTTAGTTTCCTCAAGCATAAAATGGTGATGATAACCTTCAAAAGATTGTTGTGAGGATCAAATGAGAGGCTATGTGTAAAATCTTTATCATGGTGCCTGGCACATAGTAGGTGCTATATAAATGTCCATTTCCTTCCTCCTTCCCCATTCTCCACCAGGATGGGTCACATTTTCTCCTCTTTTCTTTCTACAATACTCAGTTTGGGGTTTTTCTATTGTTTCCACTTTTTTTGAAAAGCAATATCTCCCCAGGACCAATTTTAATCACACAGTAATTATAGGAATTATGTCAGGTACAAAAGAATCTTTTATAACCTAAGCAAAATGAAGCTTCATCATTCTTTATTCTGCTTTTATATGTTGCTGTAATTTTCAAGAAAGTAGGTTGCACTTCCTATAGATCAATAAGTGTGGTGTCAGTGTCTACTAAAATTTCAGACTAGGTCATTGTTTTTGAGTACTTAAAAGGGAGATTATAACTGCTAGGAGCCAGAGTAGATGCTTTCAAATCATGACAGATTAACTTTTTTTCATAAGTTTAGCATACAGATGAACTAGGGGAATGCTGCATTTTGTCATTTCTATATCACAGCATCTTTCCAATGTGTCCCCTTCTCATTCATACGGCCGCCACTCTGGTGGGATGCTCTCGTCATCTCAACTTGGACGATAGGCTTCTGGTCAGTCTCCCTCTTCTTACTACAATTCTTTTCTCATTTAGCTGCCAAAGCGGTTTTCCTAATGTATGGATCTGACCATGTCATTCCCTTCCACTGCACTAAATAAACTTCAATGGATACCATTACTTTCAAAATCAAATATAAAATCCTCTGTTCGGTAGCAAGGTGAACTAGAGATCCTAAGGCAAGAAGGTGCATTTGACCTTATGATATCAACGACCTTGGTGCAATGAGACCTATGAATGGAATATGACTCTGAAAATATTTACTTCATGAACAGACTAGGTGAAAAGGGAGGGAGGATGCTGAGAAAATTTGAATATTAAAGACTTATATGAGGAAATTTTGGAACCAGAGAGGGGAAGAATGGTACAGAAAATTTCAGTTAAAAAGTCCTGGACACAGAGGCAGAATTGATATTGTAATTAGACTCATCACCCAGACAAAAGGATAAAACGGATGAAGAATTTGGGAAATAGATCAGCTCCACACTGAGGCATCCTCAGTACATACTCTATCATGCTATACTCTAATGTACTATATCATGATATAGCAATGATGGGTAACTTCAGTTATTTAAACATTTGCCAGTGCTTTCTCTTGGTCAGAAACAGAGCGCCTAAAACTAACTCACCTTCATTGTAATTTTATTCTTCAAAAAGTAGAAGAACTAATGAGAGAACTATTTTAACCCAATTTGCATTGACAAAGTGGAACTAAATCTTAGGTTAGAAATTATAGAAACCTTGATAGGGAGAAAGGATCACTCCACCATAGAAGTTGCGCTGGAATATGAAAGGAAAGCTGGGTATAATCTAATATGCATCCTACATTTGGGAAAAGCAGTTTTCTAATGATTCAGGAAAAAAGAGCAGTTAGGATCCCTTGCATTAGAAGTCTACAAGGGAAGTAGTGATGGCCAGAAGGGATAGGAAACATTTAATAATGAAATTCTAAAGACCTAAATAAAAAAATCCAAGTGAAAGAAAAAGGAATGGAGAGTACAATGTGGACTCATAGAAAACTCAATGACCAGGTTAGATTTTAAAAGATTTAGATTTTGAAAGAACATGTACAGAAGATGGAAACAAAGGCAAGCAAAGTATGAAATTTCGGTGTTCTCTACTAAGAATGATTTTTGGACTGACAGAACAAAATGATTAGCAGGCATTTGAAAATCAAGACAAGGAGGGGGATATTTCTATAGGTCTAGATGAACCAACTAGATACTGAATGAACTGTTGGGTGTGACTGTTAAGTTAGTCAGTGATTGATGAAAGATCCTAAAAAAGAGAGGGACACTATTTTTGTGGTTGTCATTCAGTCATGCGCAACTCTTCATGAGCCCATTTGGGGGTTTCCTGGCAAAGATAATGAAGTGGTTTGCCTTTTCCAGCTCATTTCACAGATGAGGAAACTGAGGCAAACAGGGTTAAATGATTTGCCCAGGGTCAGACAGCTAGTAAGTATCTGAAGCCAGATTTAAACTCAGAAAGATGAATCTTCCTGATTCTAAGGCCAGTGCTTAATCCACTGCACCACCTACCTGCCCCAGGAGGGGTACAGAACTGATAAAGACAAAGTCCTAATTCTCAAAAAAGGAAAAAGAATAGAATCTGCCTACTCTAGATAGTCCAGAGATTGTGACTTCTAGGTAAAATTTTAGAACATATTAAAAATATGGGGTATGAAAATTTAGAAAAGAAAGCAATAAGCAAAAGGGCCATTACAACTTCATCTTCAATTCCTCTTATTTTTACAATATTACTGGACAAGCAAGAGAATACTACAGGTGCAATTTCCTTAGATTTTAGCAAAGCACTTGACAAAGTATCTCATAATGTTCTTGTGGACAAAATGCAATAATGAGAACTAGGCCATAGTATAATGAGGATTTAGAATTGGTTGAGTGGCTAGATCCTTGGTAGTCATTAATTAGTAATCAATAACAGATTAATAGTAATTAGTGGGAGGTCTCAAGGGGTCTATGCTTACCCCTGTGTTGTTTAACATTCCTCAATAACTGACATAAAGAGCCATAGAGTATGTTTATCAAGTTTGCAAGTGACACAGAGCTGGAACACCTAACATGCTAAATGACAGAGACAGCATCCAAAAAGATCTCAGCAGGGAAAACATTGGGTTAAATCTAATAAAGTTTAATAGGGACAATTGCAAAGGCTAACTAACATGGGTCCAAAATTCAACTCCGACAAGTACACAACCGGGGAGGCACTTCAGACAGTTGTTTGTCAGATAAAGAACTGAGACTTTTAGTGGACATTAATATGAGCATATTTTTTTTCTCTCCACACACTATTGCTTCCCAAAGGGCAGAACTACTAGCAGTGGGTGGAAGTTCCAAAGAGGTGGGCTTCAGTTTAATGTTAAGAAAAACTTCCTAACAATTAGAATTGCCCAGGAGTGGAATGGGCTGCCTTGGGAGGTGGAGACTCCCTTATCAGGGAAGGTCTTCTTCAGGCAAGGGGCCACTTGTTTGGGATATTGTAGAGATAAAAGGATCATAGATTTGGAATTGGAAGGGACCTTAGAGACCACTGAGTCCAATTCCCTCATTTTATAAATGAGGAAACTGAGGCCCAGAGAGATTTAAGTGATTTGCCCAGTGTCGCAGAGATAATAAGTGTCAGGATCAGAATTTGAACCCTGACTCCAAGTCCAACACCTATCCACTGTAGTAGACCTGTTTTAAGTACAGCTTGGGCTATGTGGTGTGGAAATATCACCTGAAGTTCCCTTTTTACTCTCGGATTCTGTGAAACTAAATTGGATTGAAGTTGAATGAAACAGAGGGACATCAGCAGGGTTCCAGCACCAGTTCTTTATTAGGTGAGCAAGCCAAGATGAGTCTAACAGAGGAAAGAGAGATTTCCACTAGGCAGAGCTAGCTCAAGGTAAAAGAATAAAAATTGGTAGAGTTTATCTTCAGTCCTGCTCCCTCAATTTTCTCTTTCCACTTTTCCTTCTTTCAGGCTTTTTTTTTTCTTCTCAAAGAATAGTGCTCTCATCTTCCCTGATCCCAGGCCCCCAGGTCAGTAGCAAAGTGTCTCATTCACATTCCAGGTGCTAGTGCCTGGTTAGGTTTCCAAGTAGGGGGCTTGTGAGGGTGGGTTTACTTTTGAAAGAGAAGCTTGGAGAGCAAAGTGCTTATCTGGAAGGGACAAAGCCTTAAGTGTGGGATTTCAGACACAAGGAAAGGTATATTGGGGAAATATGGCAGGGGGAGGGAATGGAAGAACCTTTTTGGAATCATACAAGGCAAAAGCATATTCTGTTTGACTCAATTCAATTTAATTCAATACAACAAACATTTATTAAGGCCCTCCTTAGCAAGGGAGGAAATCCAAACTTCAGAGAAGACTTAAGTCCTCACCCTTATAGAACTTATAGTCTAGTTGGATGGGGAGAGGGAGGGATATAATAAGTAGGGCAGGGATACAAAAGCTACATGCAGCTAGGCGGCACAGTGGATGGAAATGCAGGACTTAAGAGTCAAGATAGACTGAAATTCAGATCCTGTCTCAGACACTTTCTAGCTGGATGACCCCAGGCAGGGCACTTAACCTTTTTCAACCTTGGTTTCCTAATCTGTAGAATGGGGATAATAATAGCACCAACCTCCCAGAATTATTGTAAGAATCAAATGATATACATAAAGGATTTTGCAAACCTTAAAGTGCTATAGAAATGCTAGCTAGTATGTGATACAGATAACTAGAATAGCAAATAGGGCATGATAAGGGCATAAGGTGGAAGCACTTGACTGTGTGAGGTATTAGAGGGAAAGATTGTTACTGACTGAGCAGGTTGGAGGTGGGGAATTTATTATGCAAGATCTTCCAGAGAATAATTTTCACAGGTTCATCCAAGACTGAAGGTTTTCTCAGATACCTTCTCCTCTTCATCAACCTTTTCTCTCCCAGAACTCACTGGGGCTGTGCTTTCAACAAGTCATTTTCCCTGCCTCTGTCTCAGACAGTCAGCTCAATAGGCTGGCCCAGTTTAGAAAGGCAGTGCCTCCCCAGGCTGCCCTCAAGGCCACATCTAAGCACTGTCAGCATTCAGCATCAATAAACAATTTGATATTTAGAATGGGAAGGACTGAGGCTAGGCAGAGGGGAAAATGCATCCAAAACCTATGAAGTTATAGTATCAGAGACTGGAAGGGCCCTCAGGCGTCATCTGGTCTAATCTCTATCTCAGCAGCATCTTCTCTGTAGTGTCTACAATAATTTGTTGTCCAAACTCCTCTTTTTAAAAAAATAGCATTTTATTTTCCCCAATTACATGTAAAAACAATTTTCAACATTCGTTTTTAAAATTGAGTTCTAAATTCTTTCCTTCAGTCCCCACCCCTCCCATTGAGAAGACCAGCAATTAGATGTAGGTTATACATGTGTAGTCATGCAAAACATATTTCCATATTAGTCATGCTGAACTCCTATTGAAAAAGTGACAGGAAACTGTCTTCCAGGTTTGCCATGTGGGGACTACTTGGACCTACCCAGGATATTAGGTTTCCTTAGGAGATGTTTTTTTCATCTTAGGAGTAAAGGACATGGGAGATATTTAAACCATTCCTTTCATTATCTGTTTCCCCTTTAGAGTTCTGCTTGGTATAAAATGGATCATATAAGGCATTTGGAGCTTATAACATTGAGAACTCGTGATCCTTTCTGGTATGATAAAGCCTCATAAGCCAGAAAGAAAAGATTACTTGAGGTGAAATTGATAACCATCTCTCATCCTAGACATTTGTTGTCTTAGGATTGTTGGTCACCATCATGCTAAAGACAGCCATAATGCATTGGATAGATTTGAAGTTGGAAAGACCTGGGTTCAAATCCCACCTTGGAGATTTACTAGCTATGTAACCATTGGCAAATCACTGAACCTTTCTTAGCCTCAGTTTCCATATCAGTAAAATTAAGAGTTTGGGATAGATAATTCCCAAAGCTTCTTCTAGCCCTCAAACCTATGTCCAGCTCTTCAGAAGAAAAGGTCTTCTCAAATCACCTTTGGAGAAAGATAATGAGATGTATAATCTCCACTCTGAAGGTTAAGTGACTTTCCCAAGAGGCTAAAGAGGTAGGTGTTACAAGATCTCTGAATTCTTTCTATGTAGAAATAAACTCAGCATTCTACAGGACTCAATAAAGTAGAACTTGGAAGTCTTCTATTCCAGCTGCAGAGCAGTGACCTATCTCACTATGTCTGGAGTTTGCTAAGAAGGAAAGGAGTAAAGAGGTGACACTCTCTACTTCTGCCTAGAACAGCAAGTCCCAGCCCAGCTACCCATCCACCTCCCCTCCTGCTTTCTTAATGACAGCAGTCTGGGTGGTGATCACAGGGAAAGAAACCATTTTCCTTCCAAGATACCTTTGAAAACTAACAAATCAATAAATATCATGCTTCTTTAAGAGAAGTCTCCCAACCACAGACAGCTTCTCATTAGAATGTGACACGGCAGTTGCTAAGGCAACAGCACTTACTTTTTTCTCTTTTTTCCCCCATTTCTCCATGAATTACCAAGCAAATTGGCACAGCCACTGAAACCAGCATGAGTTATCAAGGCGTCTGTTCCTGGAGCCCTCAGGCTGGCAGCATTTATAGACCCTATCTGGGAGAATGAGAAAGAGAGACAGAGAGATGGAGAGAGAGAGACAGAGACAGAGAGACAAAGACAAGAGAGTGACAGAGAGAGAGAGAGACAAAGACAGAGACAGACAGAGACAAGAGACAGAGAGTTCCAAATCCCACATAACATTTTCACTCACATCTGGATTTTTCTTACCTTCCTCCCCACACAAAAGCACTCTGACCATGCAAGTTTATAAGATCATAGATTTAAAGCTGAACGGGACCTTAGAAATCATCTAGTCTGACTTCTAATTTTACAGATGGAGAAACTAATGTCCATAGAAATTAAATTACTTGCCCTCTAACTCCAGGTCTATCACTAATTTTGCTGTGCCCTAGATCCTTTCAATTTCAAGCTTTTGACTTTTTTTTTAATAGGGTGTGTATGTCATGTCCCGTTCTCATACATAGATATGTTGTTTGGCATTCTCTATGTCTGTAGCGGTACCGGTGGCCATTCAAGTATCTCATGTGGCTCTTCAGAGCTTCTTGGGGGAAGCAAAATGAGCAAGCGTGAAGGGTAGATGTATAGTAAATAAAACAAAGCAGATTCTATCCAGAGTAAATGACAAATTGGAATGTGCCTTGAGGAGAGTAATCAGGATGAGGAGGGAACTTGAAACTATGTCTTATGAGGATTTGTTGAAGGATCTAGGATGATTAGTCTAGAGAAGAAACATATGGGATCAAGAGGGAGTGGAATTAGTATTTTCAAATAACTGAAAGATTGTGACCATAATGTCGGCTCACTTTACCTAGAACTTAAGGTTTTGCAAATCTCCTCCTCAAAACAACCTAGCAAAGGTGATAATAAAATTAGCTGATGTTTATTTATACAATGCTTTAAACTTTGCAAGGGGCTACAGGACACTTTTTCCCTCCAGTAACACCAATGAGTGATACTGTGCAGGGTAGAGTTGGCCACTAGTACTCAATCCTTTCTGCTCCCTACTAGATAGGGTCAGAGCCAAATCCTTTGCAAGTCTTTCCTACCTCCTCCCTGAGGGGTGGTTTAGGGTGTGATCTTTACTCTGGTAACTACTCTCTCCTTCCTACTCTCTTTCTCTCTGGAAATTTAATCAGCCATACCCTGGTATGAAATCAGCTTTCTTATAATTTCAGAGGCTATATAATAGCCCTGAGGCCCAAAATGGTCGCTTTCTCTATTTTACAGAGTTTATTTTGAAAGAAAAATTATTTATATAATCATAATAGCCTAGAGCTCCACTCCCGATTAGGAAAATTCCTACATTCAACACAGTTTGACTCACTCCCCTAAATAAAATTTTTGTTTCTTTTCAGCTAACCCCACCATTTTTTATGTTTGAAGCAAAAATTAGGACACAGAAAATGTTTAGATAAAAGAAGCAAACAGTATATTATAGTACTGTCACTCGATAAGCATGGGGAGGGGAAATTGGAGGAAGTACAAACCTTTTATTAAGAAAAACTTTTCTCAGTTTTTAAAGACATGCATACAACTACTAGATTTAGCCCAAGTCTTCTGCTCCATGATGCCTGATAGCTTTTTTCAATTTTTCCCTTTTCTGCTGTAGTTTAGGCCTCAATTTACTTTCTCCTTTTGCCTGTTGCATCTGTGCAACCACTTCTTTCTAGCTCATCTTGTTAAATCTTTGGCACATCTGGGGATGACATCTCTCCATTGCTGCTCCTCAGCTTTTATGTTCTCATTCTTCTCAATCTGTATGTCATAGAATGTATAGACTGTGTGTGTTCCTTTAAGAATGCCCGGAAATGACCGAAGTCTTCCTTCAGGCTTGAGGATCTCAATAGTCCTGAATTACTCTCTTGAAATGCTTGTCTCTCAAACTTCATCTGCCTATTACCTCTCATTCAATCCTTATGGGCATCTCTGTGAGAGAAGCGTGTAGATAGTATTGTCCCAAATTTACACATGAAGAAATAAAAGTTAAATAAAAACAGTGATTTTTAAATGATGAGATAGTACGTGTTGGAGACTGGAGTCAAACCTATGTCTCTCCTACTCCTGAGACTAATGACTCTTTTGTGCAAATATTATGATCACAGTTTTAGAAACAAGATAATTGAAGCTTAAAATGTTTTCCTAGAATCCCACAGCTAGCAGGTATCTAAATCAGGTTCAAATTGAATTCTCCAGATTCCAACATGTTCTCTCCATTATGTTAAAAAGAGAAAAATACTTATTTTTATGGCTCCAAAAGACAAATGAAAACCAGTTACAGGAAAAGAAATTTTGACTCAGGTTAAGGAAAAACTTTCTAATAATTAGAGACACCTCAAAATGAAATGGATTAACCTCCTCATTTGACAAGTTCTCCAATTACTGGAGGGCTTCAAGTTAATACCGGATGCTCACTCATCAGGGAAGTTATAGAGGGGGATTCGTGCTTCCTGTAGAATTTGAACAAGATGATTTCTAGGACTCTTCCAACTCTGGGATCCATATTGGCTGTGTGACCCTGGGAAGGTCACAAACCTCTCAGTGCCTTGGGAAACTCCCTAAGACTAAGTCGCAGAGAAGATGTTTCACTACAATGATAAAGGCAGTTCCTCAGCAGGGGCTGATGAAACCACAGGTCTTGTAAAAATAAATATTGTCTCACACTCATAGAGCTCTTTAAGGTCTGTAAAGTGCTTTTTATATGTCATTTCCAAGCCTTTCCTGAACCCCCATTTGCCAATGCATTCTCTTAAACATGGATGGATTTTGTATAAGATTTGTGTACAGTTATGTATGTACATGTTGCACATTCTGTACACATTGTCTCCCTTTAAGAACAAAAGCTCCTTGAGGGCAGGGACTGTTTCATTTTTTCTTCGTATTCCCAGTGCTGGGCACAGTGTTATTAAATATCTGTTGATTATTTAATTACTTTCACTTGACCCTCACAACAACCCTGTGAGGCAAGAGAGGGAAGCAGGGAAGATTGTGATATATCATAGATTTTAAAAATTCATCCAAAATGGCAGACATGTTTTTTTTTTTAATTTTTATGTTTACTTTTTGGAAAACTAAGAGAGCCATCACATCTCATTGCCTGGGGGGTCTAGATCATTAGGTGATCCAAATTGTAATGATGTAGAACAAAGAGATTTATTGGACAAGTTCTAGAGCTGAGAAATAAACAGAGGTCATTAAAATATATATGTCAGCAAGTTAATAGCTTTAGCTTTGAGTTGGGGGAGGAAGATGAGGAAAAGGTGTTTTTGCACATACACATTTTGCTACCTATTACCCATCCTCTAAAAGACCAAATACAGCAATGATTGCCTATAAATCTTCCCTAGTTTCTTGAAAAACTGAAAATGATGCTGATCTGCTTGGGAATGTAATTCATGCTTTTGTGCTTACACACAGAATTGTAGAATGTCCAACCTGGAAAGGGCCCCAGAGGTAATCTAGTCCAATCTCTCAAAGTATGATTAGAGAAATGCAGGCGCAGAGAGGAGCAATGACTTACATGAGACCACAAAGCTGCTACATGGGGACAGAGGCAGGGCTGTAACCCAGATCTCTTTTCCCTTAGTCTAGGACTCCCACTGATTTTGGAAATGGCCCATCAAATTACACTTCCCCAAATCGAAGAGTAATAAAAGAAAATGGTAGTTTCCTGTTTTGTAAACATACCTCAGTCTTATTTTTAGTTATTGTCAGCCCTTTCCCATCTGTCTTTCATTTTTTTATTGTTTTTTCATCTTTTTGTTTTTCATTTGCCATGAATATGAGGTCAGGCACTGAGGCAGATAGACTTCAATGCATCCATTGATGCTTTTGAGAGCCAAATAGGTCAGCACCACCAGAAACATTTGAAAAATGACAATATTCAACTTCCTTCCCTGGAGGGGAAGGATGTGAAGTACTTAAAGAGTAAAGGAGATTAAGCAGATGAAATAAAAGTTTCACAGTCTGGAAAAAGAAAAAAAAAGCCAATTTCTATAGTTTCTATCTTTTATGAGAGCTATGTCAGCATAGGCCAAGTGAAATAGGAATATTAAAAGAATTACCAAGATAGCTCAGGCTCCACACCTTCCAAAGAGAAATGCAGCAAGGAGCTATATTGGTAGATAAATCAATCAGAACCCTGGAGATAATTGATTAGCTCTCCACCTCCATTTGGTTTGCCCAAGTCAACACAGAGTTCCAACTGTGACATTTCAGCAAAATAATAAACAGTTCCTAGATGTAAGAGTTGAATAATAGAACTAGAGACTGTTTGAGTTTAGATCTTGTTTGGTGATGTAGCCCACTGAAAGGGTGACAACGCAAAGGCAATTACTGACAATTTCATGAACATCACTTCAGATTTCCCATAAACTTGAGTATTGAGTTTCCCTTGAAGCATAAGAAGAGGCCAAAGGGAGGTTAAAACAAGAAGGAAGAGAAAAAGTAGGGAAGAGCTCCTTAGAAGAAGCCAAGGAAAAGTCCTCATAAAGTTTAACTCAGTGATTTGAGAAAGATAATCCACACCATTATAACTCAGGGCTCTTCTGAGTATAAAAGAAACTAGACTAAGGCCATGGTTGCCAGAGGCAAATCATAGAATATTAGAGCCCAAAGGGACCTTGATACAATTCCTTCATTTTACATATGGGGAAGCTGAGGTCCAGACAGGGAAATGAATTACTTAGAGATTTTTAGTATTTTAAACTTTTTGTGCTAATAATCCAAAAAACTCTGCTTCTAAATTGTACACCTCTGTCTCTGACATCTTGATATATCCCACAGTGTCTACTACTTAATCTTACACTTACTAAGTGTTCAGTAAATTTGTATTGAGTAAATGTAGCTCTTTGTTACTGAAGAAAGCAAGCTTAGTCATAGCCAAACTCTAGCCCATTTAGTAATGGCTTGGAAAGGTTTTTTTCTTTTTAATTGGGAACATATTCCCCCTTGGGCACAAATTAACAGAAGATGGTTTTTAAAAAAAAAAATTTTTGCCAATCCGCAGTTAGGACCAGTTAAAGTAAAGTAGCAAAAACTCTCTTTAGAAAAACCATTCCTAGAATATTAAGTTCTTGGGACCATATTTTAGGAATTTCCTGTTGCACAGTAAAAAAATTTTTAGCCTCTCGTTTTTAGTTTGAATGCATCTTTGTATTTTACACATCTTTCTTATAGGCTTTGTTTTCTTATCCATTTTGCTTTTCTCTTTCCTTTTATTGGTTTGTTTAATCCATTTATATTTAAGATAAAAATTTCTAGGTTTTTCATTTTCCTGTATTTATTTATTTTGTATTAATATTTGCCTCCTTTCTTTTAAAAATCAACACTTGGGCAGGAGATTAGGATGAAGGCTGGAGTAGAAGGGGTATGATTTGGAGGAGATGGCTGAAAAGTGAGGTTTCAGGCATTCCCTTTATCTATAATGAAAGAGAAGGCTACTGAAATACAAACAGCAAGCCCCCTCTTCAATCCCATTTATGCATCAGTACATTTGTAGAGCTAGCCCCATGTTTTGTTGTTGTTGTTCAGTCATTTCAGTCATGTCTAACTCTTTGTGACCCTATCTGAGGTTTTCTTGGCAAAGATAATGAAGTGGTTTTGCCATTTTTTTCTCCAGCTTATTTTACAGATGAGGAAACCGAGGCAAACAATTAAATGACTTGCCTAGGGTCACAGAGCTAGTAAGTGTCTGAGGCTGGATTTGAATTCGGATCTTCCTGATTCCAGGCCCTGTGCTCTATCTGTTGCACCACCTAGCTGCACTCAATCTATACTACCTTTGTCTTATTTTTTCTTTTTTTCTTCATCAGAATTTTGTTGTTTATTTTGTAAGTCTTTCTTCTGATTAACCTTACTAAAGCCTACATATATATGTCTTGCCTACCATCCTAGATAGTACCGTCATTCTCAAATGCCTTTGCTTCTGGGTGTGAGATGCAGTCCTGTTCATCATTCCTTGCCTGTACCATCTTCTCATAGACAACTCTAGTTGTAATAATATGATTAAAATCAACATGCATACTGTAGAGCTCCTCTAGGTGAAGCAAAGAGTCCACTATCAATCAGTTACCTGCAATGTGTATCTACAGGGTGTCCCCAAAGTCTGGACATATAGGCAAAAATGCATATTTTGAAATATTTGGAATATTAGCAGACCTCAGCCCCCTTTACTTCTTTTTCTGGTGTATGCTAAAGGAGGTGTACTCAATGAAAATCACAGGTGCAACACACTTGATTGAGTGCATAAAGAGTGAATGTACTAAAATTGATAGCAATGTGAAGTTATTGCATTGAGTTCACATGAATCTTGCAAAGCATATCAACATTTGCATCACAAATGATGGAAATCATCTTGAAGATGTTATTTGTTAATATTCCAATTAGATAAAATGTTGTCGAAAATTTCATTCATTTCTTGAAAATATGCATTTTTGCCTATGTGTCCAGACTTTAGGGACACCCTGTAGAAGAATGCCTTGCTCAGTGCTGATTCTCTATTGTTCTTAAAAAAGAAATTGGAAGGAGGTGGGGCAGACACTGGTATAAGGAGCTCCCAAAGGAGAAATTCTCTATACCTGAATACTGGCACTTGTTCTGCCCCTTATAATCTTAAAAAAGTTGCCTGGGATATCGCTGCTGGGTTGCACAAACAGTAGCTGTCAGAGATGGGACTTGAACTCATGTCTTCCTGACTCTGTTATGCTTTCGAGGCTTTATACCACATTGCCTCTCTTACAGTCTAATACACTTTTAAGATGGTATTTGAAAAGGATGGTAGTTACATCTCATCATATGAAATCCATGCACTGTTAAACAGAAATAAATACAATATGTCCACACATTCTTCTGGAATGGGTTTTTTCTTCTACTTTTTTTTTATTACCAAATACATTTTGTTGATGCCTTTTGTCTTGGCATCACACATGTTCTCCTCATCCTCTCCAGATTGAACTCTCCCTTGTGACAAAGAAAGCCCAAAGTTGTGCCCTTGTTGTTCCTTCTATAGATTCTTCCTGCAACATCAAAGCATCCAGGAATCAACAGAACAAGTACAGCAACTTAGCCAGGAGGTGAATTTTCACAGGGAGAGGTAAGGTGCCTACCTTGAATTTACAATGCCGTGTGAGTTGGTGGTCAAATCCAAAGGACTAAGATTCTATGAATGATGGGGGGTGGCGGGTGAAATCACACCTTCTTTTCCTCCTTTCTTTCTGCATAAATTCAATTCTATTTTATTCTATTCAACAAATATTTAAGTGCTTTCTCTGTATAAAATGTCATGCTAGATGCTGGGAATACAGACCAAATAAAAAACCCAATCCCTGCTCTCAAGAACCTTACATTCTATTGCAAGAGATACACACAAATAAATAAATATAAGGGATATTTAAATATAAAATAATTAGAGGAGAGTGAGGGTGATGACAATTACAATAGAAGAGGAACGAGTGCTAGCAACAGGCCTGATGGCTGTTCTCTGCACAGGACTTTCCATCTCCTGCCTTTGAAGAGGTTTGGGGTTGAGGGGTGCTCGACACCCCAAAGTGCCCTCATCACCTTGGTGCTTTTGTACAGGCTGTGCTCCATACCTAAATACTCTCCCTTGTCACATCTGCCACCCCAAATCCCTAGTTCCCTTCAAGTCTGAGGTCAAAGGTTCACTTCTTATGAAGAGGACACAGTTTCTGGGAAACCCCTTGAACCTGGAGTACAGTATCCGGGAGCCCCCTTGAACTCTCCTGGAGTCTTCCAACTAGATCGGGCCTTCCCCTAAGGCCATGGGCCTTGCATTATCATTGGGCCCAAGTCTCTGCCTAGCCTAGCCCTCTATTGTCCAGTTGTTTCCCATACATAATCCTGATCAAAATATCTATACCCTAGCTCTGTTACCCCAGCCCTCTATTGTCTGTATGTCTCCATGTAGCCTTCAGCTATTTCCCACCTGGGAGTCTGACCTCATCTCAGTCCCATCAAGCTCCTCCTTAGACTGCTCCTCAAGGCCCTCCCTAAACCCCTCCTCTAGTCACCCCAGACCACCCCTCAGTCCTTCCCATGATGTTTGTGTATATAATCTCCATCTTGCCTCCATGAAGGGGCTCAGATTCAATCTAGTTCAGTAGATTCAAAAGGGTGGGATTTCTTAAGGCAAACCAATATGGCTAACCCTTAATAAACTTTGTCTTTTCCCTTGGCTGAGAAGGCTTGAGTAGAATTCTTTCGGCAGGACCTGGTGTGTCGGTATTTTGGGGTCACAAGCAAACCTAGAAACCTATGGTTCCCTTACCTATCATCATTTTGCTTAAACCTCTTCAGTTTTTGGTTCCCTGAGCAGGAATACTGCTAATCTCAAGTTCTTCTCCAGCCAAGACTGAAGGTATGTGGGCCTCCCCCTCATCGCTTGTAAGATACCTTTTCTGATGCTATGATTTATGATTCCTCATTCCATCTTGAACTTACATGTAATCATTTTGTATATATTTAAAATATACTTTTTCTGTATTTGCATATATTATTGTATTCTCATTCTCCCACCCACTCTAATAAACGATTTGAAGGCATATAGACAGTTAACTTTTGTCTTTATATCTTCAGTGCCTAGCACAGTGCCTGGCGCTATAGTAGTAGGTGCTGCAATTGAACTAATGGACCCTTTCATTTTTCCCATTCCCAATGCCATCCCATAGTACCTCATGCTTGATTGCAATGTCTTCTGTTTGGCTAGTCCCTTGTCACCAATTCAATCTCTTTACAATGTCGGATTCGGTTTTCTGAGACACCTTTTTACATGTACAAATCCTCCCAGTACCCTGCTCAAAAATCTTCCATAGCTCCCTATGACCCATAGGCTCATATGGCTTAGAACCAGAAGCCACCTTGAAGATAATTTATTTCAACCCCTTCATTTTGTGTGTAATTGATGGTCATACCAGTTTCTCTTATCTGCTTTCCAATTATCATCACCTGGGCTGGTGATAGTTTAGGGGGTGGGGGCAGAAAGAGACTGATGTTGATTCACAAGATCATTCCTTGACCCTCTCATTTGGAGTCTGGGCTCCATCATCATGACACTCTGGTCACTCCTCAGGACTAGTGGTACCCTCACTCAGAGTAAATTCTTCATCAAGATAACAGAGCTATGAGGAAGACAGTACATGGGCACACTGGATTCTATGCTCCTTCTTCCTCCCAGTGCTCTAGAGTTCAAGGCTTTTCCTCCCACAAGTAGACAGCAAGGGGTTATGGCTGTCGCGGTGCAGGGAGTAGAAAGAGATGTTTCTAGTTTTTGTTTCTTTGCTATTGAAACTGAGAATTCCTGGGAGGGTTCCACAGGCAGCTGTACTGACTAATTCAGCCACCTCCATGGTTCACAGTAGAAGCTGTGGCAGGAGAGCTGAGACAGATCCCAGGGCAGAGACAAGACCAAGGCATTGTGGAGGCAAGGATGGAGCACGACATTTCCGGGAGCTACAGTAAAACCTAAGGGTAGATGAAAAGTTCAAAACACTGTCTGGACTCCTGTAACTCACCTCTGTTTCATCACTTTCGCTGTTTTAATTTGTCTGGTTTTCTCTACCAAAATTCCTTTTCCCTTTAAACTCAATTTTCACAACTTGTGGATATGGAAGGAGATTTGAATGTGGATCGACAATTTCTCTGAAATTTTGCTATGCCTACTAGACTATATGGCCACAGAAAAGTTGAGAATCTGCCTAATATCAACATGGAGAGAGAGTACTTAACCTTTTTTGTGTCCCAAACCCCTTGGGGAGTCTGGTGAAGCCTAAGGACCTGTCTACAGAATAATGTTTATAAATGCATAAAATAAAATACAGAGGAATGTAAAGGAAACCAATTATATTGAAATTAAAATGTAATTTTTCCCCCATTCAAGTTCATGGACTCCCTAAAATCTATCCATAGATGGGGAGAATACCTGTAGATCCCAGGATAAGAACACCTGATATAGATAGAGGGTTGAAACTGAACTCAGAAATTTCATAGACAAGTGAGGTAGGGCAAGTCATTGAGATGTCCATATTTCCATAATGCTGAGCCATAGCTTACATTACAGCCTAGGTTCATTCAGTCCTTGTCTGAAAGAGCTTCTCTCTTGTCTCTCAAAGCCTTTGGAAGCTGGAAGCTTGGTGGGATTGCATGTTTCTTGGAAGGAATCTTTCATGGACACCAGAAAAGGAGCTTGAAAGGATCACTGGGCTGTTGGCTAGAGTGCCACTCCAATTTGTGGTCATAAGTAAGAAAGTATAGTCCCTTGCTGGTTAGTGGTGAAGTGACACCCTATATATGTATGGGAGGCAGAACATAAGCTTTATTCTACAACTTCTACAGCTTCTGCATCTTCTACAGCTATTCCAGCACCTACTGTATCACCTAATGGACCCACACCACATCTCCATAGCCTGTACCTGGGCCACATATGGTTGAAAAAAATAAGAGCTCAGAGAGGTTAGAAAACTTTCTCAAGGTCACTCAAGTAAAAAGTAGCAGAACTAGGATTTAAAAGCAAAATTCCTGATTATAAATGTAGTCTTCTATCCATGCCGTCAAGTCCAAACTTCTTAGCATGACCTTCCAGTCCTTCCAGAGTCTGGCACTAGAGTCTCCAATTTTATCTCCCACAACTCCCCTGCACAAACCTTGTCTGCTCCAGTTAAATGGGACTCCTTATTGTGCATGAATTTGCTTTCTTCCCTTAGCGCTATTGACTTTACTGCTTTCTTGCTCTGTTCTGAATTCTAGGTAGACTCTCTGCCTATCTCTAAGAAAATTTATCTCACAGCTAAATGAATGTATTTATTTTGGTCAGTTCTCAAGAACTCTTCTCTTTGCATAGGCCTTGTCTCATACAAATGTGACAGTAAACATCTGTATGCTTCTCACTCCAGTTCCCAGAGTCCAAAGGAGAAGCCCAAACCTTCTTTTCCTGCTACAATATGAAGTAGAGGCATGCTGCCAGGAGCAGGTAGGGGCACACATTTTGTCATTCTTCTGAGGGGACAGCACAGGTGGAATTTCTTTTATAGACTTTAGTGTTAGTTGATTATGGGGAGATATAAAGGAGTATTTCGATCTGTTAGTATGAAAATATAACATAAGACAAAAAAGGATCCAGGGTTGACATTAATTCTTAGTATCAACCCTGAACAACATCCCAGTTTATGCCCCAATACTTTCCCCTACCCCCTATCACACACTTTTCAATCCTAAGACATTTCTAGTACTTTTAAAACTACTTTTTTGTCCCTTACAGTTTAGAACTTTGTGAGTAAACTACTAATAAGCTTAATTATGACTATCTGTGGAGTAGGCAACAGAAAGGCAGGTGGGGGTGGAGATTGGGTTTCACATGCCAATATTACCATGCAGCCCATGAGAAGCATTGAGATGTCATGTCAAAACCTACATTGTACCCTAGATTCATTCAGTCCTTGTCTTTCAGTCCAAGCATGTTCAAGATTTATCTTCAGGCAAAACACAGAGATTTAGGGTATAGAGAGCAGGACCATAGTTCTGTGAGTGATAGGTGAAGGCAACCCCAAGATTGGAAATGGATTTGCCAGTGAAAACAGCCCTAAAAGGCCTTGACTCCTCATCATGAGAAAGATGGGATTTGTCACGTAACCAAGAACAATGTGACACTTGGACAAATCATTTTACTTTTCTGGACCTCAGGTTTTTCACCTATATATAAATGCTACTGAGGGCCCCCAGAAAACTACTCTAGGTTCCAAGTACTACAGCCATACAGAGAAATGTTAATTAAAGAAGTGCCCTATAAGCCAAAAGATAAGAATATTGAAAATGCCCAGCACAATATTACAGAGTTTGGGTAGATGTGAAATATTTACTAATTCATGTGAGGGGACAGACCACAATTCATGAGATTTTTGTCATTTATCTGAGACTATTCTACAGTCTCTGGGGAGATAGCTGTTGGGGAGGACATCTGGAAATTGGTAACGAGGTCCCCCCAAAGAGCTACAAAGGAGGGTCAGATCTAACCTTGCAAATGGAGACATCATTTGAAGAAGCTGGGGGATGGGTGGGTGGGCCTCCAGGTGCTACAAGTAACATAAATAATAATATTTATATTAAATAATTTATCATTAAATTCATATTAAGTAATAATAATAATATCCAAGTGTGACAAATAATATAAATAATAATCCTTGCCCTATGTATATCACTGGGTCTCCCCTACACTTGTCACAGAATTTGGCACTCAGCAAACCTCAATAAATGTTTATTGAATGACATATTGATGTACTATTAAGAAAATATGTGTATTGTTCCTTAAGCCAACATAAGTGCTTATCTTAAATAAAAATACCAGGATATCTTAAGAAATGAACTTGGAGAAAAGTAAAGGAAGCAAGTTATTCCCCCTGTTCCATTCAAATGACCTGGCATTCTGTTACCGTGAAGCTCTCAAGGTACTCCTCTGTGGACCTCCACCACTTTCCTCTAGCACTTCACTTGGCTGAAATAGTTTCCACCATGGTTAAAGGAGGAAAGCGTGAAACACACCAAAAGGGCCTTTCATCTTAAGACAGTGCCTTTGATAAGTACTGGGGAATGACAGCCAAGGCCCTGTCTTTCATATGCTGTAATGTGGAACTGCCCAAAGATGTGCACACCCACTGGGAGACAGCAAAGGGAAGTTTTACCAACTCCTAATTGAGAGCTCACCCCATAGCACAGACAGTCCAGCTTGACTCTAATGTGCAAAGTCATTTTGCTATCTTGGAGCCAAAGGAGCTGCCTTACTGATAGGGTGGGACTAGCCTTTTTGGCATTTCCTTCCAATTACATCTTAGCTTTCCTTTTTGACACCCAAAGTGAGCAAACTCTCAAGGAAAGAACCCCTCTCTTTTTTGGTGTGAGGTGCTCTGAACTTCTGTCTACGCTGGGGGAAAACAATCTTATAGTCTGAAACTACCTTTGTACATTAATGGGTGTCAGGAGGGCCACATGGTAGTGTAGAGAGAGGCTTGGGAGACTAGATGCCAAGGTTCTAGTTGAGGCTCTGATTGTATTCATCATGGGACCTTGCTGGAGCCAGCTCATCTGTTAAATTTTCAGTATGAGCATTTGCACCTCAGAAACCAGCAAATACTGCTAATCAGGGTGCACATTTATTGTTTTGTTATTAAACTTAAGAACATTAATAAAAAATGTGAATAATATAGACTAAACTTAAAAGTAAGTCCTGTAGTTTTCGGAGTCAGCTGTTAAACATTTACTAGAACACCCTGAGTAAGATAATTTCCTCTTTAGACTTCAATCTCTTCATCTCTAAACTAAAAAGGTTTAGGAGATCTCTACATTTCTGATATTCTCCCCTTTTTTTTCATATGTCAAGATCTTAGCCCTAAATGACTTTGCATGTGATGCTGCTCCAGGGGGAAGTTCTATAGTTTTTTTCTCTATTCTCAGTCTGGCTTCCTCCCACATCCAGTTTTACCATTCCATAACGTACTCCCTTGGGAAAGAGAGGGGAACAGATTGTACCCATGCATACCCTTTGACCCAGCAATACCATTACTAGGTCTGTATTCCAATGAGATAAAAAACAAAAAGGAAAAGGACCCACTTGTATAGGTCTTTTAATGGTGGCGAAGAATTGGAAATTGAGGGAATGACTATTGATTGGGGAATGACTGAACAAGTTGTACAGGGTGTTCCTAAAGTTTGGACACATAGGCAAAATGCATATTTTCAAGAAATGAAATGAATGAAATCTTTATTTAATTGGAATATGAACAAATAACATCTTCAATATGATTTCCATCATTTGTGATGCAAAGGTTGATACGCTTTGCAAGACTCATGTGAACTTGATGCAATAACTTCACATTGCTGTCAATTGCCTATGTGTCCAGACTTTAGGAACACCTTGTAGAATGTGATTGTGATAGAATATTATTGTACTATAATAAATGATGAGCAGGATCCTCTCAGAAAAACCTAGAAAGGCTTACATGGACTGATACAAAGTGAAATGAGAAGAACCAGGAGAATATTATACACAGGAACAGCAATATTGTACAATGATCAACTGTGAAAGACTTAGCTATTCTCAGCAGTACATTGGTCTAAGGCAATTCAGAAGGACTTCTACTGAAAAATGCTATCCATCTTCAGAGAAAGAACTGATTGAGTTAGAATGCAGATCAAAGCATAGTTTTTGTTACTTTATTTCTTCTCCTTCTTCTTCTTCTTCTTTTTCTTCTTCTTTTTCTTCTTCTTCTTCTTCTTCTTCTTCTTCTTTCCTGTGTTTTCTTTCACAACATGATTAATATGGAAATATGTTTTGCAAGACTGAATATATATGTATATGTATTACATATATAAAAACTATATCAAATTGCTTACCTTCTCAATAAGTGGGATGGGGGAAGAGAATCTGGAACCCAAATTTTTAAAAAATATATTTTATTTTTCCCCCAATCATATGTTAAAGGAATTTTTAAACATTTTTTTAAGTTTTGAGTTCCAAAATCTATCCCTCCCCCTTCCCTGAGACAGCAGATATAGATTATACAAGTGCAATCATGTAAAACATTTCCATTTTAGTCATTTTGTACAAGAAGACTTGAATAAAAGAAAAAGAAGGAAAGAAAGTAAAAAATAGCATGCTTTGGTCCGTATTCAAACAATATCATTTCTTTCTCTGGAGGCAAATAGTATGCTTCATCAGTAGTCCTTTGGGATTGTCTTGGCTCATTGTATTACTGAAAATAGCTAAGTCATTCACAGTTCTTTGTCGAACAATATTGCTGTTACTGTGTACAGCATTTTCCTGGTTCTTTTCACTTCACTTTGCATCTGTTCATGTAAGTCTTTCTAGGTTTTTCTGAAATAATCCCCCTTGTCATTTCTTATAGTACATTAGTATTCCATCACAATCATATACCACAGCTTGTTTAGCCATTTCCCAATTGATGGACATCCCTTCGATTCCCAATTCTTAGCCATCACAAAAAGAACTGCAATATCTTTGTACATATAGGAAAGGACCTATATGTACAAAATTATAGCAGTTCTATTTTTATGTCTTTGGGATATAGACCTAGCAGTGGTATTGTTGGATAAGAAGGTATGCATAATTTTATAGCCCTTTGGGTATAAGAACCCAACATTTAAAAAAATGGACTTAAAAATTTTTTCATGTAGTTGGGAAAAAATAAAATATTAAATAAAAAAGAAGTCCCTATAACACAGGCAGATTTGGAAGACTTTGATGAAGATGTTTACACCCATTTTGGTTCTAGTCTTGTCTGCATTTACTGATGTCATAGTCAGCACTGCTGCTGCCACATTCATAGTCAAGGCCATGATTTCTGGATACTCCTGTGCTGTTTCCCTCACTTACCTTATTTTTTTTCCCAGTAGTCCCCCAATCTGCTCTCTTTCAATCAGTGCCAATGCCCTGGGTGTTGTACACCATGGGAAACAAAGTCATTGTTCCTTTCCAGGCAATGTCTATACCTTGGATGTAGTGTACTGGGGGCAATAAGTCCCTTCTGTGCTGGGAATGCCTGTAAAGCAATTGAATCATAGCATACAGCACTGCAGGGAACCTTAGAGATTATTTAGTTTAACCTCTTTTATAAATAATTGACAAGTGATTTGTCTACAATTATACAAATAGCAAAACTAGGATGAGAGGCCAGGTTCTCTGACTCCAGACCTAGGGCTCTTATCCTCCAGTAACATATCAGGAGCACAATTTTCTTTCTTTCCTTATAGGCAACTGGGGTTAAGTGACTTGCCCAGGGTCACACAGCTAGCAAGTATCTGGGGCTGGATTTGAACTCAGATTCTCCTGATTCCAAGGCTGGTGCTATCTCCACTGCACTAACTAGCTGCCTGCAGGAGCACGGTTTTCAAAGCTGTGTGAGAGTTTCAAACCTTTCCAAAGGCCCACAATGAAATGCTTTGTCGTGGGTCTAGTTGGGCAGGGGAGGGGGCAGCAAATACTGCCACTATTCATGTGGCATGGCTTTGTTGATAAGCAAGCTCATGGGAAAGGAAAGGGATCAATTTAATTATTGGTGAGAGGTGTCAAAATCATGGTCTAAGAAACCTTACTGCACAGTCCATAGACAGAAATTTCATTTTTCTAATCAGTATATTAAGAGCAGGCTGGGAATTGGGCAAGATGATATTAATGTTTAGGTAGGGTGGAGAAAGCATCAGTTATCTACACCAACCTTGGCAGAAGTGCTGAATTGTGAGGAAGCATGGAGGTAAGCTTTGTGAATAAGATTCTGTTTGATCAATGGTAATGGGCCTGGATTTAACTTAAGAAGACTAACAGTCCCTCTGGCCTCCGGCTGAGGTGGAAGATTGGCATGCCTAAATCTCCTTCCCATTTGCCTGACCGTGGGACTTGTCTTCAGATAAACTCCCCACCCCCACCCCCACCCCCACTCCCTCAGGATTCAGTTACCAGGTCTGGCATCCTTATTCAAGGAAAAGAACTCTCCCCAGGGACCTGTCATTTCATGCAATATATTTTGTTTTGTTACAGAGAAAGCGTATTGATTGAACAGCTCAATTCTGTTAGCAGGTGCAGGTCAATTTTCTATTCCAGTTTGCTGCATGGAGTATTTATTCTTTTAGTGGGCTACCTCTGAAATTGGCCTGTATTTCATCAGTAACAGATGAAGGTGTCTTGGATTTGGTAAGTCAACTTCTTCTCCCCACCCCTCACCTTTACCAGCTGTCTCCAAGCAGCTTCCTCTTACAGCAGAATGTCCCCCGCCCCTGGAGGAAAGTAAGCTATAGGAGGGCACAAGTTGCTTCACTATTGTCTTCACATCCCTACCACTTAATAAGGGTGGGGAACCTGTGCCCTCAAGGCCACATGCGGCCCTCTAGGTCTTCAAGTGTGGCCCTTGGACTCAAAGGGCCATACTTGAGGACTTAGAGGTCCACAGATTCAGTGAAAGGGACACACTTGGGGACCTAGAGGGCCACATATTAAGTCAAAGGGCCACCCCTGAGGACCTAGAGGGCCACATGTGGCCTCCAGGTCCCAGATTCCCCACCCTGACCTAGGACAACGCCTGGCACATGCGATGTGCTGGATGAATGTTTGTTGAATGGAGTTGAATGCTGTGCTGCAAACTGCAGAAGGACAACTGGTAGAAACTTTAATGAGCACCCAGCCAAATTCTGGAATGTGAAGGGGGAGGAGGTGAAATAAAAACATTCTATACTTAGCCAAGTTCCTACTGCAATTGATTTTTCAGAGCTTAATGGGGAGCGTGTAGCTGTGGAAATGCTGGATCATATGTTAGGCGGAGAAAACGATGGGCTATGTTTGCTCCCTTGAGGTTACTTTATTTTGCCAACTGCTGCTGCTCCAGTGCTTCCCCAGGCCAGAATTGTAGCTTGAGCTTTAATTTCCCTAAAAATGTTCCACTTGCCTAATGCCACCCATGGTGATACAAACATTATATTTTATGTGGTGAAGTCTCCATGGCCATTGTTTTGCCTGACGCCGAGTATCTTAGTGTATCACTTGAATTAGGGCTATTTTTTCACAGTCTCTAAACTCTGGTGAGCTCTGATTTCCTGGATCCAGTTTTAATTTGCTCTCTCTATTCATCCCAGGCTCTCTTGTAATCATCTATCAAGGCTCTAGTTCTCACAATGATGCTTCAATTATCAACTCTTTCGATTTGGTTTTATGACTCATCCAATCAATGGTGAATGAAGAAGCAGAACAAGGAAAAGTGGAGACGTGCATCACGTGGGAAAGGAAAAAGGAAAAAAAACAAATCAGAGATGATAAACCTTCAGTCTAGGGCTCCAACATCGCTAAGAAAATGAAGGTTCCTAATAAGAGACAAGTGATTTACAAACTGCATTGATGAAGATAATAGCCGTTCTTTTGTTCCATCTGGAAATAGGTATTCATTGCTTATGTTAAATCTGTTTTACTCCGAGGCAAGAGCCCGTCAGTTTTAATTAGAGCTGTTTGGAGGACTTAAATCTTCCTGTTTTATAGCAACTTTTCATCATCTCATCTTGTTGTCCCCTACACCCAGACAATAACTTTGTTTTTGAGAATGGGACAAATTATGGAGGGAAAAAATTGCTTAGATTTTATTCAATTGGAAGATATCACACTGGAGGAGAATGTCACATAGGGCCACTGACCATGCAAGACGGGCCCCCCAAAACATGCTAAAGTTGGCAAAGTTTGATTTTGTAATATCTGTTCTCCCCCATGACTTCGCATTTCAAACCCCCAACCCCTCCAGCATCCCATGCACTCAACTACTCCTACAGCCACATAATGCCCATTAAAATAAAACAAAACACAGGCCAACATCATAAAAGCAAAGACATGAATGGCAGCTAGGTAGGGTAGTGTATAGTTAGCCAAAATTAGTCAGTTACCATTTATTAATGATGTACTAAGTTCTAAGAGCTGTGGAGACAAAAAAAAAAAGCCAAGTTTCTGCTCTTAAGGAGTTCATAGCCCAACTGAGGAAACCTGAAAAGAAGCTACAACAAACAAGCTAGATTCAGGATAAATTGGAAATAATCAATAGAGGGAAGGTACTAGAATTAACGGGGATTAGGAAAAGTTTCTTGTAGAAGATGGAACTTTAACTTGCACTGGAAGGAAGACAGGGTAGAGATGAGGAGGGAGAATATTATGGGTACAGGGAATAGCCAGTGAAATGTTTGGAGCATGTAAATGGTTATAGAGCTGGACTTAGAGCCAGGAAGATCTGAGTTCAAATTCTGCCCCAGACATTCATTATGTCATATAATTATATGTTATGTATATGATAATCATATGATCCGAGGCAAATCACTCAATTTTTCTCAGCCTCAATTTCCTCATCTGCAAAATGTGGATAATAATAGCACTTACCTTACAGGGTTGTTGTGAGGAACAAATGACAAGTGCTTTGCAGACCTTAAAATGTTACTTATTATTATTATTATTATTGAAAAATTTTTGGAGATCGCAGAATCTTGATCCTATGGTAAGTGCCTTCTAATCACAGCTTGACATTTGACGGGGATAGCCTAAGGCCTGCCCAGCCTCCATTTGATTCTGAGAATTCAGCTTCTCCCAAATACCCCTTTTTGAGTTCTATGGAAATGCTGTACTTTTTGCATTATCACCTTTTATAGGTGGTTCGAGTGGGTGAAATTGTTACCGATTGAAAAAGCCACTGACAGATTTCTTACTAGTGACTATCAAACAGTCAGTTAATTAGCAAGCATTTGTTCATTATCTTCTATATGCCAGGAATATAATATCTTGGGGACATAAAGACCTGTGAAACAGGCCCTGTTTTCAAGGAACTTACAGTCGAATGGAGGAAAGAACATGTATATCTTCAAGTCTACACAGAACGTAAATAAAACAAATACATGGTGACTTGGAAGGGGAGGGTACTAGCAGTTAGGGATGGGATGGGGAATCAGGAAAGGCTTCATGTAGAAAATGGCACTTACAGGTTTTGAAGAGAACCAACAATTCCAAGACACAGAGATGGGGTGAGAGTACATTCCAGGTATGATGGACAGCCAGTACAAGGCAGCTGAAACAAAAAATGGGGCATTGTGTGTGAGGAAGTGCCGGCAGGCCAGTATGGGTACGTGGTTGGGTACATTAAGGGGAGTGCCATAGTAAGAATACTGGAAAAGTAGGAAGGAGACTAGGTTATGAAGGCTTTTAAATACAAAATAAGGAAGTTTATATTTGATCCTAGAGGAAATAGGGAATCGTTATTACTTTTTGAGGTTTTTTTGTGGGGTAAGGTGGGGAGTGACAGGATCAGATCTGTGTTTTAGGGAAACCTTTTGGTGGTTATATGTAAGCTGGCTCGGAATAGGAAGGTACTTGAGACAAGGAACCAAAAAGGCAGCAATCAAAATCTTCCAGGCAAGCAGTGATGGTGGTCTGAGGTAGAGTGGTGCCTATTTTAGTAGATAGAAGGCTATAAAATAATGACAGAAAGGACAAGGGTTGGGGTCTGAACATCACTGAGTCACCATGGAGCTTGTAATATCCATGAAAAATAGAAAAAGTAAAAAAAATCAAGATGTTAGGGAGGGAGACTAAAAAATTTCCCATGCAAGGGAGATGTGAAAATGACCATAGAGGGGCACCTAGATTTGTCCATGAGAACAAACTAGCAGGTCTTACAGAAGAGGCAGGGAGAAAAAGATGGAGAGGATTTGTCATTTGTTCAAAAGGAACTGATTCATGTTGCACAAGTCATTTAAATTCTGTGAACTTCATTTACTCTTCTGTAAAATGGGAATCATAGGCAGAGTCATAAGATTTAGATTTAGAGCTAGAAAAAAACGTAGAGATTGATTAATCTCATCTTTAAAAAAATAGTTAATACACCTAATAATCCTTGCCCTGCCTCTCTCCCAGCCATGTAATGAAGATGGAATAAGATGATGTAAATGACTACTCAAATGCATCCATGACCTCATTCCACCCTGTGGAAGGTCTCTCTGAAGCTGATTGCCGCATCCTGTAGGATTTCTGTCTGTGTCTGCCCCAAACCCCACCACCAGTGGTCCAACCAATGAGCTAGGGTCCTTCCTCACTTTCTCTTGACATTGTCAAAATGTCAGTGGAGCACCCATGCTATCAACGCACAAGCTTAGTCTGGTCCTAACTAGTTAGGAAGGCTTTAAGAACAGGTCAGGCAATGGACTTTGTGTCTGCCATCTTAGTACCAGCCTAGCTAAAGTGATAGTCTTTTTGGGGGGGAGGGGGGCACAACATTGCATTTAACAGTCTTCTGAAGCATGACTGAGGTGTGGGTGTGTGGCATATAAGGTAAAAGGGAAAGGAATGAGCTTTATTAAAGACCTTCCTATATGCCAGGCACTATGCGAAGTGCTTCACAAATATCATCTCTTGTGATACTCACAATGACCCTGGGAAGTAGGTGCCATTATTATCCTTTTATTAATCCCTATTTACAATTAAGGAAAGTGAGGCAGACAGAGCATAAATGACTTGTCCAGGGTCACATAGCTAGAAAGTGTCAGAGCCTGAATTTGAACTCAAGTGTTCCTGACTCTAGGGCCAGTGCTCTACCCACTGCACCACCTAGCTTCCCAAGTAACAAAACACTGATAACGTAATATTTCCAAGTTATCAAAATTCAAAGGATTATTAAGATCAGGTTCCTCTTGAAATGTAAGATATCTCTTTGGTGAGGGAGTAGGGGTATGTCTATGGAAAAAGCAGAACTAGTTGCTAGCTCAACTTAAAATCAGGGACTAGGAATCCCCTAGCAGAACTAAACTGGAATCAGAGGGCAGCCCAAGACATCTTGGAGTTGCCTGCTGAGTTTTTGTTTTTATTTTAAAAATTTTTATTAATCTATTTTGTTTTCATAGCACCTTCATTTTCGACTATATTCCTACTCTCTCCCCTACCTAGTAGACTATTCCATATAACACAGAAAAAAAGAAAATGGTTCAGAAAAATGAATCAACATATCAGCCGAGTCTGACAGTATGCAATGTTCCGTACCCATAGCATGCCACCTTTGAAAGAAGAAAGGTTCTGCTTCCTTTCCTAGGGAATCTATGATCTGTTTCCATGACTAAGAGTAGAATGAGTCCTGCTAAGCATAGTGAGCAAATTAGGTTAGACTTTCTTTCTGGAAGGAACTTTGACTTGAGACCAAATAACTATTGTAGCCCCTTTCGGTGGAAACAATATCCTAACCCCTACACCCATGCAAATTAGGCTAGTTTTTCCTTAAAAAGAATAGATCCCATTCCTAGAGATTTGATTGGCTCAAGAGACTAAGGATTACAATTTTTCATGGTGAAACCCACTGTGAAAAATGCTATCCACCTCTAGAGAAAGAACCGATGAACTCTGAATGCAGATAAAAGCACGTAAAAAAAACCCCTTTTTTATTATTTTATTTTATTTTGTGTTTTTTTTTCTTTTGCAATGTGGACAATATGGAAATATGCTTTTCATGACTTCACTTGTATAACAGATATAAAATTCCTTGCCTTTTCAAGGGGGTGGGGGGAGGCAGGAGGGAGGGAGACAATTTGGAACTCAAAATTTTTAAAGGTGATTTTTAAAATCTTTTCATATGTAATTGACAAATATTTAAGTAACTAAATAAAAATAATTTTTAAAAGAGACTAGCGGTTATGGTTATTTTCATTACTTCCTGCTCCCTCGAGTATAAAACAACCATGAGGAGCTCCAAGCCCCTCAGATGCTTGCTAGAAAATGATGGATAATTCAAATAAGTAAGATTAACTCACTGGAATCAACTCAAGGTGTCCTCAATGCCTGTCCTTGTTGAACACTCTTTTCCTGGTATGCCTAAACAGACCTCTTTTTGCTGATTACCAAATGACCAATAAGTGTTTCATTTTGTTCCATTATAAGTACTAAGGGAGTGGCCTGAGTCAGCATCAGCACAGAACACCCCTGTTTCTGAGTGAACCCTCAGAAGGAGAAAACTGAAGAAGTAGATTGTCTTTAGTGCTATTTTCCCTCCTTTACCTGGAGGGCAATGGAAGCTCCATTACCCTGATGACCCAGACCCAGAGCATGTCCCTACTCTGTTCCTCCATTCTCCACCCTCCAACTTCTTTAAAACAACCAAAACTTAGTGTATTGGGTTTTGAAGGGATGAGATACAGTATGAGCTGGACGCTTAAGTAATTGGATAAATGGATCCATACTGGTATACAAATGGGAGAGGGTTAGAAGGCCTAGGCAGGTAATAGTCACAACAAAGGAGATAAAGAATCGCCCGGTAATCTCCCTGCTTCCCATCCCACCCCATCGAAACCAGCAGACGTGGAGTAACTATAGGAACCTTGGGATCAGCTTTCTTTCTACGCTGGGATTCAGGAGGCCAGACTCATCCCTTTGTAGGCCTCCGGGAAAACAGCCACAAGCACTGCTTAGTGATGCATTATGTATGACAATAGCTCACACTAAGCTTTTAGGCATGGAGAATTTTTTTCACCCCCTTTTCCCTATAACATTACTGGAGTCTCCTACAGCCAGGAACATCATTATAAATATTTAAGAGGAGGTTTAAGCAGCCACACTGTGAGTCCTGAATGTTAATTCCCACCTTCAAACGATACTGTCTCATGGTTTTGGGGTGCAGCACACAGCTAACAAACTAAACAATGCTTCGTGAGGGTTGAGGGTAGGGCAGCAACCACTAGGAGATGATAGAAAAGGCCACTAGATCTCAAAGGCAGCTTTTCCTTCTGAAGATATTTGTAAATAAACAAGGAGTGAACACCAGTTAATGCCAGAAAAGTGTCAGTATATTCTGCTTAATGAAGGATCAGAAGCAAGGCAAAATGTTTTGCAAATGAAGATCGGCTCATTCATTTAGTGATCAAAAGTTGCCATTGAGTTTGTCTCAGGTCAAAGCTTTCCGTTGGTTGGTCCTACATCTCTGGGGAAAAGCAGTGACTTCTATATGCCCTACTCTTTTCACTGAGCTCTCAAAGAAATAGTACCTCATTCACTTTCTCTGTTGACTTAGGGCAGTGATGTCAAACTCAAATAGAAGCGGGGACCACTAATCCTTACACTAGGATCCCTGTGGGCTGCATGCTGACTTAATTTTAAAATGTAATATTATCTATGTCTTACTGCATTTTTACTTATTTTATTAAATATTTTCCAATTATTTTTTAATCTGGTTAGAGCTGCACTCAGGACTGTGGGTTGAATGGACTTGAAGGCACAATGTTTGACACCTCTAATTTAGGACACCAGGGCCTAGGGCAATAGGGAAAGAAGGAGGACAGTGGTTTTTTGAAAATGAACCTCGAAGTATGGAATTTTTCTTTCCTGTGCCTATAAGAAGTGGACTGTGGAGATGATCTCTCTCAAAGTCTGGTCTGAGTTAAGCAGAATCCTTAGAAGCAAAATGTAAGGGTTTCTGTAGGTTTTTCTTTAGGAAAATTGTGAAATTGTGAGGTGTCTCCTCAACTGGTGCCCTTGTGATGACCTCTGATTTGTCTATGTTGGTTTACCTACTTGGGAAGTACCTTACATTCTATATATTTATTCATAGCACTTTCCACCAAAATTTACATATTGTATTCCCCTAGAAAACCCCCTTCTACTGTTTACTAAACCTTAAACTTTAAGGTGATGATGACGGTTTCAGTCCAATTCAATGCAAGAGTCACACTGTAACTAGAGAGTAGGACTTAGGATCAGGAACACCTGGGTTCAAATGCTACCTCTGACACAAACTGGGTGTGTGAACTTGGGTCTCTCAACTTCTCAGTGTCCCCAGGAAACTCTGTGAAATTATAACTTGCAGAGTTGTTGATCTGCACTGTAGGAATTCCTCACTGAGAGTTCCTTGTACCAATGAAATCACAGGTCTGATGGGGTGCTTGGACCCCAGCCCTAGGACCATATCTCTGGCAATAATTCATGACTGATGTGCCCAGTTTGCCTAGGTGGTGAACACACAGTTTCTGTACCTTGGGTGCAGGCATCATTCACTACTGGCAGAGGGTGGGGGTGGGGGGTGCTTCTAAAGGGTGTATTTTTGATCTAGTATGTCCGTAGCCTCAGGAGTCAATGCCTATAGCTTCACCTCTGGATTGTATACAGTAACTGTGGGAATCAGTATATGACAGTTCTGCTGGTACAAGAGAGTCCTGTTCATACAAGGGAAATTCTACAGAGGTCAGCTTGTTCTTGTAATGGGAAGAGATAGCTTGCCTCACTGGGGCACACTCATGAGTTATTGCCAGAGATAGGGTCTTTGGGCAGGGGAGAGATATGGTCCTAGGGCTAGGGTCCAAGGACCCCATCAGATGCAGTCCTATTTCTGCAACATGGCACAGTAGAGACAATACCAAACTGGTCATCTAGAGACCCGAGTTCTCAAATCCTAACGCTGCCACCTTTATCCGTGACCTTGGAAAAGCTAATCCTCTGAGGACCTCAGTTTCTTCATCTGAAAATTGACTAGGTCTCCCAAGTTGTTGCCAGCTCTGACATTCTATGATTCTATGATTCTAAGCTTTGTGAACACTTACTTAGCAAGTAACAGAGTAGAGATCAATACAGTGCAGGCTGATTACGTAAGTGCTGAGGGACAGACACAGAGTAAAGGAGAAGAGGAATTGGGTTTAGATGAGCTCTAATAGAAGCACCGATGCTTCCAGCCCAGCAGGCCATTTTTATTCTCTCATCTTTCAGCAGGGTGGTACCAGCCGCAACATTTATCTGCTTGTCTTGCCTCCTTTTCTCAGGGCTCTTCACCAAAGGAAGGCCTCCCCAGGATCATGTTGGTCATCCTGAGGTCCTCAAAGCCTGAGTTGCCAAATGCATGTCTTTCCTCTATCCTTTGACCTAAGTGGTATCTAGGCTTTCCTAACTGCTCAATAGATGTCAAATGCCACTAGCCAAGTCACTGAAGGCAGAGGGCAGAAAATGCAGAAAATCTTGCTATCTTTTTTGGGAGAAGGGCTGGTAGGAAAGGCTTTATGTGAGATGGAGCCTGGCTATCAAGTCATTTTACATAGAGATGGGCAGGCAAAGCCCATTCCCAGATAAGAAGCCATTCAGGAAAGATGAATGAGTTCAAACTCTAATTTTGGGTGAAGAAAGTTTGGTAGAGTGAAGAGAGCCTTGGTCTGGCATTGAAAAGCCAAGGTCTTGGCCTCAGCTCTGACCCTAACCCATTACTGGTTTTCTGGGCCAGTCATCTGATTTAGAGCTGTAAGGGACCTTGCCAACCCCTTCATCGTACATGTTCTGGCTCTGTTGTCTGTCTTGGGCGAGTCTCAACCATTTGGAGACTCAAGCTCTAAATCCATTGTTCTTTCCTTGGTACCACATTGCTTCCTAAGTCACTCCAGATATCTGGGACTCTGTTTCTTCCTGTGAAAAATGGGGATCAGACAATACCTGCCTACCTACAGGGCTGTTGTGAGAATACAGCAAATAGATCACCTGTATGAAACTCGAGCTTTGTAAAGCATAAAGATATCGAAATGATAAGGATTATTCACCAGCAAGAAATCAGCCTAGCCCAAGGTGCCGACTCCAAAGCCACATGCCAATCTTTGTTTATTCTCCCCTGACTTTTATGTTCCTAATCCAGGAAGCTGCTCATTGATCAATAGCCTTTCTCTGGGGTCAGACTTTTACTGCTAGTAATAAGACTTGTTAACTGTTTCCTGACCCAAAGCCAGAGATTTTCAAAAATATGTTACATCAGGAAGGAAAACAAAACAGTGTTTTGTCAAAATGGGCAGCTCTTGCCCAGGGAGGGCACCAGGGGTAGCAGCCTTCTTCACTTGCCTGTAAGCAGGAGGGAGGGTTAGATCCAGCAAGCTTCATTTTAGGCTCCCCTGGACGAACGCATGTAATAGCAACAGCTCTCTGCAAAGAGCTGAGCAGAGGAATGAGACCAATTAGGAGAGGCTGCAGGCCCCCAGCTCGCCCCGAGGCCCTGTATTCACTATAAACACTGAGCCATCCCACAGCTGAGCAGGCTTTTAGGAGGTTTATCCTCCTAGCAAATTCCAGGCTCCTTGGCTGAAGTGTGTGTGTGTGTGTGTGTGTGTGTGTGTGTGTGTGTGTGTGTGTGTGTGTGTGTGTGTGTGTGTGTGTGTGTGTGTGTGTGTGTGTGTGTGTGTGTTGAATATTCATGAGGCTGGGTAGATACATTGTTAGGTTCTGGTTGTCATATTTCATACTCATTTTCAGCAGATTCACAGGCATAGGCTTGCTCAATTCTCTATTTAAATCCACCCCCACCCCCATCCCCAGAGAAATCTCCTGAGCAGCCTTTTTTTTTTTTCAGTTTTAAATTTTTTTTTTTAATGATCATTTGGGGAGTGGGGTGGGGGGTGGCTGGGACCTAATGTTTAGGGAAGTTTTCCGCAACGAGCATCTCTTGATGGGTAGAAGATGGGGTGGGATTGCGGAAGAGGAGGAGGAGAAGCAGGTTGTCGTTTTGTTGTTGAGTTGTTTTCAGTCTTGTCTCACCCCATTTGTGGTTTTCTTGGCAAAGATACTGGAGTTGTTTGCCATTTCCTTCTCTGGCTCATTTTACAGATAAGGAAATTGAGACAAACAAGGATAAGTGACTTGTCCAGGGTCACCCAGCTAGTAATTGCCTGAGGCTGGATTTGAATTCATGAGAATGAGTCTTCCTGATTCCAAGCCTAGTGCTCTATCCACTTGACACCTAGCTTCCCGATAAGCAGGTTAATAGAGACCAAGTTAGGTTACCGTATTTCCTCATGTATAAGACTCAACCCTTTTTCAGAAAATTTGGGGTCTAAAAACTGGGTGCATCTTATACAGTGGCTGTAGTTTTTTTTTACTTGCATTTCCTGCTTTTTCGCGCTTCTTGTCTTTGTGCTTTTTGTTTCACATTTGTTACTGATATATTGGGTTATGTTTTGCCATGTTCTGCCCAGAAATCACTCAGAAAAGATTTTCGTACAGTGCTGAATTCAAGTTAAAAGTGATCTAGTTTGCAAAAGTGAATGGAAATCATGCCGCCGAATGTAAGTTTGGTCCTCCTCCAAGTGAGAAAATAATCCGAGACTGGCTACGGGAAGAAGAAACCCTACTGAAAACACCAGGGCAGAAGAATGCCATGAGAGGCAAGAGTGAAGAAAGCAACCACAGGAGAAGTTTGAACCTGGGTGAAAAGATCCTGGGATAATATCAAGATTGAGATCATTGTCAAGTCATTTAAGAAGTGTGGCATTTCAAATGCCATAGATGGAACTGAGGACGACGCAATATATGAAGACAGTGATTCGTCATCAAACACAGATGAAGACAAGCTAATAGATGGGAGTTTTGACAGTGAAGAGGAATTATATGAATTTTATGATGAATGAAACTTGAGTTCAATAACTTTATGTAATACATTTTTTTTTTCAAATTTCGGGCCCCAAAATTAAGGCGTGTCTCATACATGGGGAAATACAGTACCTTTCTTTCCTCTTAGACCACAGATTCATTGGATTTTCACTTGAATGACACTGGGAGGGATTTCTTCTGAGAGCTCAAGGTACTTTGCAATCTAAGATGCAAGTACTACCAGGGATCTTCCAGTACAAAACCTCTGGGCTGGAAGCCTCAAAATAGATAGTGTTTGAGCCTGAGGGAAACTTAGAGATCTTCTGGGGATCAGAAGATTGTATATTTAGCATTGGAAGGGATCTCATTGGCCACTCAGTCCCACCTAACCCCCTTTATAAGTAGTTGAGTAGTGTAGTGCACTGACCTACAGCCAGAAACATCTAGGTCCAAACCCAGTCTCAGACACTTACTAGCTGTGTAATCTTGGGTAAGTCATTTAACCTCTGCCTCAATCGGGTTCTTCATCTGTATAATGGGGATAATTATAACACCTACTTCTTAGAATTCTTATGAGGATGAAATAAGATAATATTTGCAAACCTTAAGGCACTCTATAAATGCCAGCTATTATTATTTTTATAGAATGCTGAACTTGGGACTAGGACAAACTGAGTTCAAATTCTGACGGACCCTAGCTGTGTGACCCTAGGCAAGTGATTAAACTTTTCTCAGCCTCAATTGGGGTTAATAATAGCACCTACTTCTTGAGGTTGTTGTGAGGATCACATGATACAAGTAACATGCTTTGTAAATGTTGGAGTGTGATTTAAATGTTAGTTATTATTAAGACCAACAAACTAATCAAAGATCACTCGATAAGCGCCTATCCTGTGCCAGGCATTGTAGTATGTGCTGTGCTTAATACAAAGACAAAACCGAAACAGTCCTTGTGCTTATGTGCTGTTGGGAACAACCTGTGCACTTACAGGCAAGCCAGTACAAGGTAATTTGAGGGAAGGGATCCCCAGAGCTGGAGATTAGGAAAAGCCTCAGGGAGGCAGGAGCACTTGTGATGGCTTTGATGGAAGCAAGAAGAGGAGGTGAAAAGAAAGGGCATTCTAGGAACAGGGATATAGTCTGTGCAAAGACATGGAGGTGGGTAATGCACTCCATGTGTGAGTATTAGCATGGAAGCTAGGTTGGTCGTATGATAGAGTGCATGATGGGAAACAATATGGAAAAAGTCTAGGTATCTGGGTAGGAGCCAGACTGTAAAGTGCTTTGTGGTCGTTCACCCTTCGTTTTTGAAGAGATCCATTGACATCACTGGGTGATGTGTTCACTCATTTGTGAATTGGATTTAAGTGAAGCAGAGCTGCACAAAGTCACGAGCCTCAGTCTCTCTTCTAGTCATTAAAGTCCAATAGCAAGACAAAAACTAGCCATGGCCTAGGATGCAATGGATGACCTTGGCATCTTTGATGTCTGACCAAGCTCTAAGCTCTCCACAGAACCTGCTTCAACTGCCTTCATGGCCATTGGAACAATTTGTTCTCATCTGCCCATTCCACTGCGGAAAGTCTTCACATGTTTGGGGTAGATCCCCTACTGAGCCCCCAATGGCTCACCAACAGGTTTGAGGCCCATCAGTTACCCTCAACCTGGAGGAGCAGTCAAGGATGAGGACTACAAAATGGACCACTGGATTTGACAATTAAGGAATTATTGGTAACTTTGGGGAGAAGATGAGACTCCAAGACAGATTTCAAGGGGTCTAGAAGTGAAAGGAGCAGAAGTGGAGGCTATGAGTGCAGATAGCTTAGAGTCCACTTTTTCTAGGTAGAGGAAGAGACAGATATAGGACAACAATTTGAAGACGTGATAGAATCAAGGGAAGGTTTTGTTTCTTAAATGATAAGGTCAACCCCAGGCTCATTTGTTGTTCTCAGGAAAGGAGCTAGTGGAGAGGGTGATAATTAATGACAATAATTATAATAATAGCTAGCATTTGTATAGCACCTTAAGATGTGGAAAGCCCTTCACACATTCTCTTCGATTGTTATAACCCTTTGAGTTAGGTATGACTTTTTTACCCCCATTTTACAGATGGAGAAGCGTAGGCTGAGAGAGGTCAGGTAATTTGCCCAGGGTGACACAGCTAGTCAGTACCATTATAGGGTTTGAACTCAGGTCTTCCTGACTCTAATTTCAGCACTCTACCCTTATGCTGCCTATTGACCTCTAGATGCTGAGGCCATCAGAGAGAGGAGGGATAATTGTGAAGGCAATCTGCTAGAGAGGACAGGAGTAGAGGGGCTAAAGGTCATAAAAAGAGTGGCTGGCTTTGGTGTAAAGAAGGGTCATCTCTTCATCTTAGATTAGCACAAAGGAGGAGAGAATGGGAGATGATGTTAGGGAATTTTGATATAAAAGGGGAGAGGGAGACCATGGGAGAGAGCCCAGGTACTTTGCGGAGAGGGAGGTGGAGGCTTAATGAGAGAAGGTAAGATTAGCAATAGGCTGCTTTAGGAATGCAATAGAGAGCTCACTAGTGAAGAGTTAAAGGTATTGTTTTGTGGCATTGTGAACTCAGTTGAAATTAGATTAAATCAATCTGTGGAACTAGTCAGCAGGGTGTCTTGTGACTTCCTCTATTTTACAGCATCGAGCAGAAGCAAAGAATGCTGAAGGGGAAGAGGGGCTCATCTAGGGCTAGCTTTCCACATTGCTTGAGCAGCAATGAGAGAAGAGATGGGAGGTGGGGAAGAGATTTGAGAACACAAGATATAATGTTAGTGAACTGGTTAGCTATAGGGTTAAAATTGAGAAAAAATAAAAACCCAAGCAGACACGATGGCTTGGCTGACAAAGAAAGTAAGGCATTATAGGGGATGGCATTTGGACTACATGCACTCTAGGTTAATAGATATAGAGCTGAAAGGAAATTTAAGGGTTACTCAATGCAACCCCCTCATTTCTGACAATGAGAAAACCAAGTCCCTAGAATGGCTAAGTGGCTTCCCGAGGTCATATGATATGTCCCATATATGTAGTATAAGGGATATTCAAACACAGGCTCTCCCACCTAAAGTCCCTCCCAGCTTGAACTCTAGAAAGTGACTTCCCCAAAGTCACACAGTGAACCATTGATTAAGTACTTACTATATGCCCTTCAGTTCACTAGCCACCGACAATACAAAGACAAAAATAAAAGCTATATCAGAGATTACAGCCCTAGTCTCCTGACTTCTGGTCCTAGAGTCTTTCCCATTACTCCATATAATCTTCTGCTGGGGCATATGGGGTGTTCGGGGAGGTTAAGCACCCTTGGTGTGAGGACCTGCTGAGCCCTTCTCAGGGCTGCTCATCTGCCTTTGGTGTCTACCTGGCACTCAGCTTCCACCTGCGGCTCCAAGAAGCTGCATGTAGCATGTGCAGCAGTCGCATCTTGGTAAAACTTTCTTGGCAGATGGGCTAAACTAGACTGAGGGTAACGGACAGGCCTCAGACCCATTGGGGAGTTAGGAGGGTGTCTACCCTAAGTATGCGAAGACTTCCTTCAGCAGAATGGGTCGATGAAAACAATTTGTTCCAATAGCCACTGGAGGCAGCTGAAGCAGGTGCTGTGGAGTGTTGAGAGTTTAGTCAGACACCGAAGATGCCAAGTTACCCACTGCATCCTGGGCCATCACCAGTTATCTTGACTTTTGTCTTGCCATAATGACTCGAGAAGAGAGAGTGAGGTTGATGACTACAACTCTGCCTCACTTAAATCCAATTGACACATGAGTAAAGACATCACCCCATGCTGTCATTGGTCCTCTTTGAAAATGAAGCACAAACAACAAACATCTTCTGCTTAACTTCCTAACTTAGACCCACTTAGTCTACATAGATAAAACCAAGATGATGACTAAAAATATTGATGATTTTCTCAGAGAAAATTGTGTTTAGAGCAACGAAATGTAAAAAAACAAACCTGACAAGATGAAATCAGCTGTTTCTTTTTTCAGCCCCTCATTGTTAAACTGTGCTGGACAAGAATGAAGGTAGTTGTAGGATTTAGGCAGAATCACAAGAAACTAAATAGAACCTAGGGCCTAAGTTTCTAAATAATCAGTCATTGTCCCTTCCTAAGTGACTTTCCTCAAAACTGGAATGAGAAGGTAAGAAGATCCAACACTTTAATTTACAAGTGAAGCCACTAGAACTACATGAAGCAGCCCTGCAGAAATGCCAGGGGTTCACCAAAATGGTGATGAATTGTCTAAATTGTTTTTGATATTGTTCAGGGGAGCCAATAAGCCCTTTCTGATCACTCATTATCTCTTCCAGCAAATTGCATCTGGATTGGCCCAGGGAACTCAAGAGGACACTCCTCTTGGGCACAGGGCTAGAGACATAGGCACCAGAAAGCTTGTTTAGTTAAATGCCATGTCTAGGAGATAGATGGGCAGGAGATCCCTTCTTCCTCCAGTTTGCAACCATTGAAATAATCGGTGTAAATTCACTTGTAGACCCCTCCTTCTCCCCATAGAATTCCTGGGTGTTCTGGCTTTGATTTGTGGCTTTGATTCCCACAAATTTCACTTTCTTATTAATGACCTGGATTGCCTTGTAGCTTTGTTTACAATGTCCCTGGATCAAAATACTACTATCTCCCTCTACAATTCTTTCCTTATCAGAAGATTTTCTTGTTGAAAACCTAGCCAAAGGGTCAGAAAATTAGTGGCAACTACTATTTCTCTTAGCCTGGCTGCCTGATTTCTCTGTGCTGGTCCTCATGGCTACACTATCTCTCCGCCTATGGGCTCTGAAACAAGAGATCCCCTGGGAGCTAAATATGTGATTCACTAGGGATGAAATGTTTGTTGAATTTAAAGATAACAAAAATACAGCAATTTTCTATCCTACCAATTACCCACTTTTTAGATTTCAAACTTTACCCTTGACTTGTACATTTTGACTTACTGAATAAGCATTTATTAAGCGCCTGCTTTGTGCCAGGCATTGCACTAAGCACTGGGGGAATACAAAAGAAAGGCAAAAAGACAATCTCTGCCCTGAAGGAACTCACAGTCAAGTGGAGGAGATGAAATGCATACAATGATGTACAAGGAGGACAAATTTGAAATACTCAACAAAGAGGAGACACTAATTTTTTTAATGTAGAGTGTTTTATTTTTTCCGGTTACATGTAAAGACAATCTTCAGTATTCGTTTTTTAAATAAGATATTGAGTTCCAAATTTTTCTTCCTCCCTGATCTCCCTCCTCCCCCCACCCCACCCCAAGCAATCTGATATAGGTTATATAGGTTGCAATCATGGAAAAATTAGTCATGTTGTGAAAGAAGAAACAGAACAAAAGGAAGAAAAAAACATGAAAAATACAAAGAAAGTGAAAACAGTATGTTTCGCTCTGCACTCAGCTCCCATCAGTTCTTTCTCTGGGTGTGCACAGCATTTTGCAGCATGAGTCTTTTGGAATGGTCTCGGATCATTGTATTGCTAAGAAGAGCTAAGTCAACTACAGATCATTGCATAATGTTGTTGTTACTGTAGAATGTTCTCCTGGTTCTGCTCACCTCGCTGAGCAGCAGTTCATGTAAGTCCAGGTTTTTTCTAAAATTCACCTACTTATCATTTCTCATAGCACAATAGTATTCTATTACATTCATATGAACCGCAACTTGTCCAGCCACTCCCCAATTGATGGGCATCCTCTCAATTTCCAGTTCTCTGCTGCTATAAATATTTTTGTAATGTGGGTCCTTTTCCCTATTTATGATCTATTTGGGGTACAGCTCTAGTAATGGTATTAATGGATCAAAGGATAAGCACAGTTGTATAGCCCTTTGAGCATCATTCCAAATTGCTCCCCAGAATGGTTGGATCAGTTCATGACTCCACCAGCAATGCATTAGTCTCCCAATTTTCCCACATCTTTTCCAATACTTATCATTTTCTTTTTTCTGTCACATTAGCCAATCTGATGGGTGTGAGGTGGTGACTCAGATTTGTTTTAATTCATATTTCTCTAATCAAATGGAAATTCCCAGGGTCAGGAGATAGAGCATCTTGTTCAAGGAACAGCAAGGAGACCAGGGTCACTGGACTGTAGAGTACATAGGAAGGAGAGATGTAAGATGTAAGAAGACTGGAAAAGTGTGTTGGGGCAAAGGGGGCAAGTTATGAAGGGGTTTCAAAGTTAAGTGCTCAGACAATCTTACACACGCCTATTTTGGACAGATGCCTTCAATTCCATGGCCATGAGTGGGCTAATGTGGAGTAGCCACCATTTCTCACGTTTTTGGGTACTTAGTGTCACATCCCTCTGTCACATACATTCTATTCCTAATCCTACTACTAAGTGGGAACCTTGGGCAAGTCTTAGCTCTGTGCCTCAGTTTCTTTCTTTGTAAAATGAAAGGTTGGTTTAGATGGTCTGTAAGGGCTTTTTTGGTCCTGACATTCTAGGATTATATGTGCTGTCTTTATTCTCAGGCCCCCAGAAATCCTTGGGGAGAATTGAAAAACATCAGTGGGAGATAATCACTACCATTTTAATATCACCAATCTTTTTTCAACTGTCAACTTCAGATTAGCCAGTGATAGTTTTGATTGGTGGTTAATATCACCTGTTAGTTGGCCTAATGCCAGTAGTTCAGACAGCCAGTGAAGGTTAACATCAAAACTCTGGAAAATTCCATAGATGCCCATCTCCCTTTTTTCCTCCCCAATGATGAGATATAAAAATAGGGCTCCAATTTGTAATCTGACGATAAAAATTCTGGCAGCCCTGGAATGACAGAACACAATATGGACCCCTTAGAATGCAAATTAATGTCTTCCCTCACCTTCCTCTCCCTTTCCTCTTCCTCCTGTCCCTGCCTCTCCCCTGCTACCCCACCCGTTTCTCTCTCTCTCTCTCTCTCTCTCTCTCTCTCTCTTCCCTCCCCCCCCCCCCCCCCCCAAGCTCCCTATCTCATCTAGGTTGGAAATGCAGTGGCCACTTGGCTCAATACCACTACTTATTGCCCTGGAAGTTTTAACCTGCGTTGAGCCAGTTTACCCCTCCTTAGGTAGTCTGGTGCCCCATTTCCCCCACTCCCAGAGGCTCACTATATTGGTGGCAGATTTAGTGTGGATATCCAGTGGCTTCAACCCTATCATAGCTCACAATTCTAGAAATCAAGTGACTTACCGGCCTCTCCTCCCTAGCGGCACAGTTTACCGGCTGTACCTAGTCATCACCTCCCAAGTAAATGAGCAGGGGGGCTTCCAGCCAGGCCCTAGGCATCCCCAAATTATTCCCCTCCCAATTCCTTAGTGAGGTTATGGCCCTACATTAATCACTTAGCCTAGGGATTCTGTGGAGCTGTCTAAGGTGACCCTTATGATGCAGCCTTGCTATGTTCCTTGTTTCAAAAGCTATCCTAGTCTACCAAGAATGATCATAGAGAGATTTTCTTAATATTTTGAGATGAAACAGCTATATCCATATATCAGAAAGTACAGTAAAAATGCTTTCTTTGTGTTTCTTGAATGTACCCAAAGGCTCAATCTGGAGGAGCCAGGCAAACAGAAATCTCTGTGTTTGCTTTGAAGCACTCAGGTCGATATTTCTATTTTAAGAAAGCAGTGTGTCAGTTTTATCCACTTATTAAAAGGTAGGAGCAGAGGGCCAGAGTATCCAGGCCTTGACCATTAACTGCTACAAAGAACAGAATACGTGTCAGTTGGAATGGAAGCTCCTTTTAGAAATAGGTAAGGATGTCCCTTCTTGAATATTGTTTTCAGTGTTAGAAATGCAATCACTATTAATAGGCGCTCACTGATTGTTTAGCAAATTCAGAGGGCTCTGAGCACGAATGAGATATGTTAGATTTGCCATTCTAATGAACAGACATTTATTGAGTGCCTGCTATGTGCCAGGCACAGTGCTAGGATCTGGGAATACAAAGACAAAAACACAATGGTGCTTGTCTATATGGAACTTACATTCTATTAAGAGGAAACGGCATGTATATGGACATGTAATTCAAAGCACATTCGAAATAAATAAAAAAGTAATTTTGGAGAGGGCAGCTAGGTGGTGCAGCGCATAGAATGTTGAGTCTGGAGTGAGGAAGACTCATTTTCCTGAGTTCAAATCTAGCCTCAGATACTTCCTGTGTTTGCCTCAGTTTCCTCACTTATAAAAGGAGCTGGAGAAGGAAATGGCAAGCCACTCCACTGTCTTTGCAAGGAAAATTACAAATAGGGTCACAGAGAGTTGGGCACAATTGAAATGACTGAACAACAACAGTAGTTTTGGAGAAGGGAGCGTTAACAAATTGAGAGAGGAGCAGGGACAGAAGAGGCTTCTTGTAGGACAGGCCTTTGAGCTGAGTCTGGGAGGGGCTCCAGGAAGCAGAGTGATAGGGGAAGGGCCTTAGAGGCAAGGGGGGCTCTGCAAAGGCACAGAGATAAGAGAGAGACCATTATGTGTCAGGAACAGTAGACCAGTTTGACAGACACACAGAGTGTACAGGTAGTATGTACCCAACCTGGAAAGATAGGCTGGAGCCATTACATAAACGGGCTTTAAATACCAAGAAAAAAGAGTTTGTATCTGGTCCTAGAGGAAATAGGGAATGCCTAAAAGTTCTTGAGCTAGGGAAGTGACATTAATCAATCAACAAACATTTTTAAGTGCCTATACTGCTTTTGTTACTGAGGATTCACAGTGAAAAATAAAACAGTTCCTGTCCTCGAGGAGTTTATATTCTATCTGGGAGAAAATAGGCATGTGTACAGGGTGTCCCAAAAGTCTTAGTGCAGTTTCAAGCTATTTTCATTTTAACCTTTTCAATAGCTTAAAACTGTGCTATGACTTTTGGGACACTCTGTGTAAAATATGTAAACAAAATAAGTGCACATTAATTTTTTACGAAGGGTCCTAGCAGCTTGGATGATCACAACAGGTCTTATGTAGAAGGTAATACTTGAGCTGAGTTTTGAAGCATTCTAGGGATTCTGAGAGGTGTAGGGAGGAGGGAGGTGAAGAGTTGGGACAGGAATAGCAAAGAAAACTAATTTGGCTGTACTTTAGAATGCATGAAATGGAGTGCTGGGCAATACGTCTGGAAATGGAAATGGGAACCAGGTTGTTGAGGATTTTAAAGGTCAAATAAGGGAGTTTTCATTTGGTCCTAGAGATAATAGAGAGCCATGGAAGTTTATTGAACAGGGAAGTGACATGAAGAGACATGTATTTTAGGAATGAGTGGAGAATGGACTAAAATAAGGGAAAGGCTGGATGCAGGGAGACCAATCAGAAGGCTCCCCTAGAGAATAGTTGAGGCAAGAAGTCATTATCATCAAGGAAAGAGGGCCTGAATTAGGGTGGTTCTAGCATGAGAGGAGTCATTATCCTTCTATACCCTCCCCCCACTTAATAAATGGTAATTCCAATTAACTAAAGGAATGGTATAGCATTACTGTATCCCCCGCATATGTTTGTTCATCAAAAGTGAATGGTGCGATGGGTAGAGATAGGATAAGTCATTGAGAAGCAAGCATAGGGATCTTTGCCCATTTCTCTGAATAACCTGGGACTCTCAAAGGGCAGTGAGCAAAAAATGAAAATAAAGTATACATTAATTTAACATCTCTGTGTGTAATACAATCCATTCTCAACAATCTCAATGGGTATGAACCTCTTTGTGGATTATAGATCCACAAGCCTCAAAGCTAGAGGAGACTTTAGAGATAACTTAGGTCAGCCCTATTTTACAAAGAGAGAGGCTGAGCCTCCCCAAAATTACCCATCAGAGTCTTAAAAATTGAGGTCAGTTTTCTCCCATCCAGCCTACCTTTTGGCCTCCTCTCTCAACTATTAATTCTTCTGGAGTCAGGGAAAGAAAACTCATTTTAGCAAGCTAAGCAAAACAACTAGGAAGGTGCGTCTTCTTTACCAAGTAATTATAGCCAAAATAATTACACAAGATATTCCTAAGACTACCAAAAATGATTTTTTGGGGGGTGGGGTGGGGAGATTGGTCATTATTCTGAATTTTACTGTTATTCATCATCTGACTTCACAAATAGTCTATACTTGTGGCCTCCATTTTTTTAAACCTCTCGTTCATTTTTTAGTTCCTTGAAATCTGACTTCTGTCTCATCTTAACCACTCTCTATAAAGCAGGGCTGTAGGTTTTTATTGAAACAGTATATTTAGATTTGCCATTTTAGTGAGAGCTCTGCAGTAGCTCGGCTTCATTTACTAAAGCATTTATGTAAATTTCTATGCTTGTAGGTGGGCCACATAAATAGTACTATGGGCCACATTTTGGACAGCCCTGCTATAAAGCATCCAACATTCTCCTAATTGTCAAATCCAGTGTCTTTTTCTTAGTCCTTACCTTTTTCCACCTGTCTTCAATGTTTAATATTGAAGATAGTCCCATGCTCCCTCGGCTTTTACAATTCTGTGAGATGCCAGATGAAGCCAGAGTTAGATTTTCACAGGCTGCAATAGGAATGGAGTATCCTTAGGACCCTTACCCTTTGCTTCTTTTTCAGGGGAAGGGAATTGACTATGGCCTGAGCTCTTGGACTCCACTAGAATGCCATTTCCTTCAGTATAAGGACTGATTTTCATTCTGTCATCGTATCCCTAGCTGCTAGTATAATGTCTTATACATCATCCCTTGACTCACTTCTTGAAGAGGCCTATTCACTGAATGGGCTTTATCTCACTCTAAGTGAGTACATGAAAAAGCCTTAGCCTAAAAGGGCCAGGGTCTCCCATTGCATCCTGGCCCATCTCCAGTCATCCTGATCAGTATCTGGTCACTGGATCCAGATGGCTCTGGAGGAGAAAGGAAGGCTGGTGACCTTGCATAGCCCTCCCTCACTCAATTCAAAGTCAAATGCAAGTCATGTCATTTCCCTGATGTCATGGTCCTTTCCAAAAATGAAGGACAAACACAAGTAGATGCTGAAGAAATGCTTTTTGGAAGGAATTGCATTGGATGCGCTGTCCACTACTTGGACTTCCTTGGGATGGGTTTGGACAGCTGTGAAGATTACATCTCTTTTCATTTCTATCCTATTGGAAACCTATGTAATTTCAAAATTAGCATAGGAAAGGTGATCATCACTCAGGCCCCTATCCCAAACAGCTGCAGAACATTAGAAATGGATATAACCCAAGATATGTGAATGTAATGGCATGTTATTGTCCTATAAGAAATGATGAAAATAAAAAATTCAGAGAAACCTGGGAAGATTCAAAACAAGTTCAAAATATGCCACAAAGAACAACTTTGTCCCTGCTGTGCTAATTAATACATGCTTTAAAAAAAATAAACCATGTTAACAGCAGTTTGAGAACAGAAGGAATTTCAGAGGGAAATAGACAAATGTGACAGCTTTAAATATAAAATATTTCATTTGTCATATATACACACATATGTATGTATCTATATATATTTATATATGTAAATAAAGCTGTACATATTAGAGATTCATGGTTTCACATATAATTCTTTTTTTGTGTTCTACTTTTTTGCATGGAAATGTTCTTTTTTGGTATTAAATTAAGAATAAAAAAAACTGAGGTTTTGTGTAATTTTTTTTGTTCTTTGTATACATAAATATTCATTTTTGTTGATGATCATTAAAGTCACAATAAAAAAGACACTTAAAATAGGAACCTTAGACAAGATCCAGTTGAATCATTTTACAGATGGAGAAGCTGAGGCCTAGACATGATTGACTAGTTAGTGGCATTGCCAAGATTAGAACTCAGGCCTGACTCTCAGTTCCATTAGGCTTCAAATTAAGTCTTTTCTCTGGATGATCTATTCTAATCCAGATCTAGTAGGATAGTCCCTGCCCATTTTGCTCTGATTCCAGGATCCTGGGGCTACCTGAATCTGTGATGTCCTCTAGTAAGAGTTATGTAGTTAACTGTGAGAATAGAAGGTCTGAGTGGTGTTGCAGATCTAGGCTATATTTGTTGAGGAGGGGCCTTAGAAGAAGACAGACTCCTAGACACCATGACGGCATCACCTTGGTCCCATTTAGTGAAGGAAAACACTGAGGTAACTCCAAGACAGAATGTATTTGGTACTACATAGGATCATATATGACTGTAGCTTTAGATCTGGAGGGGACCTCAGATGTCATCTAGTACAACTCCTTCATTTTATATATGAGGAAACTGAATCTCAGAGAGGAAGAGTGGCTTGCCCAAGGTGACCTAGGCAATAAGTAGAAGATCCAAGATCCTCCAAGCCCTCTGTCTCCAGGTCCAAAGTACATCCCCCTTTACCACCCTCGGTGAGTTACCAGGACTCAAGTAGGGCTCTGTGTGTGGGAGGTAGGGAATAGCCTCTAACAAACCATAGCCCATGCTTGATGTACCGTGCTAAGAGGAAGCATATTAACTGGCAACGGAAAGGAAGCTAGTGCTCGAAATCAGGAGCAACAATTCCAAACATTTCTCTTTGGCACTCAACTTCATCCCACTCCTGAAAATAAAACTCTGACTCAGAGCTTGAGATGACAATGTTAGATATTCAGCAATGAGTTCTCCTTCATTGCTGGTATTCAAATCAAGGCCAGCTGACCAGTCATCAGGGAAAACAAAGAGATTTTTGCTTAGGCAGCAAAGACTCAGACTAGGGAACTTCTTTTTTTTTTTAATTTTTTTTTTATTTTTAGTTTGCAGCACACGGTTCTACATAATTTTGAGTTCCAGATTTTCTTCCCTCCCTCCCCCCTCCCTACCCAAGACGGCATGGAATCCCATATAACTTCCATGTATAACTTGGCA
>CM053625.1:128065237-128103602 GCA_028646595.1 Phalanger gymnotis | reverse complement strand
GAGGCGGGCCTACTGGGCCTGGAGGCTTGTGTTCACAATACTGGAATGGGGAGGTTGGTTCGCTAATTTGTTGCTCTGGGCCCTGAATAAATTTTTTGATGCCTTCTGCTTGGAGAATTCTGTATACTCAACGATTTCGAACCATTCAGATATTTATATGATCCTTTTTGAGATCATAAATTCGGCCTTCCTACTACACATACTTTGGCTCTTCCTCTAGTTCTCTTGGCTTTGATTGGCTACTAAGAAAGCAAGAATTCTATGTATACTATCTATTAATGAACTTAGGCTTCTTGACCAGTTCATCTCCACTTCTAGTCAGTCATCTCTCTCCTTGGTAACATCATGCTCCTTTTCTTCTAGCATACTCTGTTGCTAATGAGTTGTAGACTATTCAAGCCTAACTTGTACCTCCCTATTGATCCTTGGGTGACCAATCTAAGTTAATATGTATCCCATGATTCACAGCTATACAATTCACTCACAAGCCAATTGTAAGGCCCTCAGGAGTTTCTACCCTGCTAAATGAGGAAGCCCCAAATCACTGAATAACTTAGCCAAAGTAAGGACTTCAGTTAACCCCACTTTGCTGCTAGAAGGGAGTTTGAATATCAACTAGCCTGCCGATTCCCCTGGTGTTTCCCTCATGATTAATCAGAACCAGTCCTTGAGCCTTTATCGGCACTTGAGGTTCAGGCCTCCCACTCCCTCCCCACCCCCAATAACTGGCCCTGCTTGATATAGAAATGGACCTTATAAAATCCTACTGGGGTTTACCAATTCGAGGTACCCTCTTCCACCAAGCATCCCATTGGGACCTGACCTGTTTCCATCCTGCCCCTCAGTCTATGAGTATCTCCCCTTAATAAAAACTTTCTTGCACTACTTTCTTCTAGTCCCTGGGTTGTGTTCTGTTCTGTTTTGAGGTGCTCTTCCTCCTTGTACTGTATTTTGGAATCCCAAACTTCACTCAAACTACATTAAGACACCAACTAATTAATCAAAATGCTGTAGTGGGACATATGTTATGTGTATAGCTCTGTGCTAGTTACCACTGAGAGAATACTAGAATAGAAGACCTGACCCTTTGGCCTTGCAGAGCTTATGATCTCATTCAACCATATGCTTTTAGTTGGACACACAGTAAATGTTGAAAATCTTGGGAAAAGTCTGGGTTTTTAAGCCATTGACACAGTGACTACACTCCCCTTTAAGTATTGCCCAAAGAACTACTTAAATTTTACCTTTTTTTATCCTTAGGACCAGTCCTTTCAAAGATACTAGAACCTAGGGATATAAATATTTAACAACCAGCTTTCCAAAAAGTACTCAAGACACACTTTTAAGTTTAAACCTAACATTTTCCCCATCATTTTCTTAAGTCTAGATAATCATCAAAACAATAAATCAATCCCTGATTTATAGCAACTGCCAATTTCTGAGCTGTAAATATCCACACTGAAAATTCAACAGTTGACTCTCAACAACTAGTTTTAGCCAGCTGCAGAACACTCCAGCTCACATGTGATTTTGCGCAGCAAGAGGGAAACTCCTGGACAAGAAGCTTAATTAAAAGAAGGCTTGATTTTCTGGAATATCAAGGTCATAGTCCCACGTGTCAGACTACCTCTAGACTACTTATGTCTAGTTCTGAGCTTTCTGTTTGAGGAAGGGCATTGCTTGGCAGTGGAATGGCTAGGGGAAGATAATCAGGATGGTGAAGGATTTTTCCATGCCATATAAGCAGCGGTCTGAGGAATTGTAAATGTTTATCCTGGAGAAGAGATAAGATTCAGCGGGATCATTATACCTGCTGCTTTAAGCACTTGAAAGGCTTCCATGTAAAAGAGGGACTGGGATTGTTCTGTTCTACTCCAGATGATAAATCTAGCCAATTTGCTTAAGAGAGGCAAATCTAGGCTTCAAGTAAGGAACAATTTCCTAAGGATTAAAGCTGTCCAAAAGCAGAATGAGCTGCTTCAGGAGTTGGTGGGTTGGCTAGATGACCTCTTGTCTCTGTAAAGGAGATTTTGGTTCAGGTGTGGGTTGGACTACATGGCCATTGAAGTCTCTTCCAAACCCTGACCTTCTGTGATTTGCTGAAGATGGGGGCTGATCTTTGGAATGTCAGAGAGCCACTAGGATTTCAGCTTACCCTGAAGAACAATCATCATGCATATCTTCCACGAAGCCAAGATATGTCTCCCTTGCTTCCCCCTACTCCCCAAACCCTACCTCATTTTCTCCAATGAAATTAGAATTCCTAGATTCATAGTGATCTCTGGGCCAGTTCCCACTGCAGTTTAATGAGACAAGTGGAGGAAAAGAAGATTACAAAGAACCTAAAATCAAATACAAGCCTTTGTGAGATGAGAGAGACAGGGAGAGAGAGAGACAGAGAGAGAGAGAGAGAGACAGAGACAGAGACAGAGACAGAGACAGAGAGAGACAGAGAGAGCACAAAATGTTTTGGGTCTTTGTTGAAGCTTGTTCATTTTCCTTTCTAACTTCCCTTTAGATCTCCATGACTTTTGAATTGGAGTTTTTACTTTCTTTGACCTCAAGCCTTGAAGGGGAGTATGGAGTATTAGATGCTCTTAGGTTCATAGAATGATTGTGTTAGAACGGAGCTTGAAGATGATAAGGTCCAACCCCTTAACTTTACAGATGAGGAAACTGAGGCTCAGAGAGAATGCAACTTGTTTGAAGAAATATAGCCAGTAATTGTCAGAGAAGGACCTCAGAGCCAGAACCCAGGCCTCTTTACTCTATACTGTATTTCCAAGAAAAAGTTTCTTGATTTAAAAATAGTGACAAATTCTTCTGCTCTCAAGGGATGAGTGAAAATTAGCAAAAGGCAGAAAAAGAGTGAAGGGAGAGTAGCCCCTCTACCTTTGAATGCAACATGGTTGTAACCAGCCTGGAAGGGAAGAAGAAATATAGGAAAGGAGAATGAGTTAGAGAGAGAGAGAGAGAGAGAGAGAGAGAGAGAGAGAGAGAGAGAGAGACAGACAGAGACACAGAGACACAGAGAGACAGACATAGAGACATAGAGAAATACAGAGAGACAGAGACAGAGACAGAGAGAGACATAGAGAAAGACAGAGAGAGACATAGAGAGAGACAGAAATAGAGGTGAAGAGACATCCAGAGAAAAAATGATTAACAAAGACAGAGAAACAGGGATAAAGACGAGAGATATAGGAATAGGGAGAAACATAAGAAATGACTGGCAGAGACACAAAGATAGAGACAGAGACAAGAGAGAAACATGGATATGGGGGGAATATAGATGAGAAACAAAGACAGGCAGTAAGAAAGTCATGCTTATAAAGTGGTTATACAAGCCTGGAAGAGGGGGAGGAGAGAGAGATAGAGGAAATGAAAGAGACAGGGACAGAGACAGAGCAACATTGAGTGCTGGTGCCAAACTGGCCACATTGGCCAAATTGGGAAGGAGACAGAGAGACAAAGACAACAGAGACAATGAATGTTGGTGGAGGTAAGCAAAATTGCAGAAAACTTTTACAATTGGGCCTTTGTTGTTTTTTGCTGGAACCAAAAAAGCAGAGGTGGAAAGGAGATAACGAAGACTGTTCTAATTCATGGAAACACACCAATTTGAACCATTTCTGAGCAGCAAGTCTAACTATAAATGCTGAGGCAAGGGCCTGAAATTGCTAGCTCCCGTTGATATTCAATTTTGGAAATTCAGTGCAATCTCCAGACCCCAGGGTTTAGTGAGGAAGGTATATACCATATACCTGATGTGTTCCCTTTCTTCATTTTTAAAAAATTAAGCCAGCTGTAGGGAAACATAATGTTTTCCTTCAGTAATTCATCCCTGTAGCTCCCCTTCTTTGTCATTTTAATTAAAGTCAGTGCTTGCCACAGTGTAGATATTTGTCGTTATTAGCATTAAATCAGGCACCCATTTTAAGAAATCGGCCCCTTTTGAAAGTGAAGGATGGCAATGAGAAGGAATAAATATTTGAAAAGGCCACAGCAGCAGTGGAATGGTGGTCCTCAGGCTTCATTAGTATGGATTTTAGCTCAATTTATTTCCCTCCTACTGCCTGTGCCTATCAGATGGTCAGGGTTGTGGCAGCAGGACCTCTGCTCAAACTGAGATCATTCCCACCACCTGGGGCTTTGAAAGAAAGAATCCTACGTACCGGATTGATGCTTAGAACTTAGACACTTAGAACTCAGACGCTTAGAACATCTTCTGTCGGCTCAGGCTCACGTACGGTTCTGTCTCTTGCTGGTGGGGGGCCAGGGAAGAAAAACAGGCCAGCTGGAGACAGGTAGGATTTCTGCTTGCTTTTGCAAATCTCCATCTGGACAAAAGGATCCTTAGGAGCTAGCAGGTCTTGGAATATGGAGCATCCATGTGCCAGAGTAAAATACAAACCCTGTATTTAAGGGGCAGTTAAGGTAGGGGGTTCTCAAGCAACGGGGTCCACTTACTGGAGAAGGGAGAGATGATGGACAGATGAAGATGTGTTCAATCATATTATTTGTGTCACTCAATAGAAAACCTGGTTGTCACAGTTAATGATTCAATTTAATTCAGCACATGTTGGTTAGGTACCTACTACATAAGGCACTTACCTACTAAAGCACTGTGTTAGGCAAGATGATATGAAGAAAAAAAATGAAACTGCCTCAGTCAATCAACAAGCATTCAGATTCTTACAATATGCCTGGCACTGTGCTAGGCACTAAGAAGAGCACACACATGCACGCACAAAGAAATAGTTCTTGCCTCAAGGAGAAGACATTCTACTTGGGAAGGGGGGATCTAGAGGTGGAGGTGAAGAAGGGAGGCATTCCAGACATGGAGAACAGCCTATTCAAAGGCAGGGAGACAGGAGAAGCAACGTCAAATGTGAGAGGAACAACAAAAAGGCCAGTCTGGCTAGAACACAGAGTTCTTGAAGGAGGATAATGTATAATAATGAAAGGAAAAGGAAAGAAGAATTTATTAAGTAACTATTATGTGCTAGGCACTTTAACATTATTGCTTCATTTGATCTTTAAAATAACCCTAGGAGGTAGGTACTCTTGTCTTTTTACAGATGAGGTAACTGAGGCAAACAGAAGTTAAGTGAATTGTCCAGGGTCACACAACTATTAAGCGTCTGAGTCTGGATTTGAACACAGGTCTTTCCAATTCCAGGTCAGGCACTCTATCCACTGAACCACCTAACAAATAAGCCTGGAAAGCAGATTGGAGCCCAGAGGTGAAAGGTTTTAAGTGTCAGAGGGCTTTATTTTTGGTCTTAGAGGTCATGAGGAATCACTAGAATTTATTGAGTAGGTAAGTGAGAAGGAAGAAGAAGAGGAGGAAAAGGAAGAGGAGGAAAAGAAAAAAGAGGAGGAGAAAGAGGAGAAGAATTAAAGAAAAAGAATTAAAAAGGAAGTAAGGAAGAAAGAACAAAAGAAAGAATGAAAAAGAAAGAAAGAAGGAAAAGGATGAAGGAAGGAAGGAAGGAAGGAAGGAAGGAAGGAAGGAAGGAAAGAAGGAAAGAAGGAAGGAAGGAGGGCTCATTAGGTGCTTGCTCTGTGCCAAGCATTGTACTATAGATATAAGTACAAAACCAAAGAGAGTCACTGTCCTTTCATTCTAATAGGGAAAAACTACACGTGTAGGGTAGTGATGACTAAAGATCTTTCTTTGGGAAGTTATAGGGATATTGATACACACTTTCCAGGAGATATCAAAGCATTAACTATTGTTCTAGAACTGAACAGGAGTGGGGGCAGAGGGTTCTCACACGGTGCCAAAGCAGCTGGTGGGAAGATAGTTGGAGAGTAAAGTCAATTGGGGCTGGAGCCAGCCTAGATCAGCCTAGATACAATGAGCTGCTTGAAACTAGTCAAGAAGGGAGAGGGAGTACGATAGGAGCTCTAGAGCTCAAAGGGTTAAATTCTCCAGGGAATGTTCTCTGGCAGTGAGATTAGTGAGGAGGACTCAGAAGTCTGAGATGGAATGTCAAGTTGAGAACAGCAGGTAGTCTAAATTCATTGAAACATAGAGTTTGTAGAGAGAGTAGTGTAAAATAAGCCTTGAAAGGTAGGTCGGAATAAGACCGTGGAGGGCCTTAAATGTCAGGCTCAGGAAGTTGTATTTTATTCTTAGACAAATAGGGAGCCAATGAAGGTTTTTTTTAGTAGGAGAGTGACATGGTTAGATCTGTGACTTAGGAAAATTAATTGGGCAACTTTGTGGAAAACAGATCGAAGAGGAGAGAACCTGGAAGTAAAGAGAGCAATTAGAAGCTATTAATAGCTCTAACCTCTTGTGGTCATTGTGAGGATAAAATGAAATATTTGTAAAGTGTTTTGCAAACCTTAAAGTGTTATATAAATCATTGTTATTATTATCATAAGAGGTGATAAAGACCTAACAAGGTGGTGGCTATCCAAATGGAGAGAAGAGGTTGAATAATATCCTAGACTATGCTTTACATCTTCCAAAATACTTTTACATCCAATCTTCAAAATTCTCTGAAGGTTATCTCCATTTTATAATTAAATTAGTGAATCTAAGAGTCAGAGAGATCGCACAGGACACCTCATCTAACTTCCTACCCAGTGCAGAAATAGCCTCGATGGCCCAGAATCACAGTATGTAACAGCTAGAAGGGACCCGAAGAATCAACAAACCCAATCATTTTACACCTGGGGAAAGTGAGGCCTACACAGAAGAGGTCACAGGTAGTCAGCAAGGGCATCAGAAACGATCTTTAGATTCTGTCTGCATTATTTTGCTTTTGTTTTTCTCTTCTGCCTATACTACCTTATATTTTTACAGAGAGCTTGTTGGTATTCAAGCAACAAAAGAATTCCATTCCTTTTCTGCCTTTTCACTTTACACCATTTTGGGCAACCCTGTCTTGGAGTTTTTCATTTTATTTTATTTTTAATCTGACAGTCTCGCTGGTCTCTTGCATGCCCTTTGGCAGTGATAGTGGCTGGCAGGGGTGGGAGGAAAGAGCTTTGTTGGTGACAGTTATTTGGCATGTCACCAGGGCACAATGACTGCATTTCTGACCCATTTTTCAACTGTTTGCTGTTAACTTATATACCAACAGACAAGGCCAGTAGATACGTTAAATCCCACATCTCTCACCCTTACTGGAGCAAATGGATCTCCTTTTTCTTGCCCTAAATATCTTCATCAGTGCAATATTTTCCAGAGAGGGAATAAAAAATAACCAAAATGAAAATCATAATTTCATATTGCTTGTATAGTGAAACTCATTTCTAAAGACCTTTCCTGATGTTGCTAATTCTGCCTTGTTGAGAAGCCTCTAACTCTGTTGGTGCAAACATGTTTTGAGCGTGAAACAAGTCAAAACTGTAGAGATTGTTAGTTGTTTTATTTAATTTTTAGGGCAAGTGGATCCCTAACACTAAAATTACTGTCCACTACTTGCATCTCAGCAGAGAGAGTATTGAAGTCTTGGGAATAGGGAGGTTAGAGCTGAAACCCCGTGCTGTGGGCAACACTTGCCTTGATCTCAGCCATAGGAGACTGATGTGGTGGTAAAATGAAAACTATACTCCAGGAATGGAAGGTGGGACACAGGGAGCAGAAGGTGTCTAAATTTACATTTTAAAATACAAAGTCATATTGCAGGCTAGAAAATAACAGGACATAAAGGGGTTATGCCCAGAGGCCAGTTCCTATGAAAATGATCTGGGGCTCTTAGTGGACTGCAAGTTATGTATGTCAACAGTGAGATGAGACTGCCAAAAAAACAAAACAATAAAAAAAGCAAATGTAATCATAGGCTGCTTTCATAGATTGATAAGCATATAAATGTTTATCAAAATGAATTGAATAGTACCCAGAATAGTTGATCCCACCTTCCTCTTTCCTGGTCAGCAAACATCCAGAGTTTTGCTTTCACTTGCAGACAACACATTTTAGGACGGATGGTGAGGAGTTTAAGGAGGACACTAGAAGAGTGTGCAAAATGGAGATGAGAGCATGTGATAACTAGTTGAAGGAATTAGGGATGATAGTCTTAAAAGCTTGAGGAATGGGAAGGGGAGGTGGGAAAGGGATGGCTATTTTCCCATATTTGAAAGGGATGCCATGTGAAAAAGGAATTCAATTTCTTCTTTGGCCAAGGAGGATGGAAGTAAAATTTCCCAGGAATTAGAGCTATTTGAAATGGGCTAAGCTGGAAGTTAATGAACTGTGACTAGAGGTCTTTAGAGTTGAAGTTTGTATGACCACTTGTCAAGTGTGTTGTAGAAAGAATTACTGATAAGGTATGGATTAGATTGGATGACCCCTGAAATTCCTTCCAACTCTATGAGCAGAGCATTCTTTGATGGAAAAGGAGTCAGGCCTCACCAGGGAGCATTCTAGCATTGTAGGTGTTAGCTTATGATGCTAACTTCAGTATGGCTTTGCCTAGGGCAGGGATTGCTGAACTCCAGTCTGCAAGCAGAATTAGAATCTGTTAGAGAGCTAAAAATGATGTTTACATTTTAAAATAAAGTTGTTTTTTTTTTTAAGTTGTGGCTGCACTGGATAGAGCACTGGACCTAGTGCCAGGAAGATCTGAGTTCAAATTAAGCCTTAGGTACTTACTAGCTATGTGACCTTGGACAAATCACTTAATCTTTATCTGACTCAGTTGCCTTATCTGTGAAATGGGGATGGTAATACCACCTAACTTCTAGGGTTGTTGTGAGAAGCAAACCACATAACATATGTAACCTACTTTGCATATCTTAAAGCACTGTATAAATGCTAGCTATTATTAAAAACTATTCTTATTATTGTGCTGTAAGAAATGATGATCAGGAAGGTTTCAGAAAAACCTGGGAAGACCTACATGAATTGATGCAGAATGAGGTGAGCAGAACCAGGAGATCATTTGACACAGTAACTGCGATACTGTAACGATGACCAATTGTGAAAGACCTAGCTACTCTGATTAATACAATGATCCAAGATCATTCCAAAGGACTCATGATGAAAAATGCTATCTACCTCCAGAGAGAGAACTGATGGTCTCTGAGTGCAAATTGAAGTATGTTGTTTTTTACTTTATTTTTTTCTTGGTTTTTTGCAACATGACTAATCTAGAAATGTTTTGCATGATTTTCCATGTATAATTGACATTATATTGGATGCCTTCTCAACGGATAGGAGAGAATTCAGAACTCGAGATTTTAAAAAAAAAAGAACGTTAAAAATAAATAATAAGTTTATTTTTAAAATAACAACCAAAAAATACATTCTTAGTTCACTAATGAACAAAATCAAATGGTCAGCTAATTTTAGTCTCTGAGCCGTAGTCTTCCAACCTCTGGCCTAGGACACATGAACAAAGGTCGGAAGTCAATCCCAAAGGAGTGGCAATTATATCATTTGAGAGATGCTGCTTCTCATATTAGCTTTGAGGAGCTGAGTTTAGGTTGCTTCTCCCATAGCCTCTGTCATTCTCAGTTGTGGTTGCTAATGTAGCCAGTGATCTCTCTGTCAAGCCCTTAATTGTTTCCTGGAGTACTTTAAACTCAAAAGTCCAAGCTACAATAGATTGCTTGCTGTTGGCTTTACAGCTAATGATTCAGTCATTGTCTGACAAAGCCAAGCTAATGGAGGCAGATATCTTCATGCTGTGTTCAGTGTCACCTAACACACATTAGTCACTCAAATAATGCTTTTTGAACCACCACCTCATCGTAGGATCATTCATTTAAAGCTAGAAAGGACATTAGAAATCACTGAGTTCAAATCCTTCATTTTACAAATGCTACACCTGGTCCAGAGGTCCAGAGAGGTTGTGAACTGCCCAAGGTCACACGGGCATGAATGTGGCAGAGCTGGGATTTGAACCCAGGTCCTCTGACTCCAAATCTAAAACTCTTTTCACTATACCATGCTCCTCAAATTGAGTTCTTAGAGACCAATAAATCTGGGGTAAAACTTCAGAATGTCCTGACAAAAGAAGTCCCTCAACACAACACTGAAGCTTTCATGGTTCAATTTAGAGCTGGGAAGGATTTCAGAGATCTTTCTCTTTATTGGTGAGGAAACCAAAGGGCAGAGAAGTTAATCACTTGGTCATGCTGGTAGAGTGTGGCAGAGCTGGGAATCAGACTTGGGTCCTCTGCCTCCAACTCCACCATTCCCCACCCCCTCCCAAATCTAATAAGACTGAAAACATGGGTTGGGGTCAGACTTTAGAGGGATTTGAATGCCAGACTAAAGAATTTACACTTTATGCTATAAACATTGGAGAAGCACTGAAGGTTTCTAAGAAACATCGGGATCAAAGTGGCACTCGGGAACATTGCTTTGGCCTCAAGAATAGGAGAGATTAGAGTGGGCAGAGACTAGAGACAAAAAGGCTAGTTAGAACACTATTACTAAGTCTAGATAAAAGAAATGAGAGCTTCACTAATATAGTAGCAGTGGTAAAGAGGGACCTGGATATAACAGGGTCCCATGGGGAATGATGGTGAGGAAGGAGTCAAGGAGCCAAGTGAGAATATGGTGGCACAATTAACACAAATAGGAAAAGAGCTGTTTGGGGGCAGGTACAGGTGGAAAGGAAGGGAGGAAAAAAAGACATCCACTTTAGTTGTTAATGGCAATACTAATTAGTGGGTAGGAGTTAAGAGGCAACAAGGCAGAGCACAGAGCTTTGGGTCTGGAGTCAGCAAGAGCTGAGTTTGAGCCTGGTTTGGGAGACTAACTGTGTTGACATGAGCAAGTCGTTCTTTGGGCCTTGGTTTCTTCTGTAAAATGAAAAGGATTGGACTTCATGGTTTCTGAGGTCCTTTCTAGATCCACATCTGCGATCCTATGAATGAAAACTTCTCCGAAGCTTATTCAGCATCCACCATTTAGTCAAAAGACATTTATTAAGAGCCTACTATGTGCTAAGCATAGGAGATACAAAGGAAAATAAAAGAGAGCTGCTGCCCTAGAGGAGCTCATAGTCTAAGTCATAGATGGGTTACAAGTCTTCAAATTTTTGAAAACATTGACTCTTACCTATTGACTGAACCATAGGCTTAATGTTGAACCTTACTGCAACTATCAGCCAGACGTGGTGGCAGCCAATGCTTGCAGTCCCTGAGACTGGGGGACACTGGGAATGGTGGATTCCAGGAACTTGGTCTTCTGAGCTGCAACAAGGCTCAAACCTTTGGGTATCTACACCAAGTCCAGAACCTTTATGGCGAGCCCCCAGCATGGGGGTGGGGAGGGGCCAGCATCATGCTGAAGGAGGGGTGAATTAGCCAAAGTTGACAATGGAGCAGTGGGTTAGAGCTTCTATGTCCAGTTAGTATTGGAATTGGACTTGTGAATAGACACTGCACTTCCAGCCTAGGCAAGATAGGGAGACCCAGGCTTGGAAAACAAACAAACCAAAAATGTCAGAAAAAAATTGGCTTTTCATAAGTCATTAGCAAAGAGTACATTAGAATGATACTCTTTCACATCACTGGGAAAGTCAATATCTTATTGAATTTTTTACACGCTACATATTTTGCATATAGCGCAAATGGTTTATATCTGATTAAATACCCTCATATTTTATTTATGAGTTATGTAAGTGACTAGGAAAACAATTTATAATCAGATTCCTCATTAAAAATTAATATCTCACCTTTCTCACTAACACAAAGGAAAGACCACAAACACTGAGGCATTTGGAATGGGGATTTAATTGAACATATGGGAGAGATGGCCCGACATCAGAGTCAAACTATAAATGCTATTTCCCCATTTTAATGAGTAGAAAGTTCTTCTCTTAAAAATACTTTTCCTTGAATGTGTACTTTATAAACTCTAGTTGATGATTATTTAATCAAAATAAACCTTGTACTAAAGCTTTGAAATTGCAAATTATTCAGTCGGTTGCCAGACAGAAAACTACTCATGGGAAATGCCTTTCCCCCCTTATAGTGTTACTGATGTTTGACGAAAATGTATCTCCTACTTTAAATTGGCAATCTATCCACTCAGGCATACCATGCCATGAGCAGCCTTCTAAGGGAGTGAATCGAGTCCATATGGGGTGGCATTTAGTTAATTCCCTGGGGAGATTTAGGAGTGAGTAGGAATGTTTGCAGGCACGTTCACAGACGAAAAACAGAATTTGTCAAATTAGCGGTTTGCTGTCTTTACCCAATGTGATCTGCATATCCCCAATTTTCTACTTATATACAAGATCCCTCTCTTTCTTCTTTTCACTCGTTCTGTTTCTGATAATTTTTCTGCATGCCATCTCTATGTATGGACAAGGGTTTCTGCCCCGTCCTAATTAATGCAATCACAGAAGTCCCAGGCTCAGCTGGATTGAGTCAATCAGTCTATCAAAAGGGTAAACAAGTCCCTAATCAATTGGGGAGGAATAAAGTATTTTGATCATTATATAAAGACAGATAAGCTACCCAGGAAATATCTTGTGATTGACTGAAAGAATCAGACATTCCTCTGGGACAATCTACAACACAACAATTCAAAAATGTGAATCGCAGATGGATGTCAGTTGAGTGGTGGTTGAATCCAGCAGGGAAAGACACAGGAAAGAAAGTTTCTCTCTCTCTCTCTCTCTCTCTCTCTCTCTCTCTCTCTCTCTCTCTCTCTCTCTCTCTCTCTCTCTCTCCTTTTCCTTTTCCTCCTCTTCCCCCTCCCAAATTGACAAAGTCATGACCTTGTAAATTTGGAAAGGTCAGAAAATTTGGAGTTCCCATTTGGTGACAATAGCATTGGCCACCAGAACTGATAACTGTATCTCTAGGGTATCTGTGACTGAACAGCATCTGCACATGGGTGCCTCACTACAATTTTATTAAAGTTAGATCCCACTAGCTCCAGGAACATTGCGTAGGCAAGGGGAAAATATATCATTGGTTTGGAGGCATGTTTCTGTAACACCTATCTTTGTTAAACCTTTTGATAAATACTATCTCATCCCATTTTTTGAGAGAAAGCAAGTGCACAGGGAGAGACAGAAGCATAGACACAAAGACAGAGAAAGACATACATGTACATACATATACATACAGACTAATAAATACCCTTTCTAAAAGTTCATTAATAATGGCTTATAATCATTAGGGAACACCTTGGTAGGGGCTCACAAGTGACGCTAGAAACCTCAGCACCTTAGCGCTATTCCTTGAATCTTGAATAGTAGCTTCCCTTTGGAGGTCTGGCTTACCAATATGGATAGGGGTTGGAAAATTAGCCCTAGAGCTATTACTTAAAAATTTCTTGATATTTACATTTATTTTTTCTCTTATTCTACATGTTGACCTACTGGTGATCTTTCTATAAGGAAACATTTTGGTTTGGTTTGGTTTGGTTTTTAATTGGTTTAAATGAAGAAGTTAACTTGAAATATTTGCTGGTTTTATCATCACTCCATTCAGACACAGATCTTCAAATTCAGGTAGGTTTGTCTATTCATCATACCCCAATTCTCTCCCAATCCCAACTATCTGCATTCCTAGAATTTTGTCTTTGTTCTTTTCATTCTTCTCTAATAAGAATCCTTCCTTTCTGTGCTTTATTTATCCAAATCCTACCTATTCTCAGTTCCCACTTCTTTCAATTGAAAGCTGCTGAGTTATTCATTCAATAGAGGTTTATTGGGATAGAATATGTATAAGGCATTATGGTCCATCCTAGAGATTAAAATATGAAAAATGACATAGTACTTGTCCCCACAAAGCTTGTAAGAGAAGTACCTAGGTAGTGAAGTGGCTAATACATTTAACCTGGAGTTAGGAAGACCTAGGTTCAAATTCTGCCTCAAATACCTGGGTGACCCTGGGCAAGTTTCTTAACCTCTGCCTCAGTTTCCCTATCTGTAATGTAGGAATAATAATAGTACCTACCTTTCGGGGTTGTTTGTGATGATAAATATTGATATTTGCAAAGAGGTTGGTAAAACTTAAAGTGCTAGCTATTTTTATTAAGAAAAATAAGATATATACAATATAACAGGGGACTAACAATCAGAGGCACAGTTCTTAGGGTATGAGCAGTATGCTCTTCTTGGTATCACTCCACAAGAAGGCTTGGGGCACCTGTTTCCAGAAGTATATGATGGAAGGATAGTCTTTTACTTCCCCAAATTAGAGTATGCACAGGTATTCTGTGACTTTTTCCTGTGGGTTTAACACATAGTGGTGAAAAAACTCAACTAACTGCTGAACTGGAACTGAGTATGCATGTCAAAAGCATAAACAGATAAAAAACTTCCTCTTCTCTGGTATCAAGCATGGAAAGAGCTACTCTAAACCTCTGGGTAGGGCAGGAAATTGCGACAGCTGCTTTATTTCCCCGCCTCAATAGTCAATAAACACTTATTAAGCACCTACTATATGCTAGGCATTGGGCTTAGCACTAGGAATACAAATACAAAAAGAAAAAATGAAAAAGAAGGACAGTTCCTGCCCCCAAGGAGTTTATAATTTAATGGGGGAAGACAACATACAAAAGACTGAAAAGGAAGAGGTACCCAGTAATGTGCCCAGGTGAGAAATGAGATGTTTGGGTTGAGATACCTTCTGAAAAGGAGGTTTTGTAGTTCATGGCTCCACCTTCCAATCAGGGAGGCAGAAAATAGTAAGAAAGTGGAGAACCAAGGCTGTTAGGATCTTGCAGGATGATGGAGTTTTCCCAGTAATAAGCTTCCTGGGGCATGGTGGAAAAGTCAGTCAAAGAATTCCCAGAGTAGTACAGCTGGGTGCCTACCTGGGTCACCACGTGGCAGTGAATACACGGCCAACTCTATTTCTTCAGTTTATGTTTTGTTTGTATTTTCCTAATCTTAGGTTGAAAAGATTCAGAGACATAATGGACCAGATTATGTCTTTTTAGATGATAACACTATCATGACAGAAAGTGAAGAAGAATTCTTAAGAAGCAACTTGATGAAGGTAAAAAAGGAGATTGCAAAAGCTAGTTTGAAGCTTAACATTAAAAACTAAGATCATGGCAACTGGTCTCATCACTGTACCTGGCAAATAGAGAAAAGAAATGGAAGCAGTATCAGATTTTATATTCTTGGGCTCAAAGATCACTGCAGATAGTGACTGCAGCCATGAAATTAAAAGGCACTTTCTTCTTGGAAGGAAAGCTATGGCAAATCTGGACAACATACTGAAAAAACAGAGACATCATCACTATGCTGACAAAGGTCCATAAATAGTCAAAACTATGTTTTTTTCTAGTAGTAATGTATGACTGTGAGAGTTGGACTATAAGGAAAGCTGAACGCAGAGTTAACACTTTTGAATTGTGGTGCTGGGGAAGACTTTCGAGAGCCTGTTAGATAGCAAGGAGATCAAATCAGTCAATACTTAAAGAAATTAATTGAGACTACTCACTGGAAGGACAAACACTGGAGCTGAAGTTGAAATATTTTGGCCACATAATGAGAAGAAAGGATTCATTGAAAAAGACTCTGATGTTGGGAAAGATCGAAGGCAAAAGAAGAAGGGAATGGCAGAGGATGACATCGATCAATAGTGTCATGGAAGCAACGGACATGAGCTTGGACAGATTTTGGGAGATAGTGGAGGATAGAAGGGCCTGGCATGCTATGGTCCATGGGGTCATGAAGGGTTGGGCATGATGGAATGAATGAACGACAACAGATTGTAGTAAGCACCAGAAGTCCTGTAATGGAAGTCCATAACAGCATTTGCCAATAGTTATAGTTGCCAAGGTCAGTGAGAATCTAATCCTGAGGAGCAATCTGTTTCACCCAGTTCAGCAATGAATCAATCTAGCAGCTAAGATACTCTATCCTTAAATAAGGCAGTGACTCATCTATTGGCTATGTCACAATCAAAAGTAGCTTTGATAGTTCAGGGCAGGGAGAAGTGGATGAGTAATTCCAGATCCTGTATGTGCTATATGTGGAGACTAAATGTGGATTTGAACCCAGGACCTCTTAGACCTAAACCAAGAATTACACCCTTAGACCAACAAGGTTTTAGAGCATGCACAACATACCCTACCTGGTATCAACCCACAGGGAAGATTGGCGAACCTGCTTCTGGAAAGTGTGTGATGGAGGGGTGGCCCTTCCCCTTCCCATAGATCGATACCAGGTAGAGCATAATGGGCATGCTCCGTGGCCTGGGACCCCACTAGTCAGTCACTTGTTATAGAAATAACTACAACATAAAACAGAAAGCAAAAGTCACCTTCTTTCTTATCAATAGGCCATCATCTTAGTTTAGGCCCTTATCGCCTCTCAGTAGCCTATTAATTGATTTCTCTGCCTCCAGTCTTTAGTTTTTTTCAATCTGTCTTTCACACAGCTGCCAACATAATCATCCTAATGAACAGGTCTGACTGTCAGTTTACTACTCAAAGACTTCAGTGATTGTCTGTTGCCTACAGAACAGAATATGACCTGTAGCCTCAAGGTAACATTTGGTCCTCTAGGTCCTCAAGTGTGGCTCTGGCTGATTCACAGGGCTGTACTTGAGGACCTAGAGGCTGAAGGTTCCCCATCCCTGTTTAGCCTAACAATCTGGCTCCCAACCTTTCCAACATCCTTACGCTTCCAATCAAATTTCTCTCTACTCCCTACCAAATTGTGCTACTCCAGCCAAATTGTAGAACCACCTCCTTCCCATTTTAACATGTTATCTTCTGCATTCTTCATCCATGAGGGCCTCTCCCCATGCATAGAATACAATTCTTCTTCATCTCTCCTTCTTACATCCTTCTCTTTCTTCAAGGCTGAGCTCAAATTCCTGAAGCTTTCTGCTGTCTCCATCCCTTTCCCAGCTAAAAGTATTTTCTCTCAAATACCCCCAGAGTGTTTTGTCTCATAGAGCCCTTTGCCTTAGTAAGTGTTTTACTACTTATCTTCATGCTGGTGGTATCTGGCTCTAACACATACCCACAGTAGAATGGAAATACCTTGAGGGCAGGCGCTGTCATTTTAATCTTTTCATCCCAGGCTTAGCACAGTGGTTTGCACATAGTAAGCACTTAATTAACCTTTTAAAAATTGAATTGAAAGTGAAACAAATGATCTCCAAAGTGCTAGTGTGAGCCATCATGTGTGGAAATCTGCATTAAGGCTTGTTAAATGTATTTGAGAGTGCGCGATAAGTCTCTGCTTTGCATTCAGTTTAGGTGGAAAAAAACCAAAACCATGGAACTACTGAAGGCTGAATCATGTGGCGTGTGAATTAGAGCTGAACCCAAACAGAGCCATAACTAGAGTGGGGCCACATGGGTGTTATCCCAGAATGTTAAATCTAGAGGGCTGTGGAAGGACCTACAGCACCATCCTGAGGCACTCTTTCCTTCACCTGCCTTGTCCTTTTGACAGTAGCTGCAGTGGTAGTGGCTTCATTCTAGAGTCAATGTCCTCTCTTCTAGCATCCTAGAAACCTTATATCCTGGACCATGCTTCCTCGCCCCAGGGCTATGCCTCAGCTGAGTTTACAACCCAACCCTTCCTCCATTCTTGTTGTTGAGTCATTTCAGTCATGTCAGACTTCCTGTGATGCCATTTGGGGTTTTCTTGGCAGAGATATTAGAGTGGTTTGCCATTTCCTTCTCCAGCTCATTTTACAGATGAGGAAACAGAGGTAAGCCAAGTTAAGTGACTTGCCCAGAGTCACACAGCTACTAAGTGTCTGAGGCCAGATTTGAACTCGGAAAGATGAGTCTTCTTGACTTCAGGCCCAGCACGCTATCCACTGAGCCACCTAGCTGTCCTCCTACCTCCACCCACTTACCCTAATTATCCAAAGTACAGAAGTTGCCTCTGAATCCAAGAAACATCACTTCACTAGGGGTATATGGCTTCAGGGAACATCTGTAAAGCGGTTAGCAGACAATTCATTCCCCCAGAAGGAAGTGACTGTGAGCAGGAATCCCACTTCCCTCCTATTTAGTTGAAGCACTATTATCAGTAATGATTACTCTGAACATCAGCTTTCAAACCAAGTCAAGTTGTGTACCTAAAATAGCCGCAAATGGGACTCTGGAAGGAGAATTTGAAACCTGCGCAAACTTTATCCTGAAAATACAAAATGTGAGGCCACTAAGGAAAGTAAGGGAGTTTAATTTGCTGAAACAGTGATCGATTCCCCTTAGTTCACTGCACTAGGAGTCATTTTAATTAACACCATCTAATACTGTTTGAGATGCATTTTGCAAATGTCAGCAGTTCCATTTTTTTCTCCTTTGACTTTACTGCAATAAAGTTAAAAGAGAAGGCCAAGGCAAAACAATTAAAGTTGATTTAGCAGCAGTAAAGTGAATTGTTAGCTATGTTGTTTAATGTAGCCCAAGCATGTTGCAAAGTTGTTTTATAGGCTATTGGGGGGGGTGCACACTTCCCAGTAAATATTTGGGTCATTCATTGCTGTCATAACTCTGCTGTATAGAAGATGGCACGGGAAAATGGCAGGATTTGTGTGTTTATTTGTATTTGGGGGTGAGGAGGCAGGGCAAAGCTTCTAATTATATCATTCTTTTAAAAACTGAGCAAATCTTCTTAGCAAGTTCGGGCCTTGCTGATTGCGAGTCAAAAGCACTGCCTTCTAAGCTCACTCACTAAAGAAAGATTTATTAAGCATTTAATATATGTAGTGTACACCAATATTCCAACTGATCTAGGCTCTCATCTCTTTGAGTATTTCCTTAATTAATGCAAAGAACAACTTTACCACACACGCCTGTCCATCCCATGCAACTCTTCAACGTCTTCCCATAAATTTACCACAGAAGGGTCTGATATACTGGGAGCCTTCTTTAAATTCTCCTGATATTGAGAGGATAACAAAGGTTCTAGATGAACTGTCTACTGGTTATCTCTTGCTCTTACCACACAGGATCATAGATATAGAGCTGGAAGCAACCTCAGAAGCCACTAAGTTTGACCCTTGCATTTTGCATTTGAGGCTCAGAAAGGTTGAATGATCTACCTGGAGTCATAGAATTAGAACTGTCTGAGGCAGCCTTTGAATTCTAACCATAACAACAACAATAATTTGTTTAGTTGTTTCAGTTGTGTCCAACTCTTCATGACACCTTTGTGGGGGTTTCCTTGGCAAAGATACTGGAGTGGTTTGCCATTTCCTTCTCTAGCTAATTTTACAGATGAGGAAACTGAGGCAAACAGGGTTAAGTGACTTGCCCAGGGTCACACAGTTGGTAAATGTCTGAGACTGGGTTTGAACTCATGAAGATGTCTTTCTTAGACCAGCACTCTATCCACTGTGCCACCTAGCTGCCCAATAATAATAATAATAATAATAGCTAAACTTTATATACGCTTACTCTGCGCCAGGCACTGTGCTGAGAACTTCACAATTATTATCTCATTTGGTCCTCACAACAACTCTGGCAGAGGTGCTATTATTATCCCCATTTTACAGATGAGGAAACTGAGGCAAACAGGGGCTAAGTGACTTGCTCAGGGTCACACAAGTGTCTGAGGTCAGATTTGATTTCAGATCTTCCTGACTCCAGGCCCAGTGCTCTATCTACTGCCCACTGCCTAACTGCCTACATAATTGACCCTGCTTTTCTATTCATGCATTTCTCTGATGATATCCTTTACACCATTCATCTCATATGCTCCCTTATTTGCAGTGCATTATAGCCAGCACATGCCCACCCTGCTCCGGGACCATGCGCACCTCTCTGATGTCTTTCGAGTGATCCTCAATTTCAGTTCTTTAACAAAGTCTAGTGATCCATGGCTTGTAGTCCTGTAAAATCACAGGAAGAATAATGACTTAACAAGATGAGCCTTGGTGTAAGGTTGATACATGGAGATTATCAATAGAACTTTGCTATTTCCCAATGAAATCCAGGCCATTCTTTTCCTTCTGCTCGCTTGTTCAATTCTGGTCCCCAGCTCATTGTCCTTTTCAGTGTAAGTTACAAACTTACATTGTAAATGTGTGTGTGTGTGTGTGTGTGTGTGTGTGTGTGTGTGTGTGTGTATTCATTCAATCAGTCAATAAACAATTTGTTAAGTTATCTACTGTGTGCGCAGGGCCCTGTGCTAAGCGCTGGGGATTCAAAGAAGACAAAGAAAGCCCCTACCCTTGAGGAGCTCACAGACTAGTAGAGGAGACAACTTGAGAAAAACTATGTACAAACAAAAGATGTGCAGGGGGAACTGAAGAGGATCAACAGAGGGAAAGCACTAGCATTAAAGGTTATCAGGAAAGGCTTCATGTAGGAGGTGGGATTTTAGCTAGGCCTTGAAAGAAGCCAGGAAAGCCAGGAGGTGGAAATGAGGAGACAGAAAGAGACAATTCCAAGCTTGGGAGACAGCCAGTGCACAGAATGCACAGAGGGAAGAGATGGAGTATCTTGCGTATGGAACAACAAGAAGCCAAGTATTACTGGAACATAGAGTATGGGAGGTGGTGGAAGGCAGAAGAAAACCAGGGAAGTATGTGTGGGTTGGGGGAGGGAGCGAGTTATGAAGAGAACTGAATGCTAAACAGAGGGCTTTATATTTGACCTTGGGGATGATAGGGAGCTGTTGAAACTTATTGAGTATGTGTTCAATGAGTATATGGACAGTCCACACTGTCTCCAAACTTGTGCATCCACAAGGGCCCTTTCTCCTACCTGTAATACATTCTTTCTTCATATAATCATATATGTATATATGCTGTATATATATGCATATACATACATACATATATACATGTACATAATTTATAGCATATAAAGAGACAGGCAGATAGAGCTCCATTTATAATAAGATACAGCTCTTGATTCATATCATGTGTATATCAATTCTGTATACATACTACATATACATATATAATATATATATGTTCATGCATATACGTATATATACACACATACTTGTATGTGTATGTATATATTTTATATGTCTATATATGTATATCTCTATATCTATCTATATATACATGTTGTTTTCATGTATAGTATGTGACTGGGAAAATAGTAGGCCAGTTATATAAAGAGAATAAGAGATAACTGATGAGCTACTTGAAGAAGGATTGTATTCCAGGCATGGGGAAGGGCCACAAGATGGCACACAGCATGGACTGCCCCACCGGATGTCCCACCAGATGCTTACTGTCAAAGAAATGAGAGGAAGGTCCCTAGCACTTTGGGCAGATCCCCTGTAAAGTATAATGTGCACAGAGAAGTGTCCAGAGAGCTGGATTTGCAATCAGATAATCTGACTTTAATCCTGGCTCCATCACTTATTCCTGGTGTGACCTCAGGCATGTCCCTTTCATCTCCTGGGACTTCAGTTTTCTTATCTGTAACAGGGGGTAGTTGGACTAGATGACTTTCCAGGTCCAAATTTGTGATCCTATGATGACTATTTCCAACATGCTCCCTGTTGGAAGCCTCTAAGATTGGAAGAGCCATTTGGATTTCTTTTCCCATTAGGAAGCACATGTTGCTGTTAAAAGCCAAGGATAACACCTTGGCACCTTCTTTTGTGAAACATCAAATTGGGTTCTGGATGTCAAATCCCCTTCCCATGATTGCTGTCATTCTAACCCTAACTTTAACCCTACACAATTCCATCAATTGACCTCAATGTCAATGACTTACAACAAGTTTGGTCCAGTTAATTCAGTGGAAGGAACACAGGGTTCCAATGAAGCCACAGACTTGAGTTTCCATTATATGTGGTTTAAGTACATATAGGTGTCCATATTGTACTATGTTCACATAGTACATTCTCCATATAACGCACACGTTTATCATGGATCTCCCTCGTAATTCTGGCAGCCCTAAAACATGAGGAAGATGAGGTGAAAATATAAATAGCTCAGCAAAGCACATGACCTCACTATCAATGGAACAACTTTAGCATGTGTCTTAGTGGATTAGGAGAGCCCCGTTTAGCAAAGAAAGAGAATTGTTTGAATGTTTATCTGTATTGCATGGTGCCTGGTATTGCTAATGAATCATGTGACCACTAATAATGATTTTGTCTAAGCCTATAACTTTGTGGCTGAAAATTGTAGGAGGGGAAGTTAGCCCATGGAAGAAGAGATTTTCTCATTTTTATTCCGGAGTTGGGGCTAAATGTATTAAAAAGAGAATTTCTGAAATGTTGGTAATTTACTGAAAATATTCCAGAATTTACCTATGAGATTGTCTTTGAATCCAAGGAGAGGGAGAAAATTAATAAAGAAATGAGCCAGTAGCAGAGAGGGATGGGTGTTGGTTTGGTTGTCCCCAAATGGATCTGAAGGATACTGTACCATACACTTACATCCCATAAGAGCTATGGCTCCATGAAGCTTCCTTGACTAAACTCAGATCTCCCTTTCCCCGAATCCCTAAAGTACTTCTTGTAAATCTTTACACAATCTTTTATTCCATTAAATTCTGTTTTGTATAGTTCAGTTATTCATATTATACAAATATTATACAAATTAATAATAATAATACAATAATGATAATTCAATACAATCCAACCTGACAAGCATTTATTAAGTACCTATTATGTGCAAAGCCCTAATAGGTCTGGGTAAGAAAAGGCAAAAACAAATCAGTTCTGTCCTCAAAGAGTTTACATTCTGTTGAAGAATATGACATCAAAACAGGTAAAAATATAAACTAATACGAGGAAGGGGAGAGTGTTAATAACAAGTAGGATCAAGAAAGATCTTCCAGAGGAGATGGTACATGAATTGAGCCTTGAAGGAAGCCAAGCATTTGAAGAGACAGAAGTCATTCCAGAGTGTATTCCAGGAATAGAAGACCATCTTTGCAAAGGTGTAGAAACAGGAGATGGAAAGCCAAGTTCAAGGACCCAAAAGTAGATCAGTCTGGCCAAAATGAATAGCGTATGAATGGGAAGAATGTATAAAGCTTGGAAAGACTGAAAGGTTTAAATGCTGAACTGGGAAGTTTAAAATTTTTATTCTAGAAGCAAGGATAGTTACTGAAAGTATTTGAGCAGGGAAGTAACATGGTCAGACTTGTGCTTTCTGAAGATTCTTTTGGAAGCTACATTGAGAATGGATTGGAAAGGGGAGAGGCTGTAGTAGGTAACAGGAAGGAATGAGGGTGGTTGCTGTCCTGTGGGTTGAGGGAGGAAGAAGGATCTGGGGGAAAAAAGTTATGGAGGGAGAATTGACAAGACTTGGCAAGTGATTCAAGATCAACGTTGAGGTTGTGAATGAAGGATGCTATTGCCCACATCAGACAGGGAAGTTTGGAGGCGGGGATGTTTCAGTTGGTTAATAGTGAGTTCAATATAAGACATGATGAGGTAAGAGGGAATAGAGATAGGGAAAAAAGAAAAGAAAGAAAAAAGGGTCTTTTTCATGGAGAAAAAAGGAACAGAAGGAAGACCAGGCAAAGAGGAAAACATCGAAAGCCTAAGATTAACCTTATTATATACTTAAAAAGAAAAGCAAGCTATACATGATAGGGACCTGCAGTTTCACGGACAATCTTCTTTTTTCTCTTCTACTATGGATATGCAAATGTTCATTCATTTTGGTGTTTGTTATGCTCAGAGTAGAAAATAAATAAATTTTTAATGAGGGGACTAGACCAGATGATCCCGGGGTCTCTCCAAACTGCTACAACATGGTAGGCATTAAATGAATGCTTGTTGGTTCGTTGATAGATCTAAGTTTCCTTCCAGCTATAAATCTACAGATATAAATATATCCCATCTCCCTAAGAGTTTTGTCAGCTGAGGGCAGGCTGACACTGAGCATTCCATCTCTTCAGCACTGCCCAAAGCATTTGGCAAACTATGGTTTAAAATAAATGACTCAGGATGGTTGAACCAATCTCCCTGTGAGATGAGATGAATGTCTCTGTTTCCAATATTTGAAACAGAAACCTCAGCCGGCAATTTGTCCTCCTCCCCCTTTTGTCCAACAGGAGACATATTTAAGAAGGCTCTTGCCTGATAGTACTCGAGCCATACATCTGGCAAATCAGGCCTGCATTTCCAATCATTGGGAGCATCTACAGGTCCGACTGTCAACTAGTGTTTTCCTCAGCTACAGTAACCACTGTCATGTTTTCCGATCTGGATATATAGATCCAAATAATTGATAAGGCCTGTCAGCAGCAATTTGAACAAAGGCAGCTGAACAAACAGACCTTGCAGGAGGAGCTTTATTTATTAAGATAACCCCCTGGTGAACATTTAAGATTTAAATTTTTCTGAATTAAGCAGGTAAGAAGGCATAGGGGAAACATATCTTCATTTAGGAAGTAGACAGGCTGTCTTACCATCACATGTTGCATGGTCCAATTTTTATTTTCAATTTTCAATTCATCTAGCTGGGGGAGTAGGAAAGAGACACACCCCGAATACCAGAACTCCTCATAATATTTTGGCTCAGTACCACACACATATAGAATTTGATATTCATTGGTAATGTGAAAAATTTTTGGAATGTCAGGAAGAAAATTAATTAACATGCATTTATTAAGCACCTACTATATGTTAGGATACATAACACAAATACCTTGATCCCAGTATCTGAGAAGTTGTTAAGGAAATCCAAGACCTTGTCTTGGTATGCATGTCATAGATACCTTTACTCCAACTTTACCCATTTCTGGTGGGTTGGACTGATTGGTACTGAGGAAGAGAGGGAGGTAGAGCATGCAATCCCCATGTATAAGAGGGGTATCCAAAACCACTGTGTTAGTTGCTAAGGATACTTACACAAAAATGACACAGTCAAGGGAGGAATCTATTTTCAACTAATTCATCTGAAATACCCTTCCCATTGTAACTCAGCTTTATCAGCAGGCCTTTATTATGTGCCTAATATATACAAGACTTTGTTGTAGAGAGTAAAAGCGATGCAAAAATAAACAAGACACTTTCTACCCTCACAGACATTTTGGTTTGAGGGATGGGACATGCATTAAAAAATCAGCCAAATTCAACAAGTGCCCACTATGTGCCAGGCACTAAAATAGATACTGTAATACAAAGACCAAAAAAAATAGTTCCTTCTCTCTAAGGACTTTTCATGGAGGGTTGGGGTGGAGTGGGGCAAGTATTATCATGTATAGAGATAAGTAAACATAAAATGTAGAGAGAATAATTTCAAGAGGGTGCTTGATGACAATAAGAGGGCATTGGAAAAACCCCATAGGAAGTGGCACCTGAGCTGGACCATGAGAAAAAGCTAAGGAGTCTATGAGTTGGAGGGGAGGAGAGAATTCATTCTAGAACTGGAGGGTATGGATTGGGGGAGATGTCAACAGTACAAAGTCACAGAGACAGAAAATGGAATGTTGTATGTGGGGGACAATTAATAGGCCAGTTTGACTAGAATAGAGAGTGTCCGAAGGGACTACTTTGAAATAAAATAAATTGGTTGGCTCAGTGGATAAAATGCTGAGCTTGAATTTAGGAATACCTGAGTTTGAATCTTGCTCATGTGCACGTATGTGCACGAACAGCATGCACACATGTACATATATGTGTGTATGTGTGTATGCATGTGTGTATATATATGTATATATGGAGAGAGAGCATAAGAATAAAATTTTAATTTATGTGTATGTATGTATATGTATATACATATTGAAATGGAGTTACATATATTCAATTTATATATGTATGTATATATACATACAGATCTAAAATGAGGTTTTATTTCTCTATATTTATCTCTCTTTATGAAATGAATATATATGAATATACACACAAACATACATACGTATACATATACACATATATATATATATACAGTAAAATTTCAGTAATTGGGAAAAGCCAGTCTGACTTGTTAAATATTTTAGAGGAGATAGGCTTTTTTTATTTTCAGTTACATGAAATAGCAAGCTATGTGCATTTAATAAACAGAGCTATATAACTAGGGCTGCATGCCCAGTGCTTTGTCTCAATGTGCCAAAATTTGGAGGGGTGCTAGCAGACCGCTATTTCCTTCTTTCATTGGTTACATCCCAATGAATTCCTAATCACTCCAGCCCTACCCCGTCCCATCCGTAGGTGGTGGCCTTTTCTCCATAGGCCATGTAGTTACAACACCAGCCTTACTTTTCAGGGACCCCTACTATACATGGGGATTGTATGTCCCACCTCTTTCTTCTCCTCAATACTAACCAGTCCAGCCCAGTAGAGTTAGAGTAAGAGCATGTATGACACTGAAAATCTTGGATTTCCTTATTCATTTCTCAGATACCAAGATCAGGGTATTTGTGTCACATGTCGAGTATTTTGACTTAATTTTCTTGGAGTAAGAACTGACCCTTAACTTTTGTTACCCTAACCATCACTCCCCCTGCCCCCCAGTTTTGAGCAAAGAAGCTACAGCAACTTCTTAAGTTTAGTTAGTTTCTAAGGTTAGTTTCTGCATCTTTCAAATTAGAAAGTTGGATTAGATGATCTCTTAGGTCCCTTCTAGCTCTAAAACTATGATTGACTTGTGTTTCAAAGAGGTATGAAGTCTCTCCACAAGGTGACCTTCCTCCTCCAACTGATTTTATCTTTTTGTGGTACTTGGGCAAGAATTGGTATTTATGGTTCAACTTATAAGATCTTGTTTCCTAAAGAACCTATCTTAATAATTAGATAATAATCACTTATTGCTATTCGGATTTACTTTGTCAACTACAGTTAAATCATTTAAAATCACCTTAGCAGTGCCTAGTTTTCATATAGTTAAACAATCTCTCATCTGGTTCCTTTTCCCCACCTTGTTCATTAGATTAGTTTGCTCAGTAAAAAAAAAATCTCATAAATATTCCAAATGTAAACTCTAAGCCAACACATGTCTGAATGATTACCAATACCAAATAAATAGGGTTAATGAGGACTTACTGTAACACAGTCACTAATGAGGGCTAAAAGAAAGAATCAGGCAGACTTCTTTGTCAATAAAAGGGTCTTTATTATCCATAGGAAGCTGCCTATTATCTCCATAGGACAGGATATCTCTGCAATTTAATATTCACCCAGGATATCAACCCTTTCCACTGTTTCACACATGATAAACAAAGCTTTATATTGGAGATAGGCTCACTCACTTCCCGATATAAATGCTCAGAAGAAGTTAATTTGGCCTGCTGTACCTCCTCAAACCAATCCAATCTTCCAGTGACTTCTGAATATGCCACAGTCTAGCATACAATTCCCTAGGCTAAGGCTTCTCAACCTGGGGACTACAGACCTTTGCACAGATTTCAAGCGGTCTGGGAACTTATATGGGAAAAAATTACATCACTATTTTGATAATTGGTTTCCTTTATAATCCTATGTGGTTTTCTTTATGCACTTAAAAATATTGTTCTGAGAAGTCTATTCACCAGACTGACAAAAGAGTCCATGAAACAAACAAACAAAAGATTAATAAACCCCAACCTCAGGGGAAATGTATATTGTGAACCATATCTGGACAAAGGACTTTTGGGCAGTTTAATCTCAGCTTCTGAGAATTGGAAGGGACCACAAATGGCACAGTCTGATCAATACCAGACAGCAATACTCTCTACAATGTGCCTGACAATTAAGCAGCCATCAAGCTATTTGGGGGAGACCTCCAGTGAAAGGGAAACCACCACCTCTGGAAGCAGTTCTTACCACTTTGACTCCTTTAGCTATACTGTTTTTACATCTAAATTGTAACCTGAGAAAAGGTGCAGGGATGAGAATGGCCTTTCACCCTTGGATTTTTGTGATAAAATCCCAAAATAGGAATGTTTAAAGACTGACTCTCTCAAAAAAAAAAATGTACCCTGAACACACTTTTAAAGTTTAATCTGACTATTAACATTTTCTCTATCACTTTGTAATCAGTTTACATTTATTTCATTGTTAAAAAAGTATTTGTTTTAATCAGCCAAAATCCACTTTCTTATCCTCCAGAATTAAGACAAACAAAATCCATTACAAACATGTATAGTCAATCAAAATCTTTCCACATCGGCCATGTCTATGTAAAAAAATTGTCTTATTCTGCAATCTGAGTCCATCACCTGGGTAGCAGGTTGGTCATTATGCTATTAAGAGTTTGTACAATAGTATCCCAATACATTCATATTCTATTAACTTGTTCATCTTCTCTCCAATTTATGGTCACTCCAGCAGATCTTCCTTCTTTGCCACCTCAAAAAGAGCCACAAATATTTTTATACAACTTTGGAATTTGTTTTTCTTAAGACTAGTCCCTCTCATAATCTACTTTTCCTCTAATTCCTCCTTCTCCTTTTTCTTTTTTTGTTTTCCTTCCTTACATTACTTTCTTAAGTCAAAAAAAGCAACAAACAATGAACCAAGCCCTGATCGGTAGCATTCACTGATTTCCAAGCTGTAGTGTTCACCTTGAAAATTTAACGATTGGCTCTCAAGACATTGTGAGATGGCTCCAGCACACTCCTGTATTGAGGTCAAATCAGGCCCCTCTTGGAGATGCAGAATGTCATAGCTTTAGATAAAGGGCAGGACCTTGATGGGCAGCATGGCTCCCATCTATCAATGACTGGATCCTCTTATCATTTCTATATCTCCTTTGCTAAATCTGCGAAATCAATCCCATAGGCTATGTGCCTAGCATTCTCCTTTAAAGCACCCTTTGCCTACATTTCTATAACACAAAGGAAAGAAAATGCACACCTTCAGGTAAGGTTCTTCTAGCTCAAATACCTGGGATAATAGGCAGCTGTACCCAGAGACTGACTGCATTTATTTCACTTATTATACACCCTGGTGATCAGCTGTAATGGGAAGGATTGAATTGTTGCCATTAGAGATGCCATGATGAACCCAAGGAGGCCCTGAAGGACTCTTTTGCTTTCTGAGAGATAAGTTAGTCAGGACCAGAATGCTGAGCACAAAGTTAATGGTGGCAAAATTGCAGGAGAAACCTCAAAAGGCCGTTATGGGTTCAGCATCACCAGGGGAATGTGAAGCCATCTGGGAGTGCCTTAATGAGGTCATTGGGGTCAGTGAGGGTACTACCTAAATTTGTAGTCCGGAGGGGAATTGGCTTCAGGTATTTTGTTGATATCTGTCAAAAATGTGAATTTGGACAGGACCACTTTCAGGGAGACAGGAGAATCAACCACGATACTGCAGAAGATCCTCTTCCTGCCATCATTATTTCAAAATTCATGACAAAAACAGGCTGTCATATTTAAGATTGCTAACTACCACCAAAAAGGTAACTAGGGACAGAAAGATGTAGTATTTCTAGCACCTACCATAGTGCCTAGCACAAAGTAGGTGCTTAATAAGTGCTTGCTATTTGATTGAGTCAATGACTTGAATGAGATTAATTATGAACATTTCTAAAGAATAGGCCATATATCCATCTACCCATTAGTTTAATAAATATCTACTCAGCACCTACTGTGTGCATAGTTAGTGTGGTAAATAAGGAAGAAAGAAGACTGATGCTCTGGGTTCTCTAGGAGATAAGATTTGTTACATGTTGCCTTGTGGTCTTAATTAACTTGTCCATGTGTATAAGCAATAAATACATGGCACAGAAGATAAATGCTCCAAGAACTCAGAAGACAGCTGTTTAGAGAAGGCCTCTTCTATGATCTATGAACTGGACATGGGCAACATGGGTGGGTTTGAGATTATAAGATTTAGAAGAAGAATGGGCCTGAAAATCTGGTCCAACTCCTTTATTTATAGAAGTTTTAACCTCTGAGGTTTTAACTTCAGAGAGGCTAAAAGCTAAGCAGAAGGAAGGTAGAAAGGATATTCTTATTCATTTCTTCAATTAACCAGTATTTATTTTCTCAACCTTTCCTCTTTTCCCTCCCTCTTTGAAAAAAATTAAAAAAGAAACAACCCTTGTAACTAATAAGCATATTCAAACAACATAATTTAATTCTGCACCCTGTCAAACAACATATATCTAATTCTTTACCCTGAGTCCATCTCCTCTTTGATAGGAGATGAGTAGCACACTTCATCAGCAGTCATCTGGAATGGCGGCTTGTCATTGCACTAATCAATGTTCTTGAGTCAAAAAGGACATTTTTAAGGGGAGCTCAAGATAAAGAATCAGGAGAGAACAAGGGAGTGAGGAGGATACTTTCCTGACTAGACAGGAGGGTTCACGTAGAACACAACTGAGAGATGACTTAGCTGTGGTCAGCTGGGGCAAGGATGTAAAGGACATTGAATGCTTAGCAATGTGGGCAAGGGACAGGAAGAATGACCCTCCCCCTTTGGGAGTAATCAGGTTTTTGCACATGAACTGAAAGTAGAGGTGTAGACCCAACTAGTGTATTGCCCTTGATTTGGGGTGGGTTTCTTGCAGAGATGAATTTCCACAGGGTCCGCCTCTCGCAGATATTAAACTACTCATTTTTGACTGAGACTCAGGATTTAGTTCAACTGAAATTAGAATATAAGCTCCTCGAAGACAGAAACCGTTGCCCCTCCCCCCACCTTCTTTGTATGCTCAGCACTTGGTAAAATGCCTGCTCCAATAGTAAGCACTGAATAAATGCTTTTAGATTGATTCAACCTGGCAATCTGCCACCTGAGGAGCATGGGTTGTTGCCTCTGGTCAGCTCAGCACCCCCCCAGAGATAGATGATCCTTTTCACGGGTTTCTCATGCTTCTGAATCTATTTGTATCTAGCGGCATTGGGCCCAGTGGGGCACGAACGTGGAAACAAACAGAAATCTAATTACTCTGGTTCAAGCTGAAATCCAATTCATTCTAATATTATCTATGTATTGGTTTGGAAAGCTTAGCTCATTTCTTTTCTGGGAGTGGTCAAGTTCCTATCATCTTTTCTTCCGAGTCTGCACTCTTCAGTCTACAGACTTCCCACTGGCCTGATTGAGCTGCTTCAAGAAATTCATTGCTTGCTTTTTGGCCTAAGGAAAGCAACTTCCAACTTGTCTTTTTTTCTCAAGAAAAAGACATGAAATCTTGAGGAAGTCATGGAACCCTAATAAATTCCATGAAAGTCTGGATTCATAGGGAATGACTTATTCAATCAATTGACATGTATTAAGCACATAATGGTGCCAGGCACTGTCATACATACTGGGGATACAAAAAAAGGCAAAGACCATCCCGGGTACTCAAGGAATGTACAGTCTAATGGGAAACACAACATGCAGTTGTATATATTCAAAGCAAGTTATGTACAGAATAAATAGCAAATAATTGACAAAGGGAAAGCACTAGAATTAGAAGGGATTATAGGATTCCTGTAGAATGTGGGATTTTAGTCGGGGCTTGAATGAAGCTAGGGAAGTCTGGAGGCAGAGATGAGGAGAAAGAGCATTCCAGGCATGGGAGGGGGGACAGCCAGGAAAAATGTCTAGAACTGGGAGATGGAGTATCCTGTTCATGGAACAACAAAGGATCCTGTCTAGCTAAATGGAAGAATATGTGGCAAGGAGTAAAGCGTAAGATGTAATGGCAAGCAAAATGGGACTTTTCACTGGTCTTTTTTTGAATGGAGAATGGAGAAGGTCTTGGAGTGTTTCTCAGCTCTAAGACAATCAAGAGTCATTGAATTGTATATGATGGGGTGCTGTGGTTGGAGCTTTCACACACTCTTGGTGTTAGTGATTTCTCGTGCTCTAAATGGTGAGCCTTGAGCCTCTAGGGCCCCAAGATGGATTGGCGTTTGACTTTTGGGGGTGCGCTCATCGAAAGGATATGAGCGACAAGACTGTGGGCAAGCTGTTGAACCCACCCCACCCCACCAGCTTTGTAACTCAGACAGATAGATATTGGTGCTTCTCTGGCAACTATGAATTGTGATTTGATCAGACAAGGTCTGTCTGTTGATGTTTGTAATTTCTGTTTGTATTTGCTTTGAAGTTCAGGGGACTGATCTTTTCCCCCCCCGAACTAAGTGAATGATATATGCATATTTGATTAAACTGAGATCGTTAACCCCTTAAAGTTGCTTTTCTTAGAAAAGCAGATCAAACAACCCGTGTTAGCAGCCTTTTGTGTGCTGGTTGTTGTTGGTCTTACACAGCTACAGTAGCTGCTAGCGAGACTGTTGTTACAGAAGATGAGAAAGGTAAGAGGGGGATAGGTTATGAAGGACTTGGAATAACAGAGCATTTTGTATTTGCTCTTGGAAACAATAGAGAATCACTGGAGTTTATTGAGTGGGGGGTGATCATGGTCAGACCTGTGCTTTAAAAAAAAATCACTTTTGGGGCAACTAGGTAGTCCAGTGAGTAGAGCACCAGCCCTGGAGTCAGGAGTTCAAATCTGGCCTCAGACACTTGACACACTTACTAGCTCTGTGACTTTGGGCAAGCCACTTAACCCCCCAATTGCCTTGCCTTCCCCCCTCCAAAAAAAATCACTTTGGTGGTTGAATGGAAGATGAATTGAAGTGGAGAGAGAGTTGAGACAGACAGGCAGGCTCTTGTAATAAGGTAATGAGGGACTGCACTAAAGTGTTGTGTCCATGTGGGTGCCTATGGAAAGAAGGTGGCATATTCAAGAGATATTGCAAAGGTGGAAATCAATAGACTTTGGCAAGAGGTTGGATATGGGGTGGGGGTGGGTCAGTGTGTGTGAGAGAGACAATGAGTAGAAGATAACTCCTAAGTTGTAAGCCTGAAGGACTGGGAAGACAGTGTCACCCTCCACAGTAATCAGGAAGGCAGAAGGCCAGGAGGGAGGATTGAGAGGGAAAGATGAGTTCCATTTTAGAGTCTTTTGAAGTAATGATATCTATGGTGAGTCATACCACTCCCAAGATGCTATTCCCTTAGTTTAGATCTTTATGAGAACAGCAGCTCAGAGGTCAAGGAAAATGTCAACTAGTCTAATTCACTAGAGCCCTTTCAACATTCCTCTCTGGGCAAGAGAACCCAAGTGTATCAGTTCTTTCCATCCAAAGCCATCTAAAAGTGTCGTATCTGTCACTTCTAGTTCTGCTGTCATATATTTTTCCTCCTAGAGAGTAACAAATACAATGAAGCCTGAGTATTAAAGCTTGCCCTTTATTAGTTAAACTTGGACATCTTAGAATGTCCAGATGGGCTTTGCCCAAATTTGAAAAGTCACATCTTCAAAACTGAAATGTCAACATGCTCTAGAGGCTGTTAGCCTTGTAAATAAATACCAAGTTCTCTCTGACTTTGGCTAAGTAGAATAGAAAAGTACAAAAAGATCCAAGATAAAATTTTGTGGTAACTCTCCATGGTATTCTGAAGGGGGGAGAAAAATAGCTAGTGCCTTCTTGAGAATGCCCACTGAAGGTATGCTCTTTGCTTGTTCGAGTCAGAAGTAATAGATCGTGTGTGTGTGTGTGTGTGTGTGTGTGTGTGTGTGTATTCAACGAGCTAATGCCTTTTTATTTACTTTTAAAAGTTAACAAAATACTCTTTTATCTTCTCACCTCTCTCCTTTTGGGGGTGGGGGAAAAAAGGGAGAAAAACCCTTGTGACAAATATGTATAGTTTGGCAAAATGAATTCCTGCATTGTTCATGTCCAAATAATATATGTATCATTCTGCACAGAGCCCATTACCTCTCTGTCGGAAGGGAGGTGGTCTAATGGTTTGTAATAGTCCTAAATCTGCCAAAGGGCAGATTTCTGCCAGTGGGCTCTAACTTGGCTGAATGAGTGATCTCTGTAAATATCACTTCATTATTGTCTCCCTGGGGTAGAAAAAAAGGAACTCAAAGTGGAATGGGTCTCTGCTTCTGAGACCTGTGAATGTGGTTTGATAGTTTCTTCTTGGGCTGTGTCAATGCTTCAATGAACCTGTGATCTCAGTGGTGTGGCTACTTTCTGCTTTGGGGCAGACTGCAAACCATCCAGGCTTTCTCATCTTGTGTGACATTTCATTCTCACCCAGAGTTCAGCCAGTGTATTAGGGGTCTTCCTCATGATCCATTGAAATGACATCAGTGCCAGAGCAGCACATGGGCTGTCCATCTCCCCCTTCACTCTTGTTGCCCAACCAACTCATCTCCTTTGCTGGTCACCTCTCTTCTATTATGACTTCTTCTATGCTTCTTCATGCACAGAATTCATTATTTCAATTGTTGAAAAGACATTAAATGCCTATTATTTGTCAAGCACCTTGGATGGTTCCAAGGCTATGAAAACACATGGTAGATAGCCCTTGTCCTCAAAGAACTCATATTCCAGTAAGAGTGGAGGAAGAGGGCAGGAAAGAGGAAAGAACAAGAATTTATTAAGTGCCTAGTATGCCCTCGGCACTGTGCTAAGTTCTTTCCTAGTATTACCTCATTTGATTGTCATAACAACCCTGTGAGGTAGGTATTACTTTTATTCCCACTTTAAAATTAAGGAAATTGAGGCAAACAGAAATTAAGTGACTTGCTCGGGTCACATAGCTAGTAAGTGTCCAAGGCTAGATTTAAAGTCAGGTCTTCCTGATTCCAACACCAGCACTCAATCTACTGTGTCATCTAGTTAAGGCAACATGTATAGGAGAGTGGCAAGCAGGAAAGAGAATTTTAGTCTGAAGATTCACAGGGATGGTGAATGAGCTATAGGACAATAGATTGTCACTTCCCTTCCAGAAGCAATGATAGGACTGACTTGATTACTGTTCCCAGAGCAAAAGATGGAAAATGAAGTGTGGGGAAGTGGTATATATACAAATGAGCAAGGCAAAGAGCAAATTATCCAGAGGGGATGGGTGGATGGTATGTGAAACAAGGTCTGGGGCCACCTGGTTACATCAAACCACAAACATTTCTAGTATACCCATAGTATGCCAAACTCTGTGCTAGATATTGGGAATACAAAGACAAAATGAAAGTCCCTTTTCTGGGAGCTTCAATTCTATTGGGAAAATCAACGTGAACATATTAAAGTATAAATATAACTATGACGCTAGGCAGTTTAAAGAGGTACTAGCAGTTGGGGGTAGGGGAGAATCAGGAAAGGTTTGTGAAGAAGGCAGTATAGTAGTGGGTTCACTCACCAATCAGGACAGTTCAGCTCTGGATGAATTCCAACACTGATTGGATTAACTCTCTAAAGGAATAGGAGCATAGTCTGGAAAGCTGTCCTGCTAAGGGTGCAGTTCCAGTTGAGGGGAAGGGAAGAATATGCAGGGATAGATTAGTGGATGGGATTTGTGTAATGTGATACAGACTATTTATGCTAGCTTTGTATTTTTCTATTGCTCTTTGGGTAACCTACAATTTTTATTTATTTGGAGACTGTCGTATTCATGATTCATCACAGACATAAAACATTTCCTGAAAGACACAGACGTCAAAAAGAGAAGACGTTGTTTCAGAAAAAAAAAAAAAGCTCCAGGTCATTGAAGGTCTTGTGTAATTTACCAAATTTACTTTAATTCAATTCTGTGTCCAGTTCATTGTTTATCCACAGAATCTATCCAAGAGATAGATACTGATGGAGTAGTTCAAATTCTATACAATTTCATGTCATCAGCTGGACAATAGGCATTCTCCAACCTCATGCTTCTTCCTATATGAATCACAAGACTGAACTGTTTTTGAATGGTTTTAGATCTCATTTAGAAGGCTCTCCAATGTTCCTGGGCTTGAAGTAGGCAAGATCACTTGCATACAAGGGCATCCGGAAGACTTACAGGGAATTATAAGGAATTTCTCATTTAGGCTCTGCAGCAATTATCCTACATGATAATGGTGAACACCTTCAGTGAGTAACTATTTCTGTGTTTTATATTTCCCTTCTCAAAGTTATCTCTAGTCTTACATCTATCAAGGAATTCTGAATGATCTTATATGCTTTAAAGAAACTAAATTTGACCAGATTCCCTATGACTATATTTTGCTCTATCAAATCAAATGTTTTTAAAATAGTCAACAAACAATACAGCATGATCTTAAATTCTCTGTACCTTTCACTCATCGGTATGACTATAAAAATGTGTCCGTTGTGGAATATCATTTGCCAAAGCTTGCTTATGACCTTCTCGAATTTTCATCAAGGATACCATTGATAGCGTATGTAAATTATTCCCATAAAGATTTCATAGGCTTGAGAAAGTAGATACATGGGTTGGTGGTTATTGATATCTTTTTGAGCCCACTCTTTTGTAGGAATAACATCTGTGAATTTATCTAACCATTTAGATTCCTCTCCTCTTCCAGATAGATTAAAAATAAATCTCTCGATGCACTCAAATTTGTGTCACCTCACACTGAGGCCTCTTCTAAGTATACTTGGTTTGGTACAGTGTCTTGTTCCACCTTTGTTTTCTTTGTTTCTAAAACCATATAGCATATTACAAACAATGAATTCTGCTCATGAAGAATCCTAAAAGATGTCATCAAAGAGATTCTGGCCAGAAAAGCAGGTAGATAGATTTTGTTTTGTTTTGTTTGGCTAAAGATAGTCATTTCTACTTCCTTGGGGAATACACTGGGGACTGTGATGTTAGAGTCTCAATGTTATGGTTCCATTGCTATTGGTGGAGAAAATAACTTGTCATAGAAATCTTGATCACTGTTTTTTTTAAATTTTAGTTGATTTGTTCTTCTTCCAAATTGTTCAATTTATGCATGTTCTTAATCTTATTTGTCTCAGTTAGGTCTCATGCTAAGCTTTTAGTAACCTCTTTTTTTTTCTTCACTATTTTTCAATGTTTTATGAAGTAAAGTAAAGCAATAAGATATCACAAATAAACTTATATTTTCAACCACTATTTTTGTATTTTTCACCCAGCAAGAAGATCAGGATTTTTTGGATTGAGATGGTTTCTAGGTTTTCTTGACCTCCATATTGTGGAGATTTCTTTACATCAGATAGAATCTTTATGAAATGATGGCAGACTATATTTATATCTGTTCTTCTATCCAATTCCCATTTTTCTATTAGTAGCTTGCAAATAGCTTAATGTCAAGTTGGATTTATTTTAATTATATTCCATATCTTAACATTTTTGGACTTTCTTCAAATTTTGCATTGATTTTGATTTTTTCTCTTATAAGCTGTTTACAGGTAACTGATTCAGAAATGAAGCATTAATCAGTTGTGTCCTAGGCAAGAAGATTTAAACAGCTTCATTTTTCATGATATTTCATGGTTGTCAAGTCCAATGTCTTCCAATTCTTTTCTTGAAGAAAGTACCTGTTGTACAACAAACCTTTTGTACTTAGGAAGAAGCTGAATGGAGAGGCAAAATGTAAATTATTTTGAATGTCAGATATGAGAGAGACAGAGACAAACAGAGACAGACAAAAACAGAGACAGACAGAGTCAGAAAGAGATAGAGAGAGAGAACATTGGAGGGTAAAAGGGATACAATCAGGAAGCAACAGAAAGGTGAGACAATTTGAGGTTAGTGGTGCTGAAAGATGGATGGAAATAGCTTGGAGTAGGAATTAGACCGAAGGAGCATTGAAGAGATGTTGAGTCTGAGATTATCTGAAATAGGTGCTGAGAAACCCAGGATTTCCAAGTGCTATAGAAAGATTCCCTACCATGTGTGACACAGATGTCACCCTCCCATTATGTTAGAGAAAGAGAAAAGTTAATTGGAAGGTCAAGAAACCATCTGTGTCTTTCATTGTGTGGAAGATACAGGAAATGAAAATGAGTTATCTCTGGAGGTCTAGGCAGAGGCAGCCTTAAGAAATGGGTAGCCTGACTGATGCCTATTTTAGTACTGTCATTTACCTTGTAATCTATTTTAAGTAAATGTCCTTTCACATTATTATGGTGGTATAAGACCAATTCTTCCAAACCAGGAGATTTGGAAGAATATGGAGGTTCATGAGCAGTGTCTCTGAATAGATGATAGACCTAAAGAGATGCTAAGAGCTTGAATGTAACTTGAGGTACAACATATTCATGCTAAACATAGGCACAAGGCAGTTTTGTAGTCTATAAGACTTTATATTCTTTTGTTTCTTGATTCTAAGCCATATTTTTCAACATTCTTCCATATTCACATTGAAATCACTGAGTACTAATTTTTTAAAAGTCCATATTTTGCCTTGGAGCATGATACTCAGTTTTGCTGGGTAGGTAATTCTTGGTTTTAGTCCTAGCTCCATTGACCTCTGGAATATAGAATTCCAAGCCCTTCGATCTCTTAGTGTAGCTGCTGCTAGATCCTGGGTTATTCTGATTGTGTTTCCACAATACTCAAATTGTTTCTTTCTGGCTGCTTGTAGTATTCTCTCTTTGACCTGGAAACTCTGGAACTTGGCGACTATATTCCTAGGAGATTTCTTTTTGGGATCTATTTGAGGAGGTGATCTGTGGATACTTTCAATTTCTATTATGTCCTGTGACTCTAGAATATCAGGGCAGTTCTCTTTGATAATTTCTCGAAAGATGATATCTAGGCTTTTTTTTTGATCATGGCTTTCAGGTAGTCCAATAATTTTTAAATTCTCTCTCCTGGATCTATTTTCC
>CM053625.1:128034820-128064737 GCA_028646595.1 Phalanger gymnotis | reverse complement strand
TGGAAGAGAGAGCTCCTGATAAAGTCCCTCTACCAGGGCATGTATAGCTTAATTTATAGACTTAGAGAGTTGTCTATATCCTTGAGAAGCTGTATGACTTGGCCAGGGTTATATGTATGTGTCAGTCTGTGTTAGTCAGAAGTGAGACTTGACACTGAAGCTATTTCTATCTACTACACCAAATTTCTTCTCTTGAAGTATACTCATTATCTTCTTGTACAAAATGACTAATATGGAAATGTTTTACATGATTTGCACATGTACAACCTATATTGGATTGCTTACCATTTCGGGGAAGGGGAAGGGAGGGAAGCAGGAAGGGAGAGGTAGAATTTGGAACTCAAAACTCAAAAAATGTTAAAAAATTGTTTTAACATGCAATTGGGGGAAAATAAAGTATTATATAAAAATAAAAATATTTTAAAATTATATTAAAATCATAAAATATTTTTAAAAATTATATAAACAAGGCATCAAGAGATACCATAGTTTCAAAAAATTCTATATAAAAGTATAAAAAAATTAGAAAAAATAAACATACAAAACCATAAAAAAAACACATCAAAATGTGTTGATTTCATGTGGGCGTGGAATGGGAGTATCTACTTTTTGGTAGAATTCTTCTGCCACTTCATTGTCTTTAACTGACATTGGGGCATAAGTGGCCACGATGTTCATGGCAGCTCGAGGTCATCATGAGCACTATACTATAAGATGATGATCAAGTTTTCATAGAATGATACCTTTCTTGCCTTTAGAGGCATGGTAAAACTAAGTCCTTTCATTGCCTTCCCAAAGAAAGCCTACGAGCCACCCTTCTACTTGGTTACAATTTTCCTTTGTCTTTTGGTTCCACTAATTATGAGAGCATTGGTAAACCGATATGATCTAGTTCTTCAAGTAGCATGTTAGCCTACTGGTCATTGGAGAAGGACCTGCCACCAGAGTACCAGCAGACAGGTTTATGTTGAAGACATCCTTGAAATACTATGTGTTTCTTAACTCCTTTCATCCTCTGTGCCATCATAACTGCGCAAGAGGTTACACAGGATGGAAGGCCATTTTAAAATGTTTCATGGCTTTGTGGGTTTCCATGGCCAAGGAACTTACCTAATAGTGTTGAGCCTTTCTGTTTAGCTGGGCGGTTTCTCAAAAAACAGTTACATTCTGTGACAGACTACATGAAACACTTCCTTCATGGTAGAACATCCAGGGCCTGCCCTCAGATGGCACAACCTTCAGGAGCCCAGGGTTATGTCCATGCCCTGACGTAGATTCAGAGTAGTACTTTGTAGAGAACACACAATAAAAATGGTCACCTTCATTAATTTGGTAGTTACATAATAAACCTATATAGACAGCCCATCTAGAGAATTCTAGCCAATTCCACAGCCTTTTTCTTGGTGATAGAAGATTTCCTCAGCTCAAATGCTACCTTCCAAACAAACCTTCTCTGATTTCTTCCTCTTCCCCATCCCCCTTCCTTTCTTCCTTCCTTCCTTCCTTCCTTCCTTCCTTCCTTCCTTCCTTCCTTCCTTCCTTCCTTCCTTCCTTCCTTCCTTCCTTCCTTCCTTTTCTTTAAAAGAGAAGAGCAGAGGGTTGCTTCCACTATCGCACTATTCCACTATCAAAGTTGGGTGCTGGTGCCGTCTCCCCTTGCCCTTCATTACCTGTTTTATATGAGGTGTCTAGGTGGTGCAGTGGGTAATGTTGGATTTGGAATCAAGAAGACTTGCCTCTGACATCTATTAGTTGTTTGACCTCAGACTTTAACCTCTCTTGGTCTCAGGTTCCTCATCTCTTAAAGGGAGATGATAATTACACTGGCTTCACAGGGTTGTTGTGAGGGTCAAATGAGATAACTCAGGTAAAGCACTTTTAAGGTAAGCCTAAGGTAAACCTAAAAAGTACTATGTGAATGCTTGCTATTAGTGTTTTTCTATGTAGGCACATGTTTCCTACCTTGGCTAAAATTCCAGCTCTTTGAGGGCAAGGATCATTCAACTTGTTTGCATATCCCTAGTGCCTAGCACAGTGCTTAGAAAAGTACTGAATAAATGCTTCTTGATTAACTGATTGCCTTTAACTTGCCTCCATAAACATTTTAGACAAAAATCAGGTTCTTGGAGAGGGGTTAAAAGAGGAGGAAAGGAAATCTATTACTAAACTGAGTGAGAAAATTTTCTCTGACATTCAACGGTTGAATTCCCTATTAATCATTAAAATGCACTGGTAGAGAATTTTAATAAATCCATTTAATTAAGCGATAAGTTTTAAAAATTAAATTACAATAGACACAATAAATCCCCTTTCATGTGAACTTAATTAAAGAAAGATCCTGGGTCACTCGGCTTATACAAGGCATCTCTTACATCTTCTATCTCCTTTATATAGTGTAGTTCAAACAATTATCAATACAAACTCAAAAGCCCTGCTGCCTGCTGCTGCTTCTGCTTCCAGTGCAGCAGCAATATTTCAGCAGCTAGTGATGTTTTAAAACATCCAAGGAAGCCTTACACAGTGAGGACAGAACCGACAAGGCGTCAGGAGAAACCATAGATCCAGGACCTGACTTGGTATGTGACCTCAGATAAGTAATTCCTTCACATACACACACACACACACACACACACACACACACACACACACACACACACACACACACACACACACACACCCTTCTAATGGATGTGGTAACAATCCCTGTGTTACCTGCCTCTCTGGGATGTTGTGTGGCTCCAAAGAGAAGATAAGAGACAGGCAGTCCTGAGTTTTGCCATGTTCATCAGGGTGAAAGCCTGAACAAAGAATTTCCTTTTTAACATGACCAAGGAAAAAGACAGGGAGACTTTTACTTTTACTGTTTAGGGCAGGGGATTTAGGGATTTGTTCTGCGAAGTTTGGATTCAGTCAAAGGGCTGCACTTGAGGACCTAGCAGGCTACATGTGGCCTAGAGGATGCAGGTTCCTCACTCCTAGTTTAGGGCATTCTACCTCTATTAATACAGTTTTTGTTTTTTGATAGCTAAAAATCTGCCCTGTGGAAAAAATTCTTCTCCCTCTTCCCCTTCTCCCTTCCTTCCTTCCTTCTTTCCTTCCTTCCTTCCTTCCTTCCTTCCTTCCTTCCTTCCTTCCTTCCTTCCTTCCTTCCTTTTCTTTAAAAGAGAAGAGCAGAAAAGAGAGAAATGCTTCCGCTATTGCCTCAATGTTGGGAAGGACGGAGACTGCTCCAAAGAGAACACTATGATCCCTGGGAAATTTAGCATTCTTTCTCAATTCAGAGAGCACAGTAGGGGAGTTACTTCTACTTTTCTGAATGTAGACTGCAGGCTGAGAGAGAAAATGAGAGACACATGTACTCTGTCAGCTCTCTCCTGCCATTTGACAATAGTTCTGCCAGCAAGGGGTCTCCTCCACCCAAAACCCACATGTTTCCTTTGATTGGAAGTTTAAATGCCATTTTATAAGCAAAATCCAAGAATAATCCAGATCAACGGCCCCAAAGGAAAATTACCCCCAACATATTTTGACAAGAATTTGAATGCAAACTCACCAGAAAACTAATCACCCTTCTTTTCTGTTTTTGTTGTTGTCGTTTTGCATTTGATTCTCTCAGTGGTTAACTTTGTACCTTTGAGTTACCTTAACAGTTTAAGAAAGGGCCATACATGAGTCTTTGCTTACAAAAGGACTTGGTAAAAAGCAATCATGCATTTACTGACCGTGGACTGTGAGTACACTGGGCTTCAGTTACCAAAATAACCTTCTGAAGGCAGAGATATGACTTCACCACTCCCCTGCTCAAAAATTTCCTGTGGCTCCCTCTTGCCTCTAGGGTAAAAGACAAACATGTCAACCTGGTATTTAAAACTCTCCACCATCTGACTCCATCCCACCTTTCCACAATCATTTCCCATTGTTCCCCTTCATGGACTCTGTGTTCTGGTCAACCACCTATTTGCTGTTGCCTAAACTTGCCACTACACCTCCTATCTCTGTGCCCTTCAACAGGCTGCCCCATCCACTCGTGGCACAAATTTCCTCCTCGCTGCTGCCTCTCAGAATCTTTTCATCCTGAAAGGCTCAGCTCAGGTGAAACCTCCTCCACAAAGCCTCCCAATTTTTGCTGGTGCTGTTTCCCTGCTTCAATTGCCTTGAATTTATTTATCTATACACCCGTTGTATTCTATAAATTCCTTGAGTGCTAGAAATATTTTCTTTCTGTCTTTGTATCTCCAGTACCTAGCACAGTGCTTGGCACATTCTGTAATTGTGGCTTCATAAATTTTTCTTTAATTGAATTTAATTGCATGGTCCCTGACTTCAAGCTGTTAACATGGTTGCTGGCAAGACAACACAGACAAGACCTTTACTGCTATGCAATTTAGTATAGTTAAATCTTTATCAATTCCGCCACTAAAGGGATTTTCCTAAACCGCAGTTCCAATCTTGTCATCCCTCTCATCTCCCAATCAATAAATTCCACTGGCTTCCTATTGCCCCTAGGAGCAAATATAAAATACTCTGTTTGGCATTCAAAGCCCTTCATAACCTAGCCCCCTCCTACCATTCCAGGCATCTTATTCTTTACACTCTGACACATATTTTTCAATCCATTAACACTGGCCTTCAGAATGCTCATGAACAAAACACTCCATCTCTTGATCCTGGATGTTTTCTCTGGTCATTCCCCATGCTTGGAACCATCCCCCTCCTCTGCTCCAACTTCCCTGGTTTCTAAGTTCCAACTAAAAGCTCACCATCTACAGAAAGCCTTCCCTAACCCTGCTTAATTCCAGTTCTTTCCCCTCTTCTAATAATTTCCTATTTATCCTCTATATAGCTTACTTTATATTTTTTTTGTTTGCATGTTGTCTTACCCCATTAGATTATAAGCTTCTTGAAGGTAAAGACTGTCTTTTGTCTCTTTTTGTATCCCCAGTGCTTAGCAAAGTGCCTGACACTAGTATATGCTTAATAAATATTGATTGATTCAGAGAAGGTTCATTAGAGTAATTGGGAAACTCTTCCTCCCTGAGGTGATTCATAGTTGAGCTCTGAAGAATGAGTAGGATTTAGATAGACACAGAAGGGACATGTCATTCAGGAGGCGGATGGGAAGAATCAGATGAAGAAAGATTTTGAGGCATGAATATATGAGAAAGAGTGAGATGACTAACCTGAATCGTGTTGAAGACTCATTATGGGGAGCAGCCTAAGAGAAGATTATACAGGATCAGATTATCATGGACATAACACATGTGGGGAACAAATGAATGAAAGAGCATGTATTAAGTGCTAAATACATATTAACCCAAATGATACTGTACCTGGCCTTAAGTAGCTATTTTCTAATGGGATGATACAATACATAGAAAAGACTGGCAGCCACAGAAAGGAGCTTTGGTCAGGTCAGAAGAGTCACAAGGTTTGTGAGTGAACTCACAGGGGTATGGATTGCCAAGCCTTTTTAAAAGAATTTTTATTTATTTGTTTGTTTTTAGTTTCCAACATTCTCTTCTATAAGATTTTGAGTTCTAAATTTTCTCCCCCTCCCTATACTCTCCCCTTCCCAAGATGATATGAAATCTGATATTGGCTATACATATATGATCATAATAAACATATATACACATTAGTAATTTTGTAAAGAAGAATTAGAACCAAAGGGGAAGACCATGAGAAAGAATAAACCAAAAGAGAAAGAGAGAAAGAAAGAGAGAGAGAGAGAGAGAGAGAGAGAGAGAGAGAGAGAGAGAGAGAGAGAATAGCATGTTTCAATTTGCATTCAGACTCCATAGTTCTTTATCTGGATGCATTTTCCATCATGAGTCTTTTAGAATTGTCTTAGCTCCTTATATTGCTGAGAAGAGTTAAATTTGTCAAAGCTGGTCATCACACAGTGTTGCTGTTACTGTGTAAAATGTTCTCTTGGTTCTGCTCACTTCATTCAGCATTGGTTCATGTAAATCTTTCCAGGTTTTTCTGAAGTCCATCTGTTTATCATTTTTATGGAAAAATAGTATTACATTACATTCATATACTACAACTTGTTCAGTCATTCCTCAATTGATGGGCACCCCCTCAATTTGCAAAACCACAAAAAGAGCTGCCATAAATATTTTTGTACATGTGAGTCCTTTTCCCATTTTTATGATCTCCCCGGAATACAGACCTAGTAGTGGTATTGCTGGATCAAAGGGTATGCGCAGTTTTATAGCCCTTTGGGTATAGTTCCAAATTGCTCTCTAGAATGGTTGGATCAGTTCACAACTCCACTAACAGTGAATGCATTAGTGTTCCAATTTTCCCACATTTTCTCCAACATTTTTCATTTTCCTGTTTTGTCATGTTAGCCAATCTGCTAGATATGATATGGTACCTCAGAGCTGTTTTAATTTGCATTTCCCTAATCATTAGTGATTTAGATCATTTTTTCATATGACTATAGATAGCTTTAATTTCTTCATCTGAAAACTGCCTATTCATATCCTTTGACCATTTGTCAATTGGGGAATGACTTGTATTCTTATAAATTTGACTCAGTTCTCTATATATTTTAGAAATGAGGCCTTTATCAGAGACATTGGTTATAAAAATTGTTTCCTAGCTTTCTGCTTCCCTTCTAATATTGGTTGCATTGGCTTTGTTTATGCAAAACCTTTTTAATTTAATGTAATCAAAATTATCCATTTTTAATTTCATAATGTTCTTTATCTCTTGTCTGGTCATAAATTCTCCCATTCTCAATAGGTCTCACAGGTAAACTGTTCCTTGATCTCTTAATTTGTTTATAGTCTCACCCTTTATGTCTAAATCATGTACTCATTTTGTCTTTATCTTGGTATATGGTATAAAATGTTGGTCTATGCCCAGTGTCTGCCATGCTATTTTCCAGTTTCCCCAACAGTTTTTGTTCAATAGTGAGTTCTTATCCCAGAACCTGGAGTCTTTGGGTGTATCAAACAGTAGATTACTATAGTCATTGACTAGTGTCTTATGTACGTAACCTATTTCGCTGATCCCCCACTCTTTTCCTTAGCCAGAACCAAGTAGTTTTGATGATTGCTGCTTTACAATACAGTTTTAGATCTGGTATGGCTAGGCCACCTCAAGATCTTTTTTTTTTAATAGCAATTTCATGGTTGCTGTTTGTTGTTCAGTTGTTTCACTTGCATCCAACCCTCTGTGACCCTATTTGGGTTTTTCTTGGCAAAGATACTGGAGTGGTTTGCCATTTCCTTCTCCAATTCATTTTGTAGATGAGGAAACTGAGGCAAAGAAGGTTAAGTGATTTACCCAGGGTTACACAGCTAATAAGTGTTTGAGGCTGGATTTGAATTTAGGTCTCTCTGATTCCAGGTCTGGTGCTCTATCTACTTTGACACCTAGCTGCAATAAAAGCAATTCTATCATCAATTTGATTACTGTTCTCAAAACAAGAGATGAAAAGTGGAGAAAGATGTCGGTGGGGGAGTATCGGAGCAGCAGAAGGGCAGGTGTCAAGATGCCCTAGAAGGCTCTAGTTTCTGAGGCCATATGGGATATGAAGCATAATCTAGGGCTAGCTAGATCTAATAGGCTAGGCAAGTTTGTGCTCACCAATCAGGATAGCTGAGTATCAGGGAAGAATTCCAAAACTGAATGGATCAACATGCCATGGGAATTACTAACAAAAGAAAGACACTGATAGTTATTAAGCATAAGAAGTATTTATATTTAATTCATCAAATATCTATGAAATATCTACTATGTGTTGAGCATTGTCTTAGGCACTGGGTTAGAAAAAATGATAGGACATAGTCCTTGTCTATGTGTGTGATGCTTATAGTCCAGTAGTGAAATATGTAACCTAATAATAGAAAAAAAATCTCAGTCTACCCTTATTAGAAGTAAGAGAGCAGGAACAAATTAGGTAGAACATCAAGCTGGGGTGGAGGGGCTTAACCTGAATAAATGCCTCATTTTGAAATTTATTCAAAAGATCAAAGAAAAGAAGTAAACATATCAAAGGATCAAGGAAATTATGAAGTCTTAGCTGCAATGAATGCAGAAAAATAGCCATTTGGGGAAAACACAGACTACACAAATTCATGAGCTTAGAAAAATCTTCATTAATGACTGATCTTTGCTGTGTCCTTAAAAGATGGAGTCAGCACTGAAATGAAGCTTCCAGCACTGGAGTCACGCAGCCATGAGCTGGGATGGCTCAGAGGAGTCATCAAACAAAATGATACTAAATGACAGGTGACTAAGTACCAAGGAAACAGATGTTGAGTTAGAGGATTAATACCAACGATAACTTGTAGTGGTCATTCTAGCAACAAAAGAGCAGTCACAACGACTAGGATATAGAGAGGGTCTGAACAACTAACTCATTCTAGGGCTGTGCTGCCAGGTACTGGAATGCCAATTGTTAAATTTTCAGTGTGAGCATTTGCACCTTGGGCAAATGCTACAAAACAGAGCTTGATTTATTGTTTTGTTGATTAGACTTAAGAAAGTTATAAAGGAAATGTCAATAATGCAGATCACGATTACATTCCTGCACCCCTCCTGACCCTCCCCACATCCCAGTCAGTCATTAACCATTTACCAGCACGTCCCTGAATTTAACTTACTTTCGTCCCAGACTCTCAGAGTTGGAAGGAAAATTAGAGGTCATTGAGTTGAGGATCTGATCCTCATGTGGGAATCTCCACTATAGCAACCCTGACAGATGACTACCAAACCTCTGTCAGTGGAAGACATCCAATGATTGGGAGCTCACTACCATTATAAGGCAGCCTTAGGAATAGCATGACTCAAATATGTCCACATTGGCCATGTTTAGGAAAATGGCCACAAGCACATCTGTAAACTTGAAACTCAAACAGGGCTACATTTAGTAGTGTAAAGTGACTTTAATTTCTCATCCTGACTCTGTGACCTATCAAGGTACATTGCTAAGCTTTCTCACCACCAACAACTTAACACCCTCCAAAGTGTTTGTTAAATATGAGTTACGAGCTGAAGCATTTCTTCAAGTTTTCATTTTTCCTTTGTCATTTTAAATGACACGTTTAAATGTCACATTTAAATGACATTTTAAATAAACAGAAATTCTGTTTTTCTCTCATTCATTGATCCTCCTTTTTCCCTCTCCCCATGCTCAAATTCCCTAGTGTTAAGATAACCTCTGGTGTTAACTACTTCAGCATTAAGCACCTTGCCTGTTTAGGTTTATTTAGGAACATAATTTTCAGTTCAGTTAATTGGGCTAATGGGGAAATGAAAAGACAAAGCACAGATCCCAAACCTTCTGTGTGAAAGGAGAGAGGCAAACTTGAGTGAGAGGAAACAGACAAAACCTGGATATTTCAGTTTGGCACTCAAGGCCCTTTACACTATGTCTTCAATCAGCTTATCCAGCTTTATCTCTGCCTTCTCTTTCTTCCCCTGATGGTACTGTGATTATTTCTCACTCTAAGCCTTATTCTTACCCCCTCACTCAGAATGTATTTATCAAGTCTCTCTAAATGAGGCCTACACAACATAAGACTCTCAGGCCACTTGTAGCCACCAAAGGATTTCAGGCAACCTATGGAAAATAGGAAAATACAGACTCATCTTCCTGAATTCAAATCCGGCCTCAGACACTGACACTTGCTAGCTATGTGACTCTGGACGAGTCACTTAACCCTGTTTCCCTCAGTTTCCCCATCTGTAAAATGAACTGGAGAAGGAAATGGCAAACTACTTAGTACCCTTGCCAGGAAAACCCCAAATGGGGCCATGAAGATTCAGACTCAACTGAAACAACTGAACAACAACATATATGATATACATATATGTACAAATATGTACACATATGCGTATATATACACATATTATTTATTGTGTAGTCTCCTCCATGCTCATCACAGAGCTATAAGAAGAGTAATAAATTAAGTAATTAGTTCATAGATTAAAAAAATTCAGTGATGAGAGTGCCTACATTTTCCCAAATGGAAGAATTTTCCAAGTTTGAGTTTCCTAAGTCGGTTGTCAGTAACTGTGGAATGAATGAGTAACTCAATCACAGAGAGGCACATTGGAAGCCTGGGCCCACCATTTCTCTGTGCAGCAGGCATCCAGGGCCAGTGACGTAAGCTGCCACCAGTGGGGTCCGTTGTGTCTGGTAGAGCCGTTTCTGGCAATTACTGCAAACCTTGCCTACTTGGGTCCCAGCAGGAGGATCATGCTCATTGGCGCAGGCTAACTCCAGGATACCTGTTAGCAGATACCTAATGAGGGAGCAGCTCTCTAGTAGGTCATCACTCATTCTGCAACTTGACTCATTCGTCGTGGGCCACATTTTGAAGTGTGCCATCTAAGAATATTGCATAGAATATTCCCCACGTGCATCCTAGATCCCTTTGCTGGGCTGGCTGCTCCATTGTACAGACCTGCTCACCTGTCTTGAAGGGCAGGCCCATCAAGGGGTCTTTTCTTCTTTCACTATAATGAAATGAAGCTTTTGGCCTCAGAGAAGCTTTCAGAAAGCTCAGATATCATTTAACCTTAATGGGCCTATTCCCTCTCGGCCTCACATCCTTGACTTTTCTGTTGCTTTAAAGCTTTAGGTCCTGTGCTTTTTAGATCATTAGAGGATTTCAGAGCTGAAAATGATCCCATAGCCAGAAATTAAGGATTTAGATCAAAATTTTCAGAGGCTCCTCCCTTCCTGAAGGTTAATTAGAAGGTCAAAGGGTGCTAGTGAAAGCTTGTCTATATAAACAGTTAAACATTTATAAACCACTCCTCCCCTCCGCATGCACACAATCGCCCTGTGGGATAGTACTACAAATACCATCATTCCCATTTTACAGATAAGGAGACTGAGGCTCAGAGAGGTTTAGCGACTTGCTTTACAGTTACTTTAATAACTGTAGTTACACACCTAGTAAGTGTTAGAGTTGGGAATCCCAGTCCCCCTGCAGAGTAGGAAAGTACTTTCATTTATTCTTCTACTAGGTGTGAGCTACTGAGCTTAAGTGGTCTTTTCTTCCATAATAATTAATGTCTGCTGAATTTAATACTCTAAAAATTCTACGATTCCAACAGTGGAAGTACTCCACATTCTTTGATTTCCCCCCCTCCCCACCACATACACTGAGGCAGATCACACTTCAGTAGATAGTTTCAAGAGTTGATTTGACCAAAATATTCATCAAGAGGTGGCCGATGCTGATAAGAAGCTTCTCTGCGGGGATCTGGGCTACTTCCAGGACATTTCATCACCGTCCGGCATTCAAAATCATTTCACCTTGGTAGGACCCCTGTACTTTGTGCTCTGCTGACAGTCTCTGGGGACCAAGGGTCTCCATACCACAATGACACATTGGAATAAAAACTGCTATTTACCTATTTAGAGAAAGAGAAGTTAAAAAAAAAGGCAACCAGGGTCTCTCTCCCAAGCCTTGTCTTTCAACTAGTTATTCCCCTGAGAGCCCCATGGGGAATCAGCCTCAACACATCCAGGACTCGTTCTGCTAGACTGCCTTTTATAACCCCTCTTTGCTCTTCAACAGGCCACGGTCCATTTCTCCCTTGACTCTGCCAGAGAAAACAGGGCCTCATCCATCAGCTCAGGTTGTAAGTATGCTTCCTCTTACTAAACACAATCATTGATGAGAGTATAGATGACTATAAATTTGACTATAAACTAATAAGCAGCTTGGCAGCTCCCATCATGTTGCAGGGAGCTGCCTTTGCTGACTGGTAATTGGGTGTCTCCCTTGTGCCCTCACTTTGTCACTAGAAAAAAGAAGAAAAACCGACTGCATATTTCCTGTATGCTCTGGGTATTTTTAGACTCAATTGCCTTGAAATCTCCCGACCTATACAACATGGCTCCTTGCTGGTAGAGCACCATTTCCATTAATTATTAATGCCCAAGAAATGCTCCAGGAGAGCCAGAGAGCTCATTGCTGGGAAAGTGCAATTATCATTTCATTAAAGATTGATTACACGTGTGGCTGGTCATTTAAATAATGGCCCTGCTGACACTGTAAATTGAATGATAAACGAGTCTTCCCATGCCACCTCCAGTCAATGCAAGCATGGCCTAGAGAAAGGCAATGGGCCTTTTCCAGCCACTGAAAGGTCACCTGAAATATTAAGGACTTCCTGTCGATTCTCAGTCTACAGAATAAGGCCATCTTTGGGGCAAAGAGTCCAGGCCTGGAAAAGTCTGCGTAGACACAAGTCCTGATGATGATACACACAATTGCCAGCAGCTCTGACACAATTTAAATGTTTCCAACAAGGGACTTAATTTCCATTTAATAAGACAGATACTGTGTGTTGCTTTCATGTCACTTGATTATTAAAAGTGGATTTATTGAGGTTTAAGGCATTAGGCGACTGTACCAAGGAATATGATATCATTACAGTCTTGTTAGCTTCACTAAGTACTATTTTAACCCTTTGGAAAACAAGGCAGAACTTTTCCAGAGGTGAAAGCACATTACAAATGGTTAGTGTTGTGGCCCAATCCTATTCAATATGGAGCTCTCAATAACTCATTTCACCTTTCTAGAGATCTTTAAGATTCACAAAGCATTTTCATGTCAGCTCATTGCAACTAAGGCCCATAGGTGTGTGTGTGTATGTATGTATGTATGTACATATGTATATATGTATGTACATGTGTGCACATATGCCAACACATATATTACTTACATGTATGAAACAGTTTGCATATATATACACATAAACCTATACACATGCACACATATATATTCCATGACTTTAACCATAGAGTATCGCCTAAAGTATATATAGAGACAGAATCATTCATATATATGATATATATACACACATACAAACATGTGTTACATAATATATAAATATATGCATATATTTATATATGTATATGTGAAAAAGAGTGTGTACGTGTGCGCACGCGTGCGTTTGTGTTTGTGTGTGTGTACTTCAGGTGACACTCTGTGGTTACAAGTCATGGAATACCACAGTCCCTGAAGAATTAAAGTTCCATATTCCTCAAAGGACAATAGAGAAGTGCACAGCGGACTGGATTGTCTTCGTTGTTGTTCAATCATTTTAGAGTCAGCCCAAGGATTGTCATTCCCATTTTACAGATAAGGAAAGTGGGGATCAGAAGTGCAAAATGACTTTCCCAAGGTGCCATAGTGAGAGGCAGAAAGGGGATTTGAACTCATTCTCTGACTCCAAGTCCAGAAGTTTGGTAGGGGCTAAGTTGACTGGGTTTTAATATTGTGGATGATGTAATTTTATTTGCCATCTTTGCTGGAATTCAACCTAAATTCTGTTCTTCTTTGGTGACTTTTCTATTAGAAAAGGACCTCTCCCTCTCAAAAATGGGGATCTGAGAAGTTGGGAAAGGTAGAAGGGGGAGAACCAAACAATTGATATAATAACATATTTTGTGACTTTTCCATCTAGAAAGTATTTCTATCTGAAATCTGTTGGTTTTCCCAAAGTCACATAGAAAGTTAATTACAAATCTGAGATTTGGACCTGGGTTTTTTTGACTCCTAATTCCCAACAGATTTCAGGAAATGATCCTGAGACAAGTAACTATTCTGCTAGTCTTCTTTTACATTTATATTTAATGTTCTGTAGACTGTTACACAGATGAGTAAAATAATTACATTTGTAATTGACAAAAGTACTTATAGAAGATATACTGGTTGGTTGGCTGTTGTCCTTAGTTCTCAAAGAGGACCCAAATGACATCACTATGCTAGAGTGTGTCCGATCGTGGCTGATCAGACCAATATGAGCTTGGAATGTTCTACCACAGGCTGGGCACAAATAGTTTGTGTGAACATTTGGGGGGATACTCTAGCAGTTTCAATTCTGCTTTGCTCATAGAGCACAGCACCTTCTCTGATGTGGGTATGCCATGCTGAGCGGGTGCCAGTATCTCCCATGTCACACAATCAATTCCAAAGTTCTTAAGAGCGATCTTGAGAGTGTCCTTGTATTACTTCTTCTGACCACCATGTGAATGCTTGCCCTGTGTGACTTCTCCATAAAATGGTCTTTCTGATACACTAATAAAAATTAAAAGGTACATAGGAAAACAGGGGTGATATACATTTTCTCTTCCCACATGATGCTGATTTCTTTCTCAAGTCTCTATAATTTGAAAACTTCTCATTTCAAATATCTTGGATATTATGAATGTTTATTATGGTAAAATACATTAAAATATTGTTCCTAAATTTTTATGAATCAGTGTTGTTTATGAGCAATGTTGTTTATGAGTTTATGGTTCTGTCTCTTATTATTATCATTACCATCAATAATAACTTTTTCTGCTTATTTTCTTTTCCCAAACTATAGTCCTTTCTATAATCAGAGTCAGAAAGAACCAAGAAAGGCCATCTTACCCAAGTTTAGGCAGCACTATTCACCAGCTTGCTTTGTCAGGCAAAGAATCTAAGAACTCTGAATAAGGGCGGGCCAAGGGAATATAACCATTCCAAAGGGTGTGGCTAAACATGGTATGGTATAGGAATGTAATGGGATATTATTATGCCCTTAGAATTGATGAAACAGGAAGTTTCAGAGAAACCTAGGAGAACTTATATAAACAGATACAGACTGAAATGATCAGAATAAAGCTTTAGTGATTCAGATTTAAAATAAAATGTGTACAATACAATAAATTATACAATAACAACAATATTGTAAAGACAAACAACTTAGAAAGATCCAAAAACATTGACTAATGCAATGACCAACCATGGCTTCAGAAGACCAATGATGAAGTATATTACTCACTTCCCAGCAGAGAGACGATGGCTTCAAGATGCAGAATAAGACATATATTTTTGGATATGGCCAATGAGGGAATTTGTTTTGCTTGACTATGCATGTTCGTTACAAAGGTTTTCCTTTTCTTTTTTCCTTTTTCCCTCAATGGGGCTGGATGAATAGGAGAGAAAATAAATGCTTGCTAATTGAAAAAATAAAATAAAATTAACAATAAAAAAGATGAGTCAAGTGTCACCTCAATATTTCACAAAGATAAAAGGATATTCTAGTCTGTGGAGAAGTATTGCTTGGAGTTAGGGGTGAGAAAGGTTTCTAGAGAAATATGGAGTGTCTTGGGCAAGAGGTCTAACATGTGGTTTTGGTCATGGTGAGCTGTGTAAAATGAAGAACACTTTTCCTTTGGAAGTTATTATGTTCAAATGTAAATAATTAATGGCAAATTAAAGGAGTGTCAGTATTTCAGAGTGGATAGAGGGCTGACCAGAGAGTAAGAGAAATCTGGATTGAAGCCCTGTTTCTAACACGCACCAGTTTGTATAATCATGGAAATGGCTAGGCTACCAAAAAAAGGTTAAAACAAAATAGAACTTGCTTTCAAGGAATTTCTTTTCCAATGGGGAAGAAATCACACAAATAATTAGGTATATACAACATACATGCAGAGAAGATATAGCATAATGGTAGGTGAAAGGTGCTAACAACTGGGCGGGGGGGAGGAATGGAATAGGAAGAGCCTTTCATGGAGAATGAGATTTATGCTGAGACTTGAAAAAAGTCAGAGTAACTAAGAGAAAGTGAGGAAAGAAGGCATTCCAGTCCTGGGGGACAGTCAGTATAAAGGCACACCATCAGGAAATGAGGTATTCTGCTCAAGGAACAGCAAATAGGCTAGCATGGCTGAATCATAGAATGTGGGAAGGAATAAAGTTCAAGAAGAAGGGAAAGCTATGAAGTGGACAGGCTATGAACAACTTTAAAGGCCAAATAGAGCAGTTTATGTTTTATCTTAGAGGCAAGGAGGAACAACTGGAGTTGATTGAGTAGCTAGGTGAGCTAGTCAGACCAAAATTTTAAGAAAATCACATTTACAATTGTATGGAGAATGGATTGGAGTAGAGGTAGACATGAGGCAGGGAGACTGACCAGGAGACTGCTGAAATATTCCAGCTGAAGCAATGAAGGCCAGAACTATGGCAGTGGCTGTGTGAGTAGAGAGAAAGAGACATATGTATGAGATGATCTGAAGAGAGAAATGAAAAAAAAATTGGCAACAAATTGTCTATATGGAGTGAATTAGAGGTTGAGGATCACAATAAGGTTGTGAGCTGGATGACTCAGAAAGTTGTAATGTCTTCAACAGTAATAGGGAAGTTGGGAAATGGGAAAGACTTTGGAGAAATGAGAATTATTTTTGTTTTGGGCCTGTTGGGTTTGAGATGCCTATTGGAACATCCCGTTCAATATGTCTACAAGGTCATCGGTAATATGGGACTGTAGTCTGAGAGAGATACTAAGGTTGCATCTATGTTAATCTGGGAATCATCTACTTAGCAATGACAATTGAACCCATGGGATTTGCTGAGATAACCAAGTGAGATCATAGAGCTGGAAAAAAGAAGGCTAAGGAGAGAGCCTTGGGACTCATGGATGGTAGACAAGAAATAGATGGAGAATTAGCAAAGGAGCTTGAGATGCATAGGTCAGAAGAGGCAGAAGAGAACAGGGAGACAGCAGTCTTACAAAAACCTAAAGGAGAAAAAGTATCTAGGAGAAAAGGGTGATTAACTCTGTCAAATACTACAGGGAGAGAAAAAAGAAGGGTAGGAAAGATATAGGAGATGATTGGTAGGGGTGTTAGGATCAAGTGAGGATTTTTTTAAGGGTGGTAAAGGCATGAACATATTTTTAGGCACAAGTAAAGAGGTTGAGACTGATGATAAGGGCAAGTGGAAATAATAGCAGAAGCAAATTGATGGAAAAGATGGAAAAGATTGGGATCAGGAGTACCTTGATGGGGTGTCCTTGGCGAAGAGAAGGGCCGCTTCTTCAAGCAAGACAGGAGTGAAGGAGGAAATAGTGTGGAAAGAGATCTGAGTGACATGAAACAAGCAAGGGACAAGTAGCTCTCTGGGAATGACCTAGTTTTTTTGGTGAAGTGAAAGGGGAAGAGGTCTGCAGAAAAGAGAGGGCTGTGGAGGGAACGGGGGGATTAAGAAGAACAGTCATGTGGACAGTTAGGTAGTGAATCTGTTAGGGAGAAATAGAACAATTGCCTTATAACAGTGAGGTCCTACTTGAGATTAAATAACATGAATTTCTATTGGACCAAATCAGCACAAGTTTATGATTTTTCTCTAGTTCTAGTTTCTCTAATACAGCAGCATATGAATAGGAGTGAAGAAGGCAGATGATTAGTGTAAGCCAGGGTTGCTGTTTAGCAAAGTCTGACAAAGGAAAAGGGATTCAGGGAGAGAAGATAGTGTGGAGCTGAAATGGTCAAGATGTGGTTGGAATAGAATGTAGCCCTTGAAGGAGCAATGGAAGGGATGAAATAAGGAAGAAATGAAAAGTGGGGGGAATGGAGTCACAGCGAAGGCAAAGAACAGAATAAGGGATCATAAGGCATAGGTAAATATGGAATGATAAAATTTTATGATCAGACAAAAAGAAAACAGTTTGCACCTTGGTAGGGGTTCAGAATTACTGAAAAAAGGAATGAATGAGAGAAGAGAACAAGCACTTATTAAGTACCTACTATGTGTCAGGCACTTTTAAAAAATATTGTCTCATCTGATCCTCACAACAAATCCATGTGTGAGGTAGGTGCTTTTATGATCCCTATTTTAGGGTTGAGGAAGCTGAGACAGAGGTCAAGTGAGTTATCCAGGGTCACACAACTATCAAGTGTCAGGCTAGACTTGAACTGAGGTCTTCCTGACTCCAGGTCCAGTGCTTCTCCCCTGCTCCACCTACCTCTGTCTGTATAAGGGTTAGGAGTAGGGTATCCATCCAGAAGTGAGCACAAGCAGAATACTAGTGGTCAGAGAGAAGTCCACTGAGGGAGTGCTTCATACAATTCTCTTAAGATTTTAAGTTATAAGCAAGTTGCTGATCTACATTGGAGGAAAGAGTTTCCATACCAGACTTACTCTTCAACAGTGAAATTGTGGATCTGGAAAAGCAACATTTAAAAAACATTTAAGAATAGAATCCTGAAAAGAACATCAAAGATCAAAGAAGAAATGTTTGATTGTAGAACTTTTGGTGTATGAACAGGATCCTCCCTACTCACTGTCACTTACTTGGTCATGTGTTTGAAGAGCTTTCCAACACCGATTTACCCTGGGCCATAAGGGTTTCTGGAATGGAGCTGGCAGGGAGTGCAGTAGCTGGCTATAGATGGGTAAGAAGCTAGTTGACTCAGGGGATAATAGAATCCACCAGGACTTTGACTTTCTCACTAAAGTGTTCTGAGTTCTCTGGTCCAGAGAGGGAAAATGGTGACACTTTTGAGCAAAGGTGGAAGAACTTGGGACTTGTTAAGAGGGACCTGGGGGTGGAATGGAGAGCAGGGGAAAAGGAGATTTAATACAAATCCTTGCCTCTGTGAATATTTATTTAAGAAAGGAAATTGATGGTTAGCTCTTCTTTACCTTCCCAGAGGATGTGATTAAGCAAATAGCTTTAAATTTATAGCAAGAGGGGATAGAGTTGGGGAATTCTATAAATCCAGCCCCAAAGATGTTGGGAAAGTGAGGTAGTGCTGCAGCAGCTGCTATCCCTTTTTCTGTAGAGTTTGCAAAGTTGGCTCCCTGGAGTTTCTTTCTTCTCAGGTTCTATGTCTCTGTGTATTACCACCAGGTCAGTGTTGGTGCCTTTGCAATGACCATGTGGTTCCAAGGTCCCTATAAAAGTGGTTAGTAGAGAAGTCAGCACTGGCATTTTTTCCTCCACATAACTGATTATGCCTTCTCATATACAACCTCTTCCTTCAGAAAGCTAAAAGAAAGAGGAACTCCTCATGGCTCTCCTTTCTAGAGAAGGGGAAATATATGAAACAATCAGAAAAATGATCAGGTGTGTGGCTGGCCTGGGTCTTCTCTAGCACCTCCAGAAGACTTTCCTTTTCCACTGACTGTAGCAGCTGGAGGGCTAAGTGGGACTTTTTCTTAATTTTATTTCATTACAGCAAGTAGAGCATCAGATTTGTTACAATTAACAAGTTGAAATGTTTAAGTACATGGCACACTTTCCAAGTCGTTAGGCTGAACCAGCTCCTATTTGGTTCCACATAACATCAGCAAATGTATATTTAAAAACTGCCAATTGTGAAACTATTAACTGTGAAGAAGGGGAGAATAGAGGGTTTATACAATGGTGTTCAGACACAAAAAAGGGTTGGTCTCTTCTATAGTTAAGAAAAAAACATAATTTACCTTGCACAACAGGTCTATTTGAGAAGATGATGGTGAATCAATATGGGGCCACACAATGTTGTCCTATAATATTTCTTTGGGATTTAATCAGAGGGTTCCTGCTCATTAACTAGAAAACAATTGCTCTTTGTAAAAATACTTTTGAGAACTAACCACCAAAGAGTGTGTTATCATAAAAGATTGTCTCGAATACATCTCTTCTAAGACCACATGGAACCAAATTTTGCACCGTCGAAAATTAAAACACCGACTGGGAAAGAAGCAATAGAAAAAATAGATTTGTCTCTTCCCTCTGAGGGCTTTCCTTCCTTGATTAATCAAATGATAAAATAATGGGAAAATACAGGATTTGCTGAAGTTGCTGTTTTGCCCGGAGAAAGTGAATAAAAGCTAAATTGAATGTAGGAGGGGTAAGTGGAGGGAGGCAGGAAGGGAGGAAGCCTGAGGGGGATGGAGCAGGTGACATGGGGACCTTTATATTTTCTTCTTTTTCTAAAAGCTGACAGGAGCTACCATTACCAGGTCTGTCTTCAAATATGCTTTTCAAAAGTTGTGAAAGAGAATTGTCTCTTTTATTTTAGGAGGAGACCTGGGTAGGGGTGGGAACATGGAGGGAATAAAGAATTAATGACTTTATTTTTGGCAGCCTTGAGCATGGGACTTTCTAGCAGAGTATAGATGTGTTAAGAAAAGGAAGAGGAGTCAAATTGTTTTCTAAAATTAAGCAGGGGGTGGAGGGGGAGGGAAAAACAAGTCAGATGAAAATAATTCTTTGAAAACTATGAGACCTAATGGGTATGAGGGTCACCTAGACTCTTTGTCTTCTAACTGCTTCTAAATACCAACAACCACAGATAGCCTTTCTGCACCATGAATTTTATCACCTCCCTATCCCCACTATCCACCTTTCTCCTTCCCCCTCTCCTCCTAAAACTTCCATCGGCTTTCCATGGCCCATACAGAATAAAGCCAGTCTTCCTCAGCCTGTTTTCTGAGGCCTTCATGATCTGGCCCCATCAACATCAGAGGCACTAGGTGGCAGAGAGGATAGAGCTTTGGAACCTGGACTCAGGAAGACCAAACTAGCTGTGTGACCCTGGGTAGTCACAGTCTAACTGCCTCAGTTTCCTCAACTGTAAAACGGGAGAAATAATAACACCTACCTCTCAGGGTAATTGTGAAGCTCCTGTATTTGTAAAGTGCTTAGCAGAGTACCTGTTTTATAGGAGGAGCTTAATAAACCCTTCTTCCCTTCCCTTCCCTTCTCCTTCTCCAGGGCAGGGAGTGTTTCTTTTTTCTTTTTCTTTTTGCATTCACTGTCCCTGACACATATTATACATTTAATCAGTGTTTGTTGATTCAATTTAGTATACCTACCTGAAGGCCTTTTTACTCCTCTCGTCTTCTTTCTTTTTTTTCTTCCTTTATTTAAAGTTATTGAATATTTACTGAATATCTAGGATGTGACTAATTCTGGGGTGAGCCAGTCCTATTGGACAGAAGGGAAAGGACTCAGCCCCTGTCCTTAGAGAGGGCATCATCTATTTAGAGAATCAGGGCTCAGTCATTTGGAAAAATTGGAAAGCCATTCAAGCTATCCTGAGAGAATACAGTGCTAGATTATGTGCTTTATAGACAGTAAGTAACTTGAGATGGATTCTGAGTTCTGTAGCATGGCCTCGAAGATGAGACTCTCAACCCCACTGAGCAATCAAGACTCCAACACAGGAAGCAATTATCGACAAGAGCCCAAGACAATGTCAGCTCCAGGACTGGATTACAGAGCATGGGCCCTAATCACTGTAGGTTGAGTAAGACCATTGGGTAGAGCTGAGATTGGCATTGCCATCTATCCCTGTGACAGGAGAAGCAGTGTAGCATAGTGAGAACATAATTGGTTTTGGAGGCAGAGAATCATAAGATCATAGGTTTGCAGAGGAAAGGACCTTAGAGACCACCTAGTTGAACCCTCTCATTTTATAGATGATGAAACTGAAACCCAGAGAGGGTAAGTGATTCTGGTGGTACGAGACAGAGAGAGGCAGGGAATTTGAACCCAGTTCTTTGGACTTCAAAGCTAGTGCTTGTTCCATAGTTAAAAGGCTAAAGGCGGCAGAGCTAAGTCCAGTCCTTCTGCTATTTGCCAGTGTCGCCTCAGGCTCATCACTTCACTTCTCTTGCCTTGTTTCTCTACGTATATATGACATGAAGGGGGCAGGGGATAATTATATATTTGAAAATAAAGGTGAGATAAAAACAAAAAAGATATCAATAAAAATGCTAACCAAACAAGAAGGATTTTGCTCTTTGTTTTTTTTTTAATTCTGTAGTTTTATACATGATTGGTCAGTTCATTTCCACGCCTGCCATTTTTATATTTTTTGGGGAAGCTTTTTGGCAGGGCAATTGGGGTTAAGTGACTTGCCCAAAGTCTGTGTGACTTTGTGCTAGTACATGTGTCAAGTGTCTGAGGTCACATTTGAACTCAGGTCCTCCTGATTCCAGGGCCGGTGCTCTACTCACTGTGCCACCTAGCTGCCCCAACAATTAGGATTTTGAAATATATTATCTTTAGGGTTCCTCCAAGCTCTAAATTTTATGATCTTAGTGTTATTACCTCCATGGATCCTTAAGTATTCCATGACACAGGCAGGGCAGGGGTTATTAATTTTGGTTAAGGAAACTGAGACCTAGAAAAGGAGCAGTGACCTGCTCAAGGCCACACAGTGACTTAGTGGGAGAGCTGAAATGATTAAACAACCATCCCATTTCCCAACCTTAGGATCTTTTTTGTAGACCAAGCTGTCATTTCCTTGGAAACTGTTCTTTTTCTGACCATTTTTTTGGTGGGGGGTTAAAGGGGAAATTCTGGTATCCGTGCAAGTCTACCAATTTACATTTGAATTTTCTTGTTCTAACTATGCTGTCACAGAAAGAGCACTTACCCTGGAGTCAGAGGACATAGGTTCAGATGTTTACTACTTATATCACCTTGGGAAAATCACTTGACCTTCACAAGTCTTTTTTCATCTGTAAAATGAGGTCATTGGACTACATGATCTCTGAGGTTTCCTATAGCTCTAAAGCTACGATCCAAACTAATTTCTTCTCTCTGCCATTGTCCCTCACTCTCCTGGCAGGAACATCAACGATTTCACTCTTTGGGATGCTCAGTGGAGGATTTATTGACAGACGTGGACAAAAAAAAATCACGTAGATAAGATGAAATGGGAGGTTTGTAAATTGCACTGGTAGAAAGGACATCGACATTGAGAGAAAGAGAAAGGAAGAGAAGAGAAAGAGACAGAGAAAGAAGGGGAGAAAGACAGAGAAAGGGAAATGTGGAGGAGAGGAGAGAGAGAGTGAGAGAGTGAGAGAGAGAGAGAGAGAGAGAGAGAGAGAGAGAGAGAGAGAGAGATGCCAAAGTATGGAAATGACGATTTCCATACATATAGAAACTCCCTGGAACGAAAGATTCACTTTACGAAGAAAAAGTAGGCTGTTAACCTAAGACAGGTGAGTTGTGGGGAAATTGGAAAGAAGGGCAACTTTTAGAGGATAAGTGCCCTGTTAAAATATTACAGCATGCTCAGAAATAACCCAAACTGTAATAATCTACCGGGAACAAGTGGCATGAATTATGCCCTCAATTCAGTTGGGGATAGTGGAGACCCCAGGCCTGATATTGTGAGGCTGCTGTTGGGGAGGCCACCCGTCAAGGTAGGACAAGGTAAAGGAGGAGCTCAACTGGAAATAGAGGAAGCTTCCATCTGGTAGCCTCCTGTCCTAACCAGTTTTTCTTTTTTTTTTTTTTTAAAAAAAAGATATTTTACTTTTTCCCAATTGCATGTAAAAACAGTTTTTAACATTTTTTTTAAACTTTGAGTTCCAAATTCTCTCCTTCCTCTTAGTTATGACTCTTGGGATCCCGTGTGCTGAGTGATCTTGTCTACTAAATCCCATTTAAGGAGGTGCATCTCCTTTGGGCCACTAATACTGGAGGACAACCCATCAGGTTAGACCCTTCTCCCTTTACACCCGCTTTCTTCAGAAGTCATAGTATCATAACTCTAGAGACGAAAAGGATCTTACAGGTCAACTAGTCCAATTCCCTCATTCTACAGACAAAGAGACTAAGACAATGACTTATCCAGAGTCCCACTGGCAGTAAGCGACTAAGCTGGGATTCAGACTCAGCTTCTGTGACTCCAAGTGCAGTGTTCTTTTTACTTTCCCAGACCATGTCCATTCCCATCCCATTCAGATGATCAAGTGATCAATAAACATGTATCATATATCCCCAGTGTCTCGTGTCTTGCATAGTGCTGTTAATTCACATTTGCATAGCATTTTCAAGTTTACAATGCACCTCCTTCAGGAAAACCCTGTGAGGTCCATAGTACATGTATTACTATACTCATTTTACAAATGAAAAAATTGAGGCTCAGAGAAATAACAACTTACTCATGGTCAGGTAGCTAGTGAGCATGAGAGGTAGGATTCACTCTCTAACCTCCTCGTTCTCACATCCTAAATTTTTTCCACTACAGTCTAGTAAGAGTTAAAACATCGAAATAATTAACTATACTTTGATTTAGAATATGATGAAGACGGAGGAGAAGTGAAACAAAATGGTTTGGGGAGGGAGGAATGGAGAGAGACAAAGAGAAACAGAGGCAGAGACAGAGATAGACATAAAGATAGAGACAAAGAGATGCAGAGACAGAGACAAAAACAGAAATTACTTCCAAGTGAGGCAGGGGAAAACAGGGGACAAATTCCTGTTTGTCTGGGACAATCTTCTCAAAGCAGGTCTGGCAAATTCCCATGATTGCAGGTGTCAGAGAACACTTGTCTTAGGATGTAGCAGATCCTTGCTCAGTTTTCCCTCATCCCAGAGCATAGATATTCCAAGATTAAGCCTCTAAGTACCCTCCCCACACCCCATGCAGTTACCCCACAGGCCACCTGGCCAGTGCCTGGCTACCCTCTAAGCAAGTCTAATGCTGATCCTAACCTTCTCCTACTGACCTTTGTCTGCAGTTCCTTCTTTAAGAAGACACACATACTCCTTAACAAGCAATTAAGTGTCAACTGGAGATGTATGGCATGCTTTGGGTTTCTCCTGCCTTTATTTAGTGAGCCTGGGAAGAAATCTGAATCCTCTTCCATTCTAATTGCTGGCACCCTTGTGCTATTAGTATTTCTAACCTGCTGCGATGTGATACCAGGTGCCACTATTGCCACATTTGTATATCCGTATTTTGTGTTTCACACACTGTTGAATCTCTCATTAGGCTGATCCAAGTCCCATTTTTAGTTCATGTATTTCACCACTTCTGAAACTTCAGTATATTTCATTTTGACACAAATATTGGATCTTGAAAGGCCAATTATTCACCTTGAGGATAGAGTTTTCTTGAGTATGAGATGTGCTCCATGATAGTGTAAAAAAAAAAAAAAGATCTTGTCATAAACCAGGCTGTGTGTGTGTGTGTGTGTGTGTGTGTGTGTGTGTGTGTGTGTGTACCATTGGCCTCCTGAGGAGCAGGACTTGCTCTTAGTATAAGGGAATGCTAATGAGCACATTGGCATTCAGAAAAAGCTACAAGAAGAGTTTATTCAAGGGCATTTATTTGTCTTTGTGGCCTTTAAAAAGCCCAATTAAACTTTATGAAGCTAGATCAGAAAGTAAAACTCCTACTTCATTATAAAACCATTGTGCTGGAAGAGTCCTCCAGAGGTAATTTCATCCATCCCCTGCCTCTGGGCAGAGATCTGATCAACATACCTGGGAAGATTGGTAACTATCTTATTTGATAAGGACCCCTGGGGAAAGAATCCACAATGCATGAGTAAATAGCACGAATATATAAGCACAGAATAGATGTGCCAATGGTTTTCCATAATCGTCCAGCAGTTGAAAGACCCCTGACAACAACAGGATGGCTTCTTTCTGTGAATAAATCTCCTATGAGAGAGTCAATGTGGTACCATGAAAAAAACCTTAGATTTAGGGATGAAAGATCTAGATTAGAACTCTAGTTTTTCTGGTTCTAAATCTGATCCAGGTCCTTGGAACCTTGATGAGTGTCTAGAAGGAGGGGCTGAACAAAGTGACTTTGTACATTAAAGTTAATTTAAAAGTCAGTGGTTACCAAGTAAGGCCAGTTGTATCACAATTCAGAATTTAAGTTTTTAACTGTTTAATAATGAAGTGAAATGAGTCAGACTGGATGACTGAAGATCTAATTCAGCTTGGCATAGTATGGCTACTCCATCTTGAAATCTCAATAGCTCAAACTCAGAACAGCTAGCAATAAAAGATCCCAAGGGTCTCTTCTGGACAGAATGGCCAGAGTTCCATAAATATCTGTATTCTGTACACAGAATCAAATCAAAAGGAACTCCCCCCTCTCTCTGCTTTAGCCTTTAAGAAACCCTTGCCGTTCTATGATACAAGGTTATATCCATGCCTAAACAAAGATGTTTTCTGTGATATTGTTCGGTCATGTCCAACTCTTTGTGACCCAATGAATCACAGGCAACGAGGCCTTGCTGTACTCTATTATGCCCCAAAGTCTGTCCAAGCTCACGTTTGTTGCTTTCATTACACTATCTCCCTACCTCATCCTCCGTGCCCCCTCCGTTCTCCATTTTTACCTTCAATCTTTCCCAACATCAAGGTATGTTTACTGTAACCTGGCTGGGGGTGGGGATGGGGATGAGGGTGGGGATGGGGGAATAATTCTAGCTCTGCCACTTAGAAGCTGTGCACCCTTGGCAGATCACTTCCCCTTTTGAGGTCTCTTTGTCCTTATCTGTACAATGAGAGAATAGGACTCTGGAACACTGGAGGTTCCTTTCATTTCTAAATCTAAGCTCATTCACAATGGTCTGGGGTCAGACTCCTAATTAACGAAAGGTTTAATTTTTCTGTGGGCATTTTACACATACACAAGATGGACGATTAAATTACGGGCAGACTTGAGGAACTCCCCTAAATGCAGCTTGAAGTGTATTGATATACTTTCGCATGTTAAAAATTTTTATCAAAATCTTTTTTATAATACCTTCTATCTAAATATATCCCTCATCGTCCCCTAGCTAGTCAGCCATTTCTTGTATCAAAGAATAATTAAGAGCTTTCAGTTTAGCTGGGCCATAGACTCCAAAAGTTTTTGATCACTTACCTCTATTAGTAAAATATTTCTGACCTGCATCCCAGTATATGTACAGGGATAGAGATGGGACCAGTGATTACATTGATATGGGGAACTTCCAGGTGAGGAAACTCCCTTTACCAGTGCAAGATGGCACCTTCTCTGAAAGGTAGGATCCTAGAGAGTTGCCTGGGACACTGAGATATTGAATGACTTAAGTAAGGTCGCACAGTCAGGATGTCTCAGAGGCAAAACTTGAGCACAGACCATCCCGGCTCTGAAGCTGACTCTGCATCCTCTAGGCCAGATTGTCTGTCATTTATCGTTGTTGCTATTACTGCTGTCATTATTGTCTGTCATAAATCGTATGTATGTACTTATAGAGTATATGTATGCATGTAGGTATTAATATTATTATTATTATATTTATATTATATTGTTATAATTATGAAACTGATTAAGCAGACATTTTATCAGGACCCTGGATCGTGGTCACATCCATCTAGCTTTTTAACTCATGTCTGCCAATTTGCCGGGTGTGCCTCAGAGTTGTTTTGATTTTCACTTCTCTTATTATCAGTGACTTGGATCATCCTTTACAAGGATTATATGAATACTAAGAAGCAGCTAGATTGCACAATGGATAGAACGATGTACCTGGAATTAGAAAGATCTGAGTTCAAATCTAGTCTCAGACACTAACTAGCTATGTGAGTCTGGTCAAGTCATTTAACCTCTCTATGCCTCAGTTTCTTCATCTGTAAAATGGGGATAATAATAACACCTGCCTCCCAGGGTTGTTGTGAGGACTGTATGAGATAATGTTTGTAACATGCTTAGCGCAGTGACTGGTATATAGTGGACACTTAATAAATGTTTATTCCCCTCCCTTCTTTGAGAAGTTTAGTTTGACTAGATGACCAAATATGAGAGAGTATTATGTAAAATGATGCCCATTATCGTTATCAAAGCATGCTCCTTGGGCTGATTATAGTAATCACAGAATCTTGACTTTCCTCTTCATTCTTTGAACATGTTAAGCGCCAATATTTACATATTGCCCATCGCTTTGTGTTCAGCACTATTTATACCGGATGCTGTGGGTGACAAAAAAGGATATGAAAGAACTCTACTCTTTTTTTCTACCATCAAAAAAAGATGAGCAAAAAAAAAAAATCATGTATTTTAGGGTTTAGAGCTGAAGTATCCCAGGATTTTTATCCTGTTTTCTCCCAATAATCAGATTCTTGACATCTGGTTTTTCAGTAAGTTTTTTTATGTGTATATGTTTTCGTATTTTATATAGATTGATATAATTATTGCACTAAAAGATACCTCAGAGATCAGGTAGTCAAAAACCTGCATTTTTACAGACTAGGAAACTGAGGGTCAGAGAAACTTTGTCTGTCTTTCTTTTAAGTGACTTTCCCAAGGAATAAAGCAAATGAGTGGCAACTAGATTTTTAGTTTCCTAACTTCCAGTCCCATGTTTTTTCCCATTAAAATTCTTGCTACTTCCTATTCATGTAATTGAACTGTTTTGTATTAATTATTTTATATTTTGCTTTTCTATTATTCATACTTTGTCCAAGTGAGAAAACATACCCAAGGAGGTTATATAACTAAAAATCAAAGTTAAGATTTAAACATGTGATGTTTCACATTTAAAAGGACCCCACTCAGAGGCAAACAGATAAATGTTTATCTACCGGCTGTCAAGGGTGGGTGGGTGGATGATTGGAGGAAGAGTTATTCATTCGACATCCTTTTTAAGTTTAATCTTCATTATTAACATTTTCTTCATCACTTTCTAAATCAACAAAACAATAAATTGAGCCCTGTTTTGTAGCTTGCTGATTGCCAGAAGTGTAAATTGTCACATTGAAAATGTAACGATTGGCTCCAGAATGCATGTGGGCCTACTCTTCAAGGAAACTGGAGCTGAGGGTAAAGAACTCATACACCTGTAGAGATACAAGCGGAAAAGGATCATGACCTAATTTGACCAGGGAAAATTCCAAGGAGGGAGGGAGACTTGAGCTGAGTCTCAAAAGATGTGCAGCATTTAGAGAAGCAGAAAAAAGGAGGAAAAAAAAGACACTTTGGTAAAAAGAACATCATGAGCAGAGTTAGGAATTAGGACAGTGTATTTATAGGCTAGAGAAGAAACTACAGTAGAGAGAATATTAGGGAGATACAAATAGCAAACCCCAAATAAGCTCTGGGCAAGGAATCAGCAGACCTGGTTTCTCAGCCCAGCACTGTGTGTGATCTTGCCTGCTTGGAGCACAACCTCACCCATTTTCCTCATCTGAATTGTGAATCCTGGACTTCTGGGTCAGAGACCTTGGGGAATCCCAGGTTCTCTATGTGAAAAATGGAATGGGATTGACCATTCATTGAGGTTCCTTCTTTCATCTGGCATTCTCTTTCCTGAATCTGACTTTCTCTGAGTAGTGGGAAATGCTGTTTGATAGGCAGACCCAGATTACAGATGGCCTTGACTGTCAGACTAATGTGTTTAGATTTGATGCAAGGGGAAATAAGGCCTACAGGAAGGTTTTCAAGGAGAAAAGCACAGATCATTTGAATTAGACAAAGGGGTCCCATTGTTTTGTTCTTCGTTCTTTCTCTTCTGTCAAAACAAAAGGTCAAGAAGGCACTAAAGTTTGAGCTATCACTTCCTCTGTGGGATTTTGATTATGACACTACCGTTTGCTGTACTCTAGTAAGTGATGCAGAGGCATTTGAGGGATTTTAAGCCTCTCCTCAAGGGGATTTATCTGGAAATGCTACTTCCCCAGAATCACTCTAAGCCCCTCTATTCTTCAAATGATTGATTAAGGGAAACCCATTGGAAAATAGCAATCAAGAAAGGGCAGAAGTCTATTTGTCATTCAAAAGGATGAAGCCCCTGACCAGATGTTGGAGACCTGATCCACAGCTAGCTATCTTACTTTGTGATATTTTCCAGCAGCTGTGACCTGAGCCATTATCTGTGTCAGCAACCAGACACAGTATTGTCAGCTTGTGTTTTTAAAAGGTCATTGTGCCCTTGCCTACTTAGCAGAAAAGGCCTAATTACTAATTAAAATTATAGACTTCTCAGGTTAGAATACTAATCTTTACAGCTGCCCAGACTTTAATTGTGTTTCTCTACGTGCATCTTAAGGAGAAGGTGGAGTGTGGGGATAGATTTTTGACTTTTAATTGGCTTAAAGATGATAATCTGGCTATTCAACTCACATATTATTGTAACTCTATGAGAAACACTTCTAAGATTCTATCAGCTGTCTTCCATATTCCCTTCCCTGTATGTCCACACGTGGGAATATAATGATGAAAAAGGCCAATTACCCTCGTTTTTCAAATATTTCTCAGATTCCACTTGAGAAAAGTGGAACACTTGGATAAAAACTGGGATGTGAGGCCGCATATCACAGGGACCAAGTCCTAGGTACAGATCAGGAGGGACTGGGTTCATATTTTGCCTCTAATACTTCCTAGCTGTGAGGCTATGAGCAAGTC
>CM053625.1:127983897-128024501 GCA_028646595.1 Phalanger gymnotis | reverse complement strand
TCTGATCAGCCACTTAATTCCTCCCACCAGGTGGGCCTGGGGCCAGAAGCAACTGCAGCTGTAGTTCTGTAGCTGCCCCACCTCCGCTGCCCCAGGGGCGGTAGCCGAACCGCAAACTCCCTGTCCCCGCAGCTTTTCCCACTAACCTTCTCTGTTGTCTTTGGTGTTTGTGGGTTGAGAGATCTGGTAAATGCCACAGCTCACTGACTCAGGGCTCTAGGGCACGCTCCGTCCGGCTCCAGGTCTGGTTGGTCCGTGCTGCCCACACTGGGCTCTGCTCGTCTCAGCTCCCCTCCCCTCAGCTCCCAGCTCCATGCAGGGTAGACCTTACCCAGAGGCCATCCAGGCTGTCCTGGGCTGGAGCCCTGCTTCCCTCTGTCACTTTGTGGGTTCTGCAGTTCGAGAATTGGTTCTGAGCCATTTTTTATAGGTTTTTGGAGGGACCTGGTGGGGAGCTCACGGTAGTCCCTGCTTTCCAGCCACCATCTTGGCTCCGCCCCCCTAAAGTCAGCATCTCGAAGTAGAAAGAGGAAAAGAAGATTTGCCCAAGGATGGAGTAAAAGTCTAAAAATCCTAAAATGTAAGAGTGATTTTTGGAGGTGTGCCTTCAATGCTAGCATCCTCTTGATTCAGGTTCAATATTGGGACAAAACGAGGCACTTTTTTAAAAAAGGAGGTTTATTTTGCCCAAATGTGATAAGGATATGTTGGTACTTAGCTTCACTGGTGAACTCCTTCATCTCCAAATGCAAGCATGTCTGGTCAGCAAGAAAAGGTCAGATAATTTGAAAAGGCTTTAGAAAGCCATCATGTCTGGCTGAACATGGCTGGCATTTTTTATACACTCAGGAAGCTGTGTCAGGGAAGCTGGGTCCAGTCAGGTGCAGAAGGTAGTTTTAGGTAAAGTCTCCACATTAGACATGAGAGGAAAGAGGCTGTGTCAGAGAAACCCTGATCCTATCACAGAGGTCAAAAAACTAGTTAGGAAGGAGAGATTTACTTCGATCCAAAGATATTTAACTTTTATACAGTGAGAAGTACAAAAGAACTTCAACGTTTTAAGTTTGCATAAGGCATATAAACTTGGTCATACTATTTGGGATATACAAGGACCAAAGGGAAATTTTCAACTCAATCTTTGCCTTTTTATTTTGTTACTATTCTGTTCAACCCCAGTTAGTTTCCAATTGAACCATTAGGCAGTTTTATTGGAAGGACAAAGAACTTTTCTTAAAGACAATTGTAATCTCACAACCTGAAGAACCAAAATGTCTGATTAAAAGGAATTGGAGCCCAGGGCAAGGGTGGTGATAGTGGCAAACAATAGGAGAAAGTTAATCTGGAAGGTCAGATGTCTAGGCCCCTGTTCCAGACCATCTTTCATCATGGTCCCCAGTCTCTATGACATGACAAAGAACTAACAAGGATTCAATCCTGGTTCCTTCTCCTGTTCTCCATCTTAAATGCTAAACCACCCAAAAAAGCGTTAGTAAAGTGTTTGGAGCTATATTTTCTTAGAAAGGAGAATTAATAAGAGACCTCAGGGCCTCAAACAAGAATATTAATTATTGGTTTATTAATCAATCCAAGAGCAACTCAACATTTAAAAGGGTCTCTGGGAAGACAAAGAAGTTGTGGTTAAGAAATAGCTGTTATTCTGTTCCAGGTCCCAAACAGCATCAGTCCATGACTGAATGCTCACAGATAGAGGCCATTGTTTACAACAGGTAAGAGAGCAGGTGAGGTTATGGATGGTTCAAAGTAGCCTGTTCACACTACTGTTAGAAGAAAAGGATGTCAAATCACATTACCTATTGGCAGTATGTTAATGCTTTTGTATCTCAGTTTAAGCAAAACCAATATATGTGCATAAATGTATCTCAAGCTATAGAAATAAAATTCAGAATCAGATTGTCAAAAGTAACTGCTAGAATATTAGAAACCACCTAGTCCAACTCTAATTTTATTTTATGAAGTAAGATGTATAAATGCTTTTTATTTTTCTATTATAATTATTCTGGATACATTCCCTACCCCCATCCCCCACTCCCAATCTAATAGACCCTCTCTTGTAACAACAACAAAAAAACCCAGTTAAACAAAACAACTGATAGATAGAATGACTGTGTCTGTCAGTGTATACAACATTGTATACCTGTGGTCTTTTGTTTCTGCTGAAATGAATGATTCTTTCCTTTTATAGCTGAGACCCAGAGAGGTCATACTTACAAAATAATATAAAATGTTAGTTCAAGTTCAAATTATTCATGATGAAAAGCAATTATTCACTTTCTAAAAAGATTTGCCATGGGATGGATTCATTAAGCATTAACTTCATAAGCACACTTAAGATACTATTTCTGACTTTAAAAAATAAGTACTACATCTGTAACAACAGACTTTCTGGCCTCAGGGTGACTGGAGGCACTTGCCTTCTCCCACTAAAGGATCTAATTTTCTGGGCTTGCATGAGTACTGAGATCAGTTCTTCTGTGCTTCTTCTCTAAAGAGAGGGGTTAGCTCCTTTTTCGCATTGTCTCTGACCCTTTACACCCCTCCCCCAGAGCAGTAGGGAAAAATCCTGGACTAGTGGAGCCAGCAGAAAGATGGGGTATAGCAGTCTTTTAGCTCGGGAAGCTAGAAGGGTTAATGAGAAAGGTCCCTCTCACTGTGGCTGAAGGGGACCAGTATGGGATGGGAGGCATCCCAGCAAGCCAGTGGCAAACCCCACCTCAGCAAACCAATGGGAGATCCTGAGCCACAGGGTGGTACAGCAGGCAAGCACCAACACCAGGCACATACTAGCCACCAGCAGCAGCTCCAGCTCAGTACCAGATAAACTACCAGACTGCTACAACATCTAGCTGCCAGTACCTGAGGCCCCAGCAGAGAAAACAAGTAACCAGACCCATAACCCACAGCACAAGAAGTCTGGGACAGTGCTCCCTGGGCCCCAGAAGCAGAGATCAAAAAAAAGCCAGAAAAGAGGTGAAACGAACAAGTAAGAAGAATCAAAGAAAAACAATGACCAAAGATGACAGGAAGAGCAAAACACAAATTCAGGAGAGGACAACATAGTTAATATAGCCACAGCTGAAATCTCAAAGGGGAATATAAACTAGTCTCAAGCCCAAAAAGCCTTCTTGGAAGAGCTCAAGAAGGGTTTTAAAAGTCAAATAAGAGAGGTAGAATAAAAATTGAACCATTCCTTTAAAAATACCACTGAGGAAATGGAAAAAAAGTACAGTGAAGGAAACAACTGCTTAAAAAGTATAATTGGCCAAATGGAAAAGAAAGTACAAATGCTATTCATTAAATTCATTAAAATTCATTAAATTCATTAAAAATTAGAATTGGGCAAGTGGAAGCTAATGACTCTACGAGACGTCAAGAATCAGGCAAACAGAATCAAAAGAATGAAAAAATAGAAGAAAATGTAAAATACCTCACCAGAAAAACAACTGACCTGGAAAATAAATCTAAGAGAGATAATTTAAGAATTATTGATCTACCTGAGAACCATGATAAAAAAAAGAGCCTGGAGAGCATCTTTCAAGAAATCATCAAGGAAAATTGCCCTGCGGTCCTAAAACCAGAGGGTAAAATAGTCATCTACAGAATCCGCAGATCACCTCCTGAAAGAGATCCCAAACTGAAAATGGTAAGGAATAGCACAATTCCAGAATTATCAGATCAAGGAGAAAATACTCCAAGCATCCAGAAAAAAAAAATTGAATATCATGGAACCACAGTCAAGATTACACAGGACCTTGCAGTTTCTACATTAAAAGATTGGAGTGCTTGGAATATGATATTCTGTAAGGCAAAGAAGCTTGGATTACAACCAAGGATCAACTACCCAGAGAAATTGAGCATAATCTTTCAGGTGAAGAGATGGACATTCAATGAAATAGGGAACTTCCAGACTTTCCTGATGAAAAGACCAGAGCTCAGTGGAAAACTTGATCTTCAAATAAAAGATTCAAGAGAGACATAAAAGGTAAATAGGAAAAGGGAAAAAAAAACCATGTTATTCAATAAGGAGAAATTATTTACATCCCTACATGGGAAGATGATACAACTCTTGAGAACTGTGTCTTTATTACATCATATAGAAGGGATATATAGAGGGGTGAGTTTAAGTTGATTTTGATGTGATAGAAAACCTAATTAAGTGATGAAAAGAGATTGTAATAGGAGAAGAGAAAAGGAGGAGAAAGGGTAAATTACATCACATGATGTACACAAAGAGGCACAAAGACATATTACAGTAGAGGGAAAGAAGGGAGGGTGACGAGCATTGTTTGAATTTTACTCTCATCAAATTTGGCTCGAGGAGGGAATAGCATACTCAGTTAGGTATAGAAATATAATTTTCCCTATAGGCAGTTGGAAGGGAAATGGGAAAAAAGGGAGTGGGGGGATAGAACAGAGGGGAAGAAGTAGTAAGGGAAAACCTCTTCAAGTTTTGTTTTTGACTCATATCTAGGATCTCCCTAAAAAAGGAATAGAAGGGTACCCAAATTACAGCATAGATCAGGTATAGGACAGTTACTTATTTTCTCTGCACAAAATGCTTACAACAGAAAAGAATCATAAGCATGCATTGTTGTTTTACAGTTGTGTCCTACTCTTTGTGATGTCATGGACCGTATTGTCCATGGGGGATTTTCAGCAAAGATACTGGAGTGGTTTACTATTTCCTTCTCTAGCAGCAAACAGAGGTTAAGTGATTTGCCCAGGGTCACACAGCTAATAAGTGTCTGAGGTCAGATTTGAACTCAGATCTTCCTGACTCTAGGCCTAGTGCTCTATCCAGTGAGTCACCTAGTTGTTTTCAAGCAAAGACTTAAAACATGAACAGTAACCTATAACTGCTATTATACTTTCCCTGGGAGTTGAAACTTAAAAACATGGAACAATTAGTAGGACTGTTGAATAAGCATTTCACCTTCACCTTGAATTCTGTACTGTCTAAACAACCCTCCAAATGTCCATATCTTTTGGTGAGTCAGCTTAGAACTTGGGTTCACCCTCCTATCAGTGGCCATCTTCTCCTTCAAGAAGCATTGTTGTTGTTGGTTGTTATTGTCCTTCATTCTCAAAGAGAACTAAGATGACATCACTATGTTAGAGTCAAGTTACAATGCATCCGACTGTGGCTGATCAGACCAGTACAAGCTTGGAATGCTCTACCACAGGTCAGGCACAAATAGTCCATGGGAACATTTGGGGTGAGTTCTCTAAATGTGCCCGTCTTGCACTTCTTTTGCACTTCTTCAGCTTTGCTCATAGAACACAGCACCTTCTCTGATGAGGGCATGCCATGCTGGACACTCCAATGCCAGTATCTCCCATGTCATACAATCAATTCCAAAGTTCTTAAGAGACCTTGAGAGTGTTCTTTTATCACTTCTTCTGACCACCGTGTGAACATGTGCCCTGTGCGAGTTCTCCATAAATGATGCTTGGCGTTCAAACCACGTTGCCAGCCCATCTTAGTTGCACTGTCTGCAGTAGAGTTTAAATGCAGTGAATACCGTATATAAGAGATGTAGCCAGCACTGACTGAGGGACCCAGGAACTTCTGAACTCCTGAAGCACCCACTCCTAAAAAGAGCTTATCTCATGACCACTGTTTAGTCACATGAGTGACTCAGAGAAAGAAATACAAAGCAGGAGAGATTGCTAGGGTCCCATGGTCCAGGTCCAGGTTCAGGTTCCACTAAATGATGCATGAGCTAGTTGTCAGGTAAAAGTAGCTACCAGAGGAAGCTGGTGGAGTCAGGAAGACCTGAGATCAAGTCTGATCTCAGATGCTTACTAGCTGTGTGACTCTGGACAAGTCGCTCAACCTCTGTTTGCCTCAGTTTCCTCAATGAGAATAATAATGGCACATACCTCCCAGGGTTGTTGTGAGGATGAAATGATGTAATGTCTGTTTTTTCCTTATTTAATATTTTATTTTTCCCATTTACATACAAAAACAATTTTAACATTTTTTTTAATTTGAGTTCCAAATTCTCTCCCTCTTCCCCTCATTGAGAAGGCAAGCAATTTGACACAGTCTGTTATACAAGTGTAGTCATACGAAACACATTTCCATGTAAATCATTCTGGGAAAGAAAACAGACCAAAAAAGAAAGTAAAGAAAATATATCTTTGATCTGCATTCAGGCTTTACCAGTTCTTTCTCTGGAGATGGACAGCACCTTTCATCCTAAGTCCTGAAGAACTGTCTTGTATTATTGCATTGCTGAGATTAGCTAAGTCATTCAAAGTAAATCATAATACAGTATTGCTGTTACTGTGTACAATGTTCTGGTTCTACTCATTTCACTTTGCATCAGTTCATGTAAGTCTTTCCATGTTTGTCTGAGAGCATCCTGTTCACGTAAATGATGTAATATTTGTAAAAAGCACTTAGGACAGTGCCTGGCACATAGTAGACACTATGTAACTGCTTATTCCCTTATTTCCTGGGGTAGAAGGTAAAGGTACCTTTCTTTTCTCTCCTCCAGGCAATCCTAGAAAATTCCATGCCACTCATTCTAAAGAAAGGAAGGAGGGAAGGTGCCAGAGGTCAGAGTCATTCCTTTGAAGACCACAGTTCTTAACGATCAATCCTTTTAGATACAATTCACTCCCTCTGCTGCCATCATGACAACAAGAATGTGTTATTCCAAAGCACCAAGTCCTTTAGTACCAAGCCACTACGCATGATCCAATGGAAGTGGCCCAGAACTCCACAGATCAGGGACAGGGAGGCTCAGTTGATCACCCCCATCACAAATACAACCTTTCAGGAACACATTTACTACACCAAATACAGTCTACCAGTAGTATTGCCTGCTCACCTAAAAAAGGCACAGTGGATAGAGAGCAGGGTCTGGAGTCAGAAAGTCTGAGCTCAAATCCAGCCTTAGACACTTACTAGATGTGTGACCCTGGGCAAGTCACTTAACTCTGTTTGCTTCAGTTTCCTTATCTGTAAAATGAGCTGGAGAAGGAAATGGCAAACCATTCCAATATCTTTGCCAAGAAAACCCCAAATGGGGTCACAGAGAGTCAGACATGACTGAAATGACTCAACAACCACAACTTTGGCAAGAGAGAAAAGCAAGGGTCTGGGGCCAGATAAGGGTCAGAAAGGCTGAATTTACTTGGAATTTGAGTCATTTCCCCTACATCTCAGACTTCCAGACTATGCCTATTTGTACCCAATAGCCTTTCATTGGTCTACCTTAACATTTCACAGAATAACCCAGGTCCATGCCTAATACTAAATGCATGAGTATGTGCCTGTATGTTTATATATGTCTGGGAATTAGAGGGACTTGGTGGTATGGTAGAAAGAGCTCTGAGCTTGGAGCCAGAAGAGACCATTCTCAAATCTCCCCCTTAACACCCATACCAGTTGTGCGACTGTAGGTAAGTTCCTTCATTTCTCTGACCCTAAGTCTCCTCATCAGTAAAATGAGTATGATAATACTTGTGTAGCATAGGGGATAGAGGCAGCATGATAGAATGGATAGAGATTCAGCCTCAGAATCAGGAAGACTTGGGTTCAGGTCCCTCCTCTGATGCATATTGGCCATGGGACCCTGAGCAAATCACATAATTTTGCAGTAAGCATCCTAAACAACCAGCTAAGATGTTAAGTTTCATGGTAGTTGTTATTTGCATCAATAGAGAGAACTTCCCTTCCATCAGTGATAATCCCTAAAGTAGGTATCTATCCCAAAGGCTTATTGTGAAATGTTTGATTTTGTTTTGGGTTTTTGCCCTTTTTTGCATCTCCAGCGTTTAGCACAGTACTTGGCACGTAGTAGGTGCTTAATATAGAGTAGTCGACTAACTGAATGAGTTGATGTAGGTAAAGCAATATAGAAATGCCAGTTATTTGTGTGTTATAGAAGAAAGAGCACTGGCTTTGGGGTCAGAAGATCTGCATTCAAATTCTGACTCCGTTACTTTTTCATTGTGTGGTTATGACCATGGTCAGATTACTCCACCCCTCTTCAGACATTTCCCTCCCCTGCCCTGGCACCAAATTCACTTTTTTATCTGTACAATCACAGAATTAGATTGTATGGTTTCTAGGGTTCCTTCCAGCTCCAAATCCTATGATCCTATTCTATCCCATCCTATCCTATCCCATCTCACCCCATCCCATCCTTTCCCATCTCATCCCTTCCTATATTATTCTATCTTATCCCAGCCCATCTTATCCCATACCATCCTATCCCAGTCCAGCCCAACCCATCCTAACCAACCCATGCCACCCCATCTTAGCCTAGCTTAGCCTATCTTATCTTATCTCATCCCATCCCAAGCCATCCCATCCCATTCTATCCCATTCTATCCTATCCCATCTCATTCTATCCTCCCCTGTCCAGTCCTATCTTATAAACCTATGTGAATATCCTGCTATGAGATGAAGCTAACATCTGAACCCTGAGGAATGGGAGAGCTAAAGTCTTCTTCCCTGTTATTTTCCCCAGGTGGTCACAGTCATTATTGGAATCTGCTGTGTGTAGACAGGATCCTGGGTGCTGTCTATTTGCTGTTGGTGCACTGGTCACAGGGGTAGTTGAGAGGTATGTGGGGCTGCCATATTGCTGGTACTTGAGGTCTCTGAGGTCAGCAGTTGGAGGCTATGGGAGCCATGGGAATCTATCCTACAGTATAACTTTATATTGAACTACAAGGAGGGCAAGGGGGGGGGGAGGTTGTGGGGAGTTGCTCTCGTTATTAATCCCCTTCTGTTGTGGTTCAGCACAGGAGTATTTTCAGTGCTCTCCTTAGGCCTGCCCTCTGTGCAGGCTGGGCAGCTGTGTATCAGCTGTGCATGGAACAAGGCACAAGCTCCCTTATTAGTGATGAAGATCTGCCTGGTAATGCTAAATTGTCTCCATTATCAGCCTCCCATGGGCCCTGAAATCCCCCACCTCTCATCACTCCTCACAATTCAGTGTTAGGCATGCTGTCTTTGGACATGAGTTCAAATTGTAGCTCTTATGATCTGTGTGGCTTTGGGCAAGTCATTTAACACCTCTGTGCCTCAGTTTCCCCATCTGTAAAGTAAGGGCTTTAGAATCTATGACCTCTAAGGTCTCTAATAGTTCTGAATCTATGCACTTATGATCCTTCAAGGAATCTGGCTCCTGATAAAATGCAAATGTGACATCTGGGAGGGGTAACACATTAAACCAATATTGCCTTCTACAGGGGGCCTTTCTGGGTCCCCCTCAGATGCTAGTGTCTTTCTCTCTTAGATTACAACCCATCCACATCTCTCTTTCTGTATATATTATATATATACATATATGTGTATATATACACATATATGTATATATATAGAGAGATATGTATCCCATATATATGGAGAGAGATTTATATAGATGTATCTATAGATATAGAGATATAGATATATCTATCTGTGTATATATACACATGTACAATATATACATATACATACATACACATATATGTGTGTGTAGATAGATAGGCTAGATAGATAGACAGAGAGGTAGATAGGCAGACAGACAGACAGACAGAGACAGACAGACAGATAGATAGATAGATAGATAGATAGATAGATAGATAGATAGATAGATAGACAGATAGATGGATAGACAGACAGACAGATAGCTAGCTCAGTCTTGTAGGTACCTAGTTATTTACATGTTGTCTCCCCAGTTAGACTGTGAGCTCCTTGAGGGCAGGCATTGTTTTTTGCCTCTGTATTTGCATTCTTATCTCTATTGTGTAGCACAGTACCCTGGGCACAATATGTGTTTAATAAATCTTTTTTGATTCCCGGATCACTGACACCTAATAACATCAGCACAAGACCTAAGGAAGGAAGGGAACAATGGACAGGTAAGTTTGGACAAGTCATAGGGAGGGCCCAGAGCCTAGACAATCGCCTAAAGAGTGCAGATTAGAGAAGGGAACTTCAACAGGAGGTGGGGGAGAGACTTGGAAAGCCAAAAGCAGTGGAAGCGGGCAGTGGGAGCCTTCTGCCTATGGTTAAGTTCTCAGATGCTTCTCTGTCCCAAACATGCTCTAGGTCCCCTCACCCACAGACCCAGGGCTACCCTTTCTGTTACCTCTACACTGCTGCTGCTACCACCTTCTTCCTTCTCCCTGAGTTCCCATTACCTAGATTTCTGACTGTAGAAAAGGACACAAGGTTCCAGCTTTTTCTGTTTTCTACTCTCTCTGGAATAAGCACCTAGAACTTCTCTGGGTTTTCTAGAGGAGTTTATTGTGGATAACTGCAAGGAAACAATTGAGGGGTTTAAAGAAAATGAAAGAGGAGGAAATGGAAAAGCTCGGAGCTCAAAGAAGTCCATAGGCCTGGGTTTTCATTAAGACGTGTGAGGGGCTCTGCCTTCTCATTCTTAGCCCCTCTCCTCTATCACTAACATCTTTTGGTTTTCATCCCTAGTGGTCAACTCTGACCAGACCTTATAAACTTCACTGATATTTTAGTTTTGCTAAAGACTAACGAACCACTCTTCAGTGTGAGAGGCAGCACAGGGAATGAAGGAGTGCCAGATTTAGAGTCAGAGCACAAGGGTTCATGGAATCATAGATGTAGAGCTAGAAGGAACCTTAGAGGTCATTGAGTCCAACTCCCCTCCTCCCATTTTACAGATGAGGAAACTGAGGCTAAGAGACTGTGACCTGCTTAGGGCCATACAGATAGTAAATGTCTGAAATAGGATTTGAACTCAAATCCTGAATCTTCTGCTCACTACCTTGTGCAATCAGGCAAATTTGGGACTCAGTTTCCTCATTTGCAAAATGCAAGAAGAATTGGACTCAGTGGCTCCTGAGTGCTTCTAGCTCCAAATCAATGCTCTGGTTTATGAAGTTTCTCTAAGTTGGGGGAGGGGGTTGCCCTCAGAAAGATGCAACGGTTTCTTCCTTTCATGCAGCGGACACCTGAACACTAAACATCCATCACATTCACCAGATATTTCCCTATGGAAAAGGTGATATTCCTGACAGGCATGAATTTCATTGTAAACAGCTTTCCCACTAACCACCCTTCCCAAAACCTTGTTCTCCAATCATTCCATTTCATAGGATGTCAGAGCCATAGGAGGCCTTTCAGATAATTTAATTTGTACAGATGAGGAAACTGAGGCCCAACAAAGTTAAGTGATTTGACCAAGTCTAAACAATGGGAAGTTGATCTCTGATGTGTATCTTCTGACTCAGATTCCAGAGCCCTTTCCACTCTACTGTGACACATTTACAAATAGGATTTGGTTTCTGCTCTGCCTCCCCATACCGCCCAAAGCTCTGTACACAGCTGTGACTTGGTACGTGCTTATTGATTGCTTCCTTGATCTCAGAAATTTCCTCTGGCTTCCCATCTCAAACATGGGCACCTCGGTTCCAGTTCTGAGGCAACTTCAGGGCCAGGCATGAAATAATTTCACAAAACGTTCTCTTTCCCAAGCTTCTCGTGAAACAGATGGTGTTCATGACGGTGGAGAGGAGAAGAAAACAGAGCGATGGTGACTATATTGAGATCAAGCAGTGGAATCATGCTAGCCTGGGATAAGAATTCTTCTGTCTGATTCCCAGTTCCCTGTGCATTGTCTGTGCTCTGCTTTTAGAGCCCAAGGACATCTGCATTTTTGGAAGGAAATTCTGAGGCATCTTATTTTAGCACGGAATTCTTGCTGCACAGATTATCTAAAGGGTACACATATGCAGAATGGAGAAGAACTTGTATGAATATGGCACTGGATCTCTAGTATAGGCCTCAAAAGAAGAACTAAGAAGTATAATGTTAAAATTTCAGTTGATGAACTAAGAAGTAGGACAGCGTCTCCACTAATATAGATTTGACCTCTAAGATTCTTTCCAGGTCTAAATCTAAGATTGTATGACTTTAACCTGGACGCGCTGCTCTTTCCCTTTTCTGGTGACCCACTTAATTAACTCTTTGTATCATTGTTGTTGTGGTGTTGGTTGTGGTTACTGTTCGTCCTTCATTCTCAGAGGACCAATGACATCACGAGTGATATCTTGACTTGTATATGAATTGGATTTGAGTGAGGTAGAATTGCACAAAGTAGTCAGCCTCACCCTCTCTTCCTGATTGCATGCTTGAGCAGAATGTTATGTCCAACTGTGTATTTATTCATATACCGTCTTGTATTGGTCTCTTAATTATTTTATGTGCATGAAGCTTGTCTCTCCAATCATATTGTGAGGTCCCTGAGGACAAGGAAAGTAATATCTTTTCTTATTTTCCATAGGAAAGGGGTCATGTAAATGAAGGAATCAATCAATCAACAAACATTGATCAAATACCCACAGTGTAAGAGGCACTATGCTGGGCAATGGAGATACAAGTACAAAAATGAACCAGTTCCTGTCCTCGAGGAGCTTACATTCTATCAGGGGACACAACATATATAGACATAGACATATGCAAAATAAACACCTAAAAATCTCGTGCAGAAGGCATTAGCAGCTGTGGAATTCAGGAAGGGCTTAATATAGAAAGTGGCGTTTGAGCTGAATGGTGAAAGAAGATAGATATTCCAAGCCTCAGCAGCAGGGTGGAGGGGATGCATTCCAAGCATGGGAGGGGTTGAGGGGAGGGGAGGGGCAGGGGAGACAGTGAAAATGCAGAGAGGCAATTGACAAGAGCAACATGGTTAACAGTGAGAAAGTCAGTTTGTCTGGATTTCAGTGTGAGTGAAAGAAAATAACGCGTAATGAGTAGAAAGATAGGTGGGAGTCAGGTTGGAGAGGGATTTAAATGCCAAATAGAGGATATTAATATAGTATTTGTATAATTATATAATAGCATTATATAATTATATCGAATATAATATAATTATGTTATGTTATGTTATATCATACATATTATCAACCATTAATAAGTTTCTTCTTAGAAAGACAAACAAAATTAAGCTGCATGTATATGTTTATTTCTCTCAAAGCTTAAAGAATATGCATATAGAGACACTCATGGAAGTTCATTGTAGACAATAAACCCAAGGATGGACAGACAAAGAGGATTTTTATATTTTCAGAGCAATGCCCTCTCACCCCTCCTTCCCTTCCTGGCTCAGGATGTCTATGTCAGCCAAAATTATAGTCTCTGTATGTATTAACCACGATATGAGAAAGGAATTTCTTAATTGAAAAGGTTGTAAATACAATAAGATAGGAGAATGTCAAGGTGGCAATTGAAATTACAGATCCAGGATGTCTGTGTTTCTTTTACCATTAACATGACATAATATAACATTAAAAAAAACATAAGAAAAATCCCATTATTCATGATAGTGTCTGGTTTGAGGTGCCTTGTCCTTGATAGTCATAAACAGAAGAATGCTCCTGGTCAGCTTCATCTGGCCTTGTAGTTGCTGACGCAGGAAAGGGCATTTCGAGTTCACTCAGAGTGGGTCAAATGCCTCTCCTGATTGGTTGATTCATGTTTTAGGCCTTTCTCAGGTCTTGGGGGTTCAAAATGGTTTGGAGAGGTGTCTATATTATATAAATACATTAAATATAAATAGAGCACTACATATATTATCTTTATATCCTAGAAGTCATAAGAAATCAAGAGGAATAACATGGTCAGAACTGAGCTTTAATGTAATAACTTTGGCAGTTGAGGGGAGCGAGGCTGCTCAGATATCACTCAGACTAGAACTGAACCTAGATAACTGGGAAGAGATCAAGGCATCCAGAGATGCTGCCAAGCCCAGCATGAAGGAAGAAGAAATGTGGGACACTTGGTATTACTTTTTATAAATGTTTATATTTTCAAAGGCAGGAAAAAAAAAAACTACTGTGCTCACCATAGCCTATAATTATCTCTTTTGTGGAAAACCAGGTTACAAGTGTTATAGTAAAAGCCAAAGGACTCCAAAGGGTAGTAACATACAAGGGATGTGATTTTAGAACTCATCTAGGATCTGTCCACTAAAGTTCTCTGGTGCCTCATCTTGGCATAGGGTTTCTAGGGCTATTTTATTCTAGCATAAGCTCTGGCAGGTCATATCAACCTAGTACCGATCAATCAATGAGCCAATAGGCATTTATTAGGTACTTGTTATGTGCCTGGCCCTGTCCTAGGTGCTGAACCTATAAAGTCAGTAATTCAACAATAGCTGCTCTCACATACTATCAAGGGAGACGCCATGCACGTATCTAAGTATGTACAAAAGATACAAGGTGATGGGATGAGGGAGAGCATTAGAAAATGGGGGGATCAGGAAAGCTCTCCTGTGGAAGGTGGTGTTTGAATTCAATCTTGAAGGGACTAGAGATTCTAAGAGTAGAAAACCTTAAAATATTAACCTTACAACTGATGATAGGTCTGCTTTTTGACAGCCTAAACATGTTTGGAGATGCTTCTCACCTAGTTGGACACTGTGGTTTTTTTTTAACCCCAACAGTTTTTCTGAGACTATCTACCATGTCACACATAGGCTGTAGCCTGCATTGTGAAGGGAGTACATACTCATTCCTTTGACCAGCATTTATTAAGCACCTCCTATGCCCCAGACACTGTGCTAGGCTTTGATGATGCAAATACAATGACAAAAAAATAGCCCCTGCCCTTAAGGGGCTTATTGATGACCCAGATCCTCAAGTAAGCATGGATGTACAAGTGCTTTATCTTAAATCTGACAAAGACCTACTAGATTGTGAAATAGTTCAAGTCATTTCATCTATTGCCAGCACAGGTCTGCAGGATAAACTTTCCCAGATGTAAGAGAGAGTGCAATACATTTAAGATGTAATATTTATTAAGCAAAATACTATTTAAGCAGTTTAAGCAGGTGAAGTAGTTAGAGTGCTAGGCTTGGAGTTCAGAAAACCTGAGTTAAATGCATTCTCAGATGTTTTCTAGGTAGGTGACTCTGAGTAAGTCACTTAACCCCTGTCTGCTTCAGTTTCCTCTTATGTAAAATGTGTATTAGGATAGCACCTACCACTCAGTGTTATTGTGAGGATAAAATGAGATATTTGTGAAGTGTTTTGCAAACCTCAAAATACCACATAAATACTGCCTATTATTATTAGCCATTGCTGTTCCATAGCCATGGTCCCAAATCACAAGAGCTGACAGAGAAAGTTTACTGTCTAGTCCTAAATAATGACCAACACTGGAGACAGACCTCAAGATTGAGTTCAAAGGTGCTGCCTGGAGGAATCTTGTGTAGGATTCCTGTCTGAAGGAGCAGCCTCTTGGAGGGAAGGGAGAAGAGGAAAGGCTTTCAGAAGTACATACTCTTCTCTGACATCAGTCCCAGATGGAGCAACTAAGGAAGGCTTCACATTGATTAATGCAGGCCTGAAAAGGTAATTCTACCTCCAAGCAGCCAGGTTTTGGAAAGTTAGATTTGAGAAATGAGGAGAGCAGTGACAGTTCTGTCACGGAGAGGAAACAAGCAGATGAAGAAGTGCATACATGAATAACTCCTCAAAATTTACAATTAGAGCTATCAGCCACCACCACACATTCTTTCCCCCAGGCTCCTCCCTGCCAGACTCTTTTAGGAAGGATCTAATAAAAAGTAGCTACATTATGGATTCTACGGCTGTCAGCAGTTTCAGACTCTGGTCCAGTGCCTGCCTATGGTTCAGGAGTCTCATTAAGAGTCTTGTAAATTAGAGATGCTAAAGATGCCAGCAGACTGACAAAATTAGGGCAGATGTGAAGCGGCGACATGGTGATGTCTCACTATGACCAAGTGCCAGGACAGGCTGGCCAAGGGCCTGTCAGGCATCACTAATGGCCAAGGGACCTTTTGCCTTTATGCTCCAGTTTGAGAGAAGAAGAAAGGAAGGTAAGGCAGAGACAAAAGGGCTGCCCTTGGGTAGTAAGCCTGGAAGTGAGAAGACCTGGGGGGAAGGAAGGAACTCATCATTCCAATCATAAAGATCTGCTGAAAATTTGCCCATGGCAATCCACCTGCTCCGTAAACTCTGGTGGTTCCCTATTACCTCCAGGACCAAATGTAAACTCCTCTGGCTGGAATTGTAAATTCTTCACAACCTAGTATTTTCTTACCTGAGGTTATGTATCTACATATTACGCCCCCCCCCCCAAGTCATACTGGCTCATTTGCTGACACCAGATCTCCCACCTCCTCACTGTTGCACTGGCTGTGCTTTTGGTCGGGAATGCCATCTCTCCTCATCTCCAGCTCTGGAAACCCCTTCAAGTTTCATTCAAATCTCAGCTCAAGCATCATGGCCTTTCCTGATCTCCCCAACTTCCAGTGCCTTCTTACCCTCTAAAGTTACCTTGAACCTACTTTGTATGCATATTGAATATAGCTATACACTGACATGTTGTCTCCATCATTATGATGGGCGTTCCTTGAGGCTGGGGACAATTTTACTTTTGTATCATCTCTGAATAAAGGCCTTTAATCAATTTTGGTGGCTCCTTGGCATGGGGGCAAGAACACTAGACTGGGAAAAAAAAAACAGTACTGTCAGATTCTTTGTGATCTCCTCTGGAGTCTTCTTGGGAAAGATAATGGAGTGGTTTGCCATTTCCTTCTCCAGCTCATTTTACAGAGGAGGAAACTGAGGTAAACAGGGTTAAGTGACTTGCCCAGAGTCACACAGCTAGTAAGTATCTGAGGCTGGATTTAAACTTAGGTCCTCCTGACTCCAGGCCTCTCACTCTATCCACTGTACTACCTAGCTGCCATCCTGGCTAGGAGTAGTACTTAATAAATAGTAGGTGCTTGATAAATGTTTGTTGATTGACATATTGGTTGTGCCTCCAAGAGGCAAAAGTAAAGTGGAAGGATTAAAAAAAAAAAAGATAGATTTGGGAATCAATACGAATTTCCCAGTAGTCAAAACTGTGTAACAATGTATTGGTATACCTTGAAAAATAGTGAGTTCCCTTTAACTGTAAATGCTAAAGCAAAAGCAGCTTGATTGCCCACTGAGGACACAACAGAAGGGATTTCATACCAAGCTGGTCTGGATGACCTCTAAGGTCCCTTCCAATTCTGATACTCTATGAAAGGGCAGGGCAGGAAGGTTGAATCTTTGGTAATCTCCCCTCTTTTCTTATTCTGTTCTCTCCCTACTCACATTCAGTTCTACATTCCTACTCCAAACCCCAGGCTTGCCCTCTATTAACACTCAGGTTGTTTTTCTCAACAAAACTTCACACTTTATACGCCATTGGACCCTTTTAAGAGCCCTGTGAAATAGGCAGAACAGATATTATACCCATTTTACAGATGAGGAAATAGAGGTTCAAAAAGGCTGACTCTGAGATTCTGCGATTTGCCCAACTGGTAGCAGACCCAAGACTAGAACCTATATCTTTTTTTCTCCCCATCTAGTGTTCTTGCCCCCATGCCAAGGAGCCACCAAAATTGATTGAAGGCCTTCATTCAGAGATGATAGGGAATTAATCCCTCCAAAGTGGATTTCTATTTTAAGAAAATTTGACAAAGGACATAACTAAAGGAATATAGCTCTAGTGATACAGCATCAGATCATAGGTAATTGAGACAGAGGTGAAGGAGAGGCCCTGAAATCCCATATTCCGGACAGAGATCTTGGAGGAAATGTCATTTATCAATAGTATTCCAATTCACTAAAGGTAAATCCACTTGGATGAATATAAGGCTATTACAAAAGTCTGTCTCTTCAGGAAAGTAGGCAAAAGAAAAGAAAAAGGAGAAAGAATAAACCTTTCAAAAGAACCAGCCTCAATCCAAAAGGCAATGTGAGAGCTGTATGAATGTGTTTTTGTAATAAAACATCTTGAGCTTAATAAGGCTCTTGGTAAAGTGGGATTACACATTTCACCCATGCTCTATCTGCTAGGATGCAAATTCATTCTCTTTTTTTTTTTTTTTAACGCTTTTCTTATTCAATCCTATTAGCAAGCAGGGACTCTGCAATGCAAACAGAATAAAATGCATGTGAGTAGAAAGACAAAAGCCTTGGTACAGACTCAAGGAGGGGCAGCATCTGAGCACAGGTTCTCTGCCAACCCCTCTCATTTCCTCCTTCCATACACTTGACCCCTAAAATGAAGACAGTGTATGGTTTGGGTGAAGAGGAGGAGGTGAAGAGGGAAGGAGGAGGGTTAGGGGGAAAGCTGCAGGCCCTTGGGTCTACCTGACACCAAAATAAGGGTATGTTGTAACAGAAGATTGATTCTTTTTATTAGAGAAATCCGGAAGGCACTCCAATCTTGAGGCAGAAAGCCCAGACTTCATGTGACATTGACTCCTCCGCTTGTAAGTCAGTGCTCAGCAATCCATCCTGAGGCTGCAGTCCCCCAGCCTGCTGTCAGACTCAGGGTTCAAGGAGAAGGTACTAGGAAAGTTCAGAGTTGCTGGCTCATTGTACCTCCCTCTGTGGCCTTGAAGCCACAGCAGCTATTCCCACAAACACTCTCCCTTTTAGACACTCATGAGGACAGGTGAGGGGCACACTAGAGCAGTCAAGTATGCTTAGACATTGAAGTGTTTCTGAGTTAGGTAAGAAACCCATGCTTCAGGAAGCTGAGAGCCTGTAGGGAGATGAGGGGTCTCAGCCAAAGGGAAAGAGCTGGATTTGTCATCAGTGGACTTGAGTTCAAATCTCTGCTCTGATACTTATTATCTGTGCCACTTTAGGCAAGTCACCCACCCCCATGGGTCTTATTTTCTTGATCTGTAAAAAGTGAAGGGCTAGGACAGCAGAACTTTGAAGGTCTTGTCCAGCTCTAAGTCTCTTATCCTAAGTTATCTTTCCTTCTCTGAACAGTCTCTGAACAATTTCTATTCTCTGAATAGAGGATAGATGATGGTGTTAACCACTTCCCAGTGCATGTGGAACAGTGGCAAAGAGTGAGATTCAGCAGCAGCAGAAGAAATGAGTTATTCTCAGCTGGCACCTTATCTCCCACCCTATATCTTTACCCTTCTTTGGACCTGCACTGAAGTCATTTGCCCCATATAATCCTTCCCTATCCCTTTCCCTTGTTCACTATCGTGCTGAAAGCGGAGAGACATATCCCTTTTTTAAAACATAAATTTTTGCTTTGTTAAACATATCCCCAATTACATTCTTTAAAATGTTTTTTAATGTTCATAATTTAAAATTTTGAGTTTCAGGGGCAAGCTAGGTAGTGCAGTGGATAGAACACACCAGCCTGCAGTGAGGAGGACCTGTGTTCAAATCTGACATCAGACACCCACTGGCTTTGGGACCTGGAATTGCGGTTAGAGGAAAGAAAAAATTTTCGAGTTTCCATTGTCTCACTCCAGCCTGTCCCTCCCCCACCCTTTGAAAAGGCAAGAAATATGATATCAATTATACATGTGAAGTCATGCAAAACACTTCTGTATTAGCCATGTTGCAAAAGAAAACACACACACAAACCCAAGAAAAAGAAAATTTTAAAAGTATGCTTCAATTTGCACTCATAGTTCATGAGTTCTCTCTCAGGAGGGGGATAGCATTTTTCATCTTGGGGCCTTTGGTATTGTCCTGGATTACTGTCTTGATCCGAGTAACTATGAGATACATCACTTTGAAATTAAACTTTGAGAGCTGTATGAAACCTTAGAAATAATTTTACAGGTGGGGAAGCTGAGGCCCAGAAAGGGGACAAGACTTATCTAAAGTCACACAAGTAGATAGTGTCAAAACAAGGACCAAAATCCAGGTGTTCCAACTCTCAAATCAGGCTTACTTCACTTCACAGGAATGGCTATTCGAGGGCTATTACAAACCATAGAGATTGTCTACTCATTTTACAGATGAGGAAACTGAGAGAGAATAAAATGACTTATCTGAGGTCACACAGGTAGCCAATAACAAAAGCAGCATCGGACACTTGTGCTCTGGCACCACATTCAGCACTCTTTCTATTAGATGCAAATAAACCTCTATTGATGTCCCCCAGGATGCTTCTGCATAGACCATTGAGCCATGCGTGAAGTTAGATCTAGCCCAGGACGTCAGGTAGTATTTACCCAAGAAGGAGCAACCAAAGGTGAGCCCTGATTTGAGAAAATGCTGAATTTCTCTGATTGGCCAGATGTATTTAGTGTCTCCTCTTCCTCACCCCCAACTAAATTCTAATCCCATTCCATTCGTTATTTCCCCCTATTTGTGGGGGTCACCTTTAAGTCTGAATCACAGGTGCCAAGTAATCAGCTCCATATTGTATGTCAGCAGTTGCTGCAGGAAAAAAAAATGTTTAATTTATCACCTGTTCCAAGAGCTGGGAAAAAAATAATAATAATTCTGTCTGAGCACTGAGAGAATATTATTTACAGCCTCAAACTTTCACAACAATTTGAATGCAAAACAGGATGTGCTGTATTTATAGCAGTTTGTCCCTATTGGAAGGAAAAGGCATTTGAGAGCAAAACAGTACGTTTCTTTTAACTGCTTGAAAAAGGGGGGAAAAAAACTCAGCAAGCACTGAGAGTTCCATGGGTGGTAGAGAACTGAGAAAGTTTTCTAGCCAACAAAGAATAAATCAGTCCATCAATCAGTGGCAGGCAGCTCAGTGCCCGGCAGTGCTGGGTGGCTTTATTTTTATTTAAAATAACATTTTTATTGATTTTGGTATAAACATGCAGGCAAGGATCAAGGATCCAAATAGATGCTGCATGCACAAGAGTACCTGAAGGCTATGCTAGAATGGCTTCCTAGAGCAAAGACAGATAGGAATCGGCAGAGGGAGGGGGTCCAGAGCCAGGCTCCCTGCGGGGGGTGGGCTCAGCCCACACACATGTAACTTGACTCAGTTTCCCCAGAAGCAGAAAGGGAGAATACACCTCCCTCCCTCTCTCCCAGGGGGCAGGGAAGATTAATGAATGACTAAGAAGAGCTTTGAAGATGAAAAATATCCTGGCCTCACTGAGGATTAATCATCATATAATACGTGTTCTATAACCATGTGGTGACTTAATTACCCATTGCCAGCAGAATGATTTTCTTCTTGCTCTCAGGAGGAATGACCAGACTTGAGAACACAGAGGCACAAATTTCACACTGAGCTTCAGCTCTTTTAATGTCCACCTATGGCCGTGGAAAGTTTGTTTTTATTTCTAGAGAAAAGCTGCATCAAACAGAAACATCCATGTTGGACCCCAGAGGGGCTCTTCTCTACAAGCCATCACCACGGGGATGCAGAAGAATCACCCCAAGAAGCAAGACCTAAAGAGTTCTGCTTACTTTAAATTTAAATCTCTTAGTAGCTTTGTAAACATGAATAGTGGGAGAGAAAAGTAAGCCTTTCCATTCCTATCCTTTCTCATAGGCTCCCTGCTCTGAGAGAACACGGTGAATACAGGCAAATTGTAACCTGGGGTGGTGACCCAGAGAAGAGAATGGAACCTGTTGACCTCTTCCTAGAGGACGGACTTTAGGATAGAAAGGGACTTTAGCTTTGAGGTCCCAAGAGGCCAGGTGATTTGCCTGAAGTCACACTGGAAGTGAGTGGGAAAGCTCGAATTTTCTCTCCACATGCCTCCATGGAAGTGTTGTTCCATTATGGCAAGTATTATGTCTTCTCTAAATTTGATCTTCCAGTATGTAAGATAGTGTTCTGCATACAATAGATGCTTAATAAATGTTTGTTAAATTGGACTTATTCCTTCTTAGAAAGTTTATAACAACTAACTAAAGTTCAAAACAATATACCAATATATCTTACTATACCCATTCCAGGATTTCTCCAAACTCCTGGTTCCATGATTCTTCCTTCCTTTTGAGGTAGCCTAGGGCAGGCATTTCCTAACTATGTTGACTCTGGTCCCCTCCCAAGGGAAGGTTGTGCAAAGTCACTAGCCTCACTCTCTCCTCTGGAGTAACCTGGGTCCAGTGGCAAGATATAGATTAGAACAACTGGAGATGACCCCGGAAGCAGTGGGAGATCTTGGCCTTTTTAAGTTAAGGTCTTTCTCAGGTCTCAGTTTGACTGGGGCAACGCCTGTTCAGTGATTAAGGCTGGGTAAAAAAGGAGGCAAAAATGGCTTTTTTTACTTAGTTCAAAAAAAATCAATCTAGGAGGAAAAGACCCTCAGAGTTTCTGGCCAAAACAGAAACAACTGATATTTACACTCACTCTGAGCCATCAGAGCTCAAACAATGACCAAGTGAGGCTTGGAGACTGGCAATAAAGGTCTGAAGCGACAGCCATGCCAGCTGGATACTGTCACCACCACAAATTGTCTATCTACCTTACCCTTAAAGTGATGAAGGTATAATTGGAAATTGGGTTTCAGGGACTGGACACCATCATTTCTAGGAGGCAGTGCCATACTGGAGTCAGCCATGGTGAGATGGGGTCGCTGTAAAGTTATTCTTCCTAATGTGAGTAGGTGAACAGGCTATAATGTACATAATAAATGTAACCGCAAAACACTGATGGAAAACCGATTAACTGAGAATATAAAAACCATAAGGGCTGGGGATAATGGAAGCTGTTAACTCCACTTGGTGCTGAACTACAATTCGAGGGACATATTTCAATGATGGAGCTTCAGTCCCCAAATGTTCAGGGGGCATTTAGCATACAGAGCTGTGTTTAGCATTCGATTCATTTCTAGGACATCTTGAAGGATGATGCTGTTAAGCTCTCAGTACAGGAGCTGCATTCTTGGTAAATGGCAAATAACAGAAACAAAGAACTCACATCATCATCCATGGGGCATCTGGGGTTCAGCCAATTTGTGTTCAATAGAAGAATGCTCAGTCTGTAATGGTCCCACAGTCTCCTCATCTGTCCCAGCCCAAGCAGTGAGCATCATGGATGGAAGCATCCCAGGTCTCAAACATGTTTGCTCCTTATCCTGCTCACTCAGTGTAATATAGCAGTAGATGGCATTAGAAGACCTGAATCACAATCCTAGCTTAGCTACTTCCTGCTTGGTGGGATTGCCCAGTGGAAAGGGCACCTACTTTGGAGTGCTGAACTTGGAGTGAGAGTACCTGGGTTTGAATCTGTGTATCACAGGGCAGGCTATCTAACCTCTCTGGCTAGATGGGTGCCCTCATCTATATAAATGAGGAAGCTGGACAAAATGATCCCTAAAATCCCTTCTACTTTTGGATACTGTGAGCCTGTGATTTTCTTGGACTAAGATCTTTGGATTCACTGAATTGACTCAGTCATTGTCAGAAGGTATATAGCATTTGCATACTTAAATATAATTTGGGGGTTTTATTAATTAATTAATTATTTTTGGTTTTCAACATTCACTTCCATAAGATTTTGAGTTCTAAATTTTCTCCCTCTCTCTCCTCCTCCCTCCCCAAGACAGCATGCAATCTCATGTAGGCTCTACATATACATTCATATTAAACATTTTCACATTAGTCATGTCATAAAAAAGAAATAACCAATGGAATGAACCATGAAAAGAAGAAACAAAACACAACAAAAAAAGAGAGAGCAAATAGTGTGCTTTGATGGGCATTCAGACTCCTTAATTCTTTCTCTGGATGTGAATAGCATTTTCCATCACGAGTCTTTTGGAGTTGTCTTAGATCTTTGCATTGCTGAGAAGAGCTAAGTCTATCAAAGTTAGTCATGACACAATGTTGCTGTTACTATGTACAATGTTTTCCTGTTCTGCTCACTTCACTCAGCATCAGTTCATGCAAGTCTTTCCAGGTTTTTCTGAAGTCCACCTACTCATCATTTGTTGTGGAACAATAGTATTGCATAACATCCACGTATCACACCTTGTTCAGCCATTCCCCAATTGATGGGCATCCCCTCAATTTCCAATTCTTGGCAACCACAAAAAGAGCTGCTATAAATATTTTTGTACATGTGGGTTCTTTTCCCATTTGTATGATCTCTTAGGGATACAGATGTATAAGTGGTATTGCTAGGTCAAAGGGTATGCAGTTTTATAGCCCTTTGGGCACAGTTCCAAATTGCTCTGCAGAATGGTTGGATCAGCTCACAGGTCCACCAACAATGTATTAGTGCTCCAAATTTCCCACATCTTCTCCAACATTATAATTTAATTTTTTTAAAAAAATTTCTTGTTAACACACTAAATTACCTTTTTAACTCATGAGAGTTAAATTCATAAGGATTTAATCATAAGGATTAATATAGGAATGGAGAAACAGGATAGGGGACGGAGGGATGGAAGGGAAAGGTGGGAAAGAGAGACAGAAATAAACCAACCAAAAGGTAGAGACCAACAGGTAGCTTATACTTTAGTCTGATGCAGGGGTGGGCAACCTGCAGCCTCGAGGCCACAGGTTCCCCATCCCTGGGACTCTGGAACTTCCTATGAGTATGAGAAAGAATGCTACTGATCATTAGTGAGGGGATAGAGAAAAATGGAGAAGCAGCACGACTTCCTAGATCCTCTAGAATCATCTCTTCCCAGTGTACATTCATTATCTTTCAAGTATTATGAATTCCTAGAACAGCAGACATGGCCATTTTTGAATATTAGTCAAACAAGCTCACAATATAGAGCCGAATGACTCAGGGACTGGTGCCTCAGAGCTCTGCTCCATTAGCACAGATAAACTAAGGTAGATACACAGATGAACCATAAATAAAAGCATCAAAAATGAAGACAAATTATTTAAGGGGGGAAATCTCGGAACTGACTCAGCCTTCTTGACAAGGCACATTCTGTCTCTCCTGTGTGAAAAATATGCTCCTCCACCAGTCAGGCCTGAGATTTCAAGGGAGAGAAATATAGCCCCACACTCTAAACTAACTGTAGGGTGTGTTGATAACATATGAACTGCTGGCGAAACTTCACATAAGAAGAATACAAGGAGAAATGAGACTGCACCACTGCTACCCTTGGGTCCCAATCTTGGTTTGGCCTCAAAAAATGAAGCTGTGTATCTTACTGCTTCCTGGAAGTCTGTTCTGCCTAGGTATAGACTAACTCTGGATTGTCCCAGGCCTTTAGGGTCTATGTGGTTTTATGCTGATGTAAACAAATGGACCAAGAGCTAATGCTCCCATTTAGGCTAAGCTACCTTTAGGTACTGATTACACCAACATGGGTAGCAGATATAAGGATAAACGTAAAGGCTGGTAGAATTTCTTTGGTGTCAGGGGCTAGACTTGTGGTCTTATCAGCAATAATATCAATGATAAAAGTAGCAATTAATAAAATAGTAATCAATAATAACTAGCATTTCTGTAGCACATTTAGATGTTACTATTAACTCCGTTTTACAGATGAGAAAATTGAGGTACAGAGAGCCTAAGGGGTATATAACTAGTAAGTATCTGAAACAAGATTCAAAATCAAGTCGTCCTGACTCCAAGTCCTTTGTTTTCTTTTTTTCCCTCTCGGGGAAGAGGCTTAGTCTAGACTAGCCACTCTTCATCAGTTTCTGACCAGCCAGGGTAGAGGGTCTACACTGAACAGTCATACAATGTCTCTCCTAGGCTCCTCTGGTCATTAACATTGTATAACACTTAAGGTTTAAAATGTGCTTTCCTCACAATCATCCTAAAGGGGTAGGTGGTACCAGCTCCATTTTACAGATGAACAGAGTGAAAGAAGTAAAAAATTTGTTCTAGGTCCCACAGCTATTATCAGAACCCACATTTGAACTTGTTTCCTGACTCCCAGTCCAGCCATCTTTCCACCACGACATATTGCGTTATACAATAATTCATTCCTGATGAGCTGAGGTGAGGGATAAAGTTTGCAGACACAGAATAGATGACAGAGAAAAGAGAATGATGCAAGAGATCGAACCATCCACTCGGACAATTGCTTTCAGGTTCTGCCCTTGGTCATGATACATCCATCTCTGGCTGCACTGTGGTTAGTCCTGTGCAGCCCAAATCGGCTCACTCTTTGGAGGCTACATTGGGAGAGCCAAGATGAGAATTACCAAAGTGTTAGCAGAACGGGATCAGTCCCAGCCTGGTTTCTCAGGCTTTAATCCTTACTAGAGGCCGCTAAGCAATGCAGCAAATACAGGGCTGGGCTTGGAGTCAAGAAAGATCTGAGTTCACATCCTGCCTCTTTCCCAGACATCTCTCAGGTATATGACCCTGAGCAAGGCACCTCATCTACAAAACAATAGCGCTTACCTCTCAAAGCTACCCTGAGAATAAAATGAGATAATATTTGTAAAGCATTTCATAAACTTTAAAGTGTTAGAGAACACTAGTTTGTTATTGTTGTTGCATCCTATCTTCTGGAAAGCCCACTTCCAGCTGGGCTTCGTACTCCCATTCTCCATACCTGCTTTACACTGGGATGATCAGTTTCAATTTCTAATCCTATAGAGGGATGGATCAACAGAATAGGTTAGGTACATAGGACACAGTAGTCAATGATTATAGCAATCTACTGCTTGATAAATCCAGAGACCAAATCCAGCTTCTGGGATATGAACTCACAACTTGACAAAAACTGCTGGGAAAACTAGAAAAGAATATGGCAGAAACTGGGCATAGACCAATGTCTGACATCATATACCAAAATCAAGTCCATAAATGGGTACACAATTTAGATACAAAGGGTGATACCATAAACAAATTAGGGGAGCAAGGAATAGTTTATTTGTCAGATTTATGGAGAATGGAGGAATTTATGATCAAACAAGAAATAGAGAACATTATGAAATGCAAAATGGATAATTTTGATTACATTAAATTGAAAAGTTTTTGCACAAACAAAGCCAATGTAACCAAGATTATGAGGGAAGCAGAAAACTGGGAATTTTTACAGCTAGTGTCTCTGATAGAGAACTGAGTCAAATTTACATGAATACACGTCATTCCCCAATTGAAAATGGTCAAAAGATATTAACAGGCAGTTTTCGGAGGAGGAAATTTCAAAGGAAGAAATTAAAGCTATCTAGAGTCAATTAGAAAGATACAAATCAAAACAACTCTGAGGTACCACATCACACCTATCAAATTGACTACCATGACAAAGCATGTAAATGATAAATGTTAGAGAAGATGTGGGAAAGTTGGAACACTAATTCATTGTTGGTGGACCTGTGAACTGATCCAACTATTTGGGAGAGCAATTTGGAACTATGTCCAGAGGACTATGAAAATGTGCATACCCTTTGACCCAGCAATACCACTTCTAGGGCCCCATCACAAAGAGAGCATAAAAACGGGAAAAGGACCTACATGTACAAAAACATTTATAGCAGCTCTTTTTGTAGTGATCAAGAACTGGAAATTGAGGAGATGCCCATCAATTGGGGAATGGCTGAACAAGTTGCAGCGTATGAATGTAATGGAATACTATTGTGCTATAAGAAATGATGAACAGGCAGACTTCAGAAAAACTTGGAAAGACTTATATGAACTGATACTGAGTTAAGTGAGCAGAATCAGAACATTGTATGTAGTTACAGCCATGGCGTGCATGACAGATTTTTAAAGACTTAACCCTTCTCAGCAATGCAAGGACCTAAAACAATTCCAAAGGACTCATGATTGAAAATGCTGTCCACATCCAGAGAAAGAACTACGGAGTCTGAATGCAGAGTGAAGCAGACTATTTTCTTTTTTTGTTTTGTTTTGTTCTTCTTTCTCATGGTTTGGTTCCTCCCATTCATTATAATTCTTCTATACAACATGACTAATGTGAAAATATGTTTAATAGGAATGTATATGTACAGCCTATATCAGATTTCAGGCCATCTTGGGGAGGCAGAGGGGCAGGAAGGGGAGAAAAATTGAAACTTATGAAAGTGAATGTCAAAAACTAAAAATAAATAAACTAATAAAAAATAAAATAAAAAATAGATTTCTAATCCTTCCACACCTCTGCCTCTTAAAATTCTTTGAAGAAGCAGGAAACTGGGAAGGTGGATGAGAGGGGAGATTTACTGCAATGCTCTCTGATAAAGGCCTTATTTCTCAAATACATAGAGAATTGAATAAAATTTATAAGAATATGAATCATTTCCTAATTGATAAATTTTCAAAGAATATGAAAAGGCAGTTTTCAGATGAAGAAATCAAAGCTATCTGTTGTGATATGAAAAAATGCTCTAAATCATTATTGATTGGAGAAATGCTATTAAAACAGCTCTGCAGTGTCATCACCTTACACTTATCAGATTGGCTAATATGACAGAAAAGAAAAATGACAAATGTTGGAGGGGATGTGGAAAAATTGGGACACTAATACATTGTTGGTGCATCAGTGAACTGATCTAACCATTTTGGATATAAAAGTGTGTACATCCTTTGACTATAATAGCCATTTTGGCTATAAAAGTGTGTACATCCTTTGACCCTGCAACACCACTTTTAGATCTGCACACCAAAGAGATTAAAGAAAAAGGAAAGGGATTGACACATACGAAAATATTTATAGCAGCTCTTTTTTTGTGGAGGCAAAGAATTGAAAATTGAGGGAATGTCTATCAATTGGGGGGTTGCTGAACAAGTTGTGATATTTGGTTGTGGCAGAATACTATTGTGATCTAAGAAACGGTGAGCAGGATGGTCTCAGAAAAATCTGCAAAGACTTAACATGAACTGATGCAAAGTGAAATGAGCAGAACCAAGAGAACATTCTACACTGTAACAGCAATATTGTAGAATGATCAACTGTGAATGACCTAGCTCTTCTCAGCAATACAAATATTCAAGATGATTCTGAAGAACTTAGGATGAAAAATGCTATTTACCTCCAGAGAAAGAACTGATGGTGTATGAATGCAGATGAAAATATATTGTTTTTACTTCATTATTCTTGTTTTTTTGGCATGTGTTTTCTCTTACAACATGACTAATATGGACATGTTTTGTATGGCATGACTGCGTATGTATAATCTATATAAAATTGCTTGCCTTCTCATAGAGGGGAGAGGGGAGAAAGGGAGAGAGGTACAGAATTTGGAACTCAAATTTTAAAAAATTAATATTAAAAATTGTATTTACGGGGGCAGAGCCAAGATGGCAGCTGGAAAGCAGGGACTAGTGTGAACTCCCCGCCAAGTCCCTATAAAACCCTATAAAAAAATGGCTCTGAACCAATTCTAGAACTGCAGAACCCATAAAATAGCATAGGGAAGCAGAGCTCTAGCCCAGGACAGCCTGGATGGTCTCTGGGTAAGGTCTATCCTGCATGGAGCTGGGAGCTGAGCAGAGCAGAGCCCAGCGTGGGTGGCGCAGACCGACCAGACCGGGAAGAGAGTGGAGTGTGCCCTAGCACCCAGAATCAGTGAGCTGCGGCAGTTACCAGACTTCTCAACCCACAAACACCAAGGACATCAGAGTAGGTTAGTGGGAGAAGCTGCTGGGGACTGGGATAGAATTTGCGGTTTGGCCACCTCCCCAGGGGCAGCGGAGGTGGGGCAGCTTTAGAACTACAGCTGCAGTTGCTTCTGGCCCCAGGCCCACCTGGTGGGAGAAATTAAGGGGTGGATCAGAGCAGGAGTGAAGAGACTGCTGAAGATCTAAGTCCAGTCCAGGTTGGGGGTTCTTGGGGAAGGAGGAGTACTGGTGTGGCAGAGCTGGCACATCCCCCCAGGCTTGGAACATAGAACTCTTTAGTCTACAAGCAGTCATACCCCACTGAAAAACTCAAGGGTCAATTGAGTTGGCTGAGAACATGGCCAGGCAGCAAAAATGCACCCAGATTCAGTCTCAGACTCTGGAATCCTTCTTTGGTGACAAAGAAGACCAAAACATACAGCCAGAAGAAGTCAACAAGTCAAAGAGCCTACAGCAAAAGCCTCCAAGGAAAACATAAACTGGTCTCAGGCCATGGAAGAGTTGTTATGACATAAATTGTTCTCTAGTTTCTGCTCATTTCACTTTGCATCAATTCATACAAGTCTTCCCAGGTTTTTCTGAAACCATCTCTTTCCTCATTTGTTTCTTACACTACAAACATTACATTGTCTCTATCTAATTTGTTCAGCCATTTTGCAGTTATTTCCCACTTCTAGTTATTTGCTGTGATAAAAAGAATTGCTATAAATATTTTTGTACGTGTGGGTCTTTTTCTTCTTTCTTTAATCTCTTTGGAGCCTGAGAGTGATATCAATTAGGGTTTGTACACCAATATAATATGTCAATAGAAGTGTGAGGTAGAACCTCCAGGTTGCTTCAACTTTCATATCTCCAATTAATGATGTGGAACATTTTTATATGTTCACTAATAACTTACATTTCTTCCTATGAGAACTGTTTATCTTTATCCTTTGACCATTCATCTTTTAGGACATGGCTCTTGTTCTTATATATTTGAATTATTTATCTTGGATACCTTATCAGAAAAAAACTTTCTTTCTTCCCAGTGAAATGTTTCCTTTCTAATTTTAATTGCATTGGGGGGGGAGGTATTTTTGGTGCAAAAATGTTTAATATTATGTCAACCAAAGTGTTCCTTTTATCTTCTGTGAACTTTTTTATGTGCTGTTTATTCATGAGCTCTTCCTTATCCTTAGTGACAGAAGACATTTCCTTCTTTGCTTCTCTAATTTATCTACTTCATATAAAAGTGTTCTATCCATTTGGAATTTATCTTGGTTTATGGTATGAGATATTAGTCTAAATCTAATTTCTGCCAGATGTTTCCAGTTTTTTCCCAGCAATTTTTGTTGAACAGTAAGTTCTTTTGCTGTTGTTGTCGTTCAGTCACATCCAACTCTTTGTGACCCCATTTGAAGTTTTCTTGGCAAAGATACTGGAGTGGTTTGCCATTTCTTTCTCCAGATCATTTTACAGATAAGGAAACTGAGGCAAACAGAGTTAAGTGACTTGCCTAGGGTAACACATCTAGTAAGTGTCTGAGGGTGGATCTGAATTCAGGTCCTTCTACCTCCAGGGCCAACACTGTGCCACCTAGCTGCTCTGGTATTTTAGGTCATTAGGTTATTGAACATTGTGTTACTGCATTCATTTGTGTCTCTATGTTTATATATTCTGTTCCACTAACTGACTTTTCTGTTGTTTTTCTTTAAACTAAGGCCAAATCATTTTGCTGATTACTACTTTGTAGTATGGTTTGAGATCTGATATTGATAACCTCCCTTCCCACTTTTTTTCATTACTTTCTTGAGGTTTTTGGCTATTTCTTCTTTCAGATTAATTTTATTTTTTCTAGCTTTGTAAAGTAATATTTTTTAGTTTATTTGGTTTAGTCCCAAATAAGTAAAGTAACTTAGGCAGTATTGATATTTTTATTATATTGGCATGGTCTACTCATGAGCAATAAATATTTCTCCAATTACTTAGGTCCGTATTTCTGTAAAGAGTATTTTGTAATTGTGTTTATATTTTTCCATTGTGCTTTAGGGCACTTTCTAGGCACATTACATGTCAGTTTCCTGAACTATAAAAATGGGGATACTAATAGTATCTCTTTTGTAGGGTGGGTCATGAGATTCAAATGAGAAGATGTACTTAAAGCATTATAGAAGGCTTAGCTATTATTATTGTTGCTTTAATACCTGGATGACAGAATCTGCCCTATCATGAGCCACCTCCATGCCCCTTGGCATTGAAAGGATTTGTTCATCCCTGTGAGCACCCCAATTATATCTGAGCTAAAGGTTCTGTGTCTTGCCTTTCATTCTGTATTCCAACATTTCTGGATTCCAGCTATGAGAGAATGATAAGAGGTGATAAGAGGTTGGAGAAAGAACTTTAGAAGGCCCAGTCTACAACATGTAATGAGAAGTTCTGTTCCACTGTATGGATAGAGCTCAACAAAGAGGGAACCCAAGTAGAACTTAGAAAAGTATCAAGAGAAAAACAAGAATATTTCTATACAATAAATATTTAATTCAGCTCCATGCTTCCTCCTGTATTGACTCGTATGTTGGCTTAATTTTACACATTCTGCCCACACTGCTTTGCCCTTCAGCAAGGTTAATCCTTTCCTAATGCAAGTTTAAAAATTAAATCCACCACAATGTACAAATTTCCTGTGTAGCTTCATTCCAATCTTTTATTCAAAGTAAATATATTTGCACAATGAATACTCAGGCAGATTTTCAGGGCAGATAATACATGCTTTAAGTACTCTGTTAATGACATTCCTCCTATGTCATCTCTTCCACATCGCAGTCTCAGCTGAATGTTGGCAAGCATGAGAGGGCAGGTTACTATGTTTAAATTGGGTGCTAAAAAGAAGCCATGCTGAGCCATTGGCAAAGATGTGAGAGAAGGTTGATTTAGGCATGAACTCTTCCCTCTCCCCCCCATGCCCACTTAAATTCCATTCAATCAAACTTTATTAAGTACCTGCTACATGCAGTGTGATGCAGGGGGCTGGAGACACAAAGATGAAAAATGAGAGTCTCTGCTTTTCAGAAGCTTAGACTCTAAATAATAATAATGATAACAGCAAAAATAAAAACTCAATTCTATTCGGTGATTCAAAAAGAATTTATTGGTGCCTTCTATGCATGAGGTGCTGTGCTGGACTCTGGGAATGCAAACACAAAACGAAATAATACCTTACTTCAAGTAGCTTATGTAGTAGGATTAGAGATCTAGACTGGGGCCATCTTCAGTTGTTCTGATCTTTATCTGGCCCCTGGATCCAGATGGCTATGGAGGAGAAAGTGAGGCTGATGACCTTGCACAGCCCTGCCTCACTTAAATCTAATTCATTTGCAAATCATGGCATCATCTTTGTGATATTGTGGTCCTCTTTGAGAAGGAAGGCCAAACAACAACAAGAGATCCAGAAGCGACCATCATAAGCCATCTGGTAAAATACTCCTATTTTACAGATTAGGAAACTGAGGGCAAGGGAGGCTAAGTGACTTGCCCAAGGTTACACACTGTATAAGCATCAGTGGTAAAATTTGAACTCCAGCCCTCTGACTTCTGAGCCAGTGTTCATTCTCCTATTGATGTTCAGTTATTTCAGTTGCGGTCTGATTCTTTGTGACTCCATTTGGGGTTTTCTTGGCAAAGATACTGGAGTGGTTTGCCATTTCCTTCACTGGCTCATTTTATGGATGAGGAACTAAGGCACACAGGGTTAAGTGACTTGCCCAGGGTCACAGCTAGTAAGTTTCTGAGGCCAGATTTGAACTCAAAAAGATGAGTAATTCTGACTCAGGTCCAGCACTCAATCCACCATGCCACAAAGATGCCCTTAAAGAAATTAAGAAAAGTCAAAAAACTGGAGGGATATTCAATATTCATGCCTAGGTCATATCAATTTAATAAAAATGAAAATACTCTCTCAGTTTAGAGAACTAGCATTCTACCAATCAAATTGCCAAAGGGGCATTTTACAGATCTAGACAAAATACTTAACAAAGTTCATTTGGAGGGGCAAAAATATCTTCAATATAAATGGAAAACAAATGGAAGGATCCAGACCCCAAACTATATTGTAAAGCAATAGGTAACAAACTATTGGGTACCTTTTATAAAAATTAGATGAGTGGAACAACAACAGTACATTCTTGGTTATACAGAACTGACATGGAATAGATGTGTTCCATCCACTGCACCACCTAGTTACTTTTCATTCTTCTGTACTTTAAAGGCCCTTTTACTTCATAGTTTTAATGATGGCAGTTTTTTTTATACCATATATATTTCCCAATCTCATAGAACCCTCCTTTTTTTCTTAAAGTTAAACAAAAGCAATTGACAAGGCCATTGCTTCTGACAGTGTGTGCAACAATTGCTTCTGACAGTGTATGCAACAATCTGTGCCCCCCCACACACACACACTCCTTTACTATTTTTTCCTGGGATCTTAAGGAAGTCGGAAATGGATGTTCTTAGAATTACAAAACTGAGAGAAGGGTTCAGGAATTGTATTTTTCCCTGAGAGTATTTTGAGCTCTTAAGCCTGGCCCATGGAAGGTACTTAATGAATGTTGATTTATTGAAATCAAATATTTTTTGGACTAGACCTAGGATTTTATTGATCTTGGGAGGTCCCAGGGAGGGACTTTCTATATCAATGCAAATGCACACCTCCTAGTCCAAGAGAGTTGCCTCAGGGGTCGCTGAGAGTTTGAGATTAACCATCAGTAAGTGTCAGGGGTGGAACTTGAATCTAGGTCTTCCTGACTCTAATCTCTATCCACTACACCATGGCTGTCTAACCTTAGGTTATCTTAGGGCTGCATTAAAATAAAATAATTATTTGAGGGCACCTAGAACAAAAAATACAGTACACTAATAGAAAGTGGGGAAACGCATCATCAATAGCATAGGCGAAGGTGAGAAAGCAAACACAAAACAACAAAGCGACAACACAATAGCATAAAGGTAGGTGCATACTGACTAGTCTGCATTGTACAGACTGAATGCATCCCACAGATCTATTGAAAATTCCATGTGCTGTATTCCATCCTTAACACTGCTTAAAAACCCCAAGAAAATTAACATCAACAAGATTATTCATGATGGAATTTAAAAATCTAACGCTCATTCCATGCAAATTATTATTTTTTTGTTTGTGAAAATTAAAACCTGCAGTAGGTAACTGGGCCACATGAGGCCGTATTTTGGACAGCCCTCCACTATACCACAATGCCTTAATTTAGTCAAGCAAGTTCACTTTATTTCCTCTTGTGTCCAAGTCAATAGACTGGTAGATGAGGCAAATAGGGCAGTTAGATGGTGCTATAGTGCATATTGTGCCCGGCCTAGAATCAGGAAAACTCTTCTTCCAGAGATCAAATTTGGCCTCAGACTCTTCACTAGCTATGTGATCCTGGGCAAGTCACTTAGCTTTGCCACAGTTTCCTCATCTGTAAAATGAGCTGGAGAAGGAAATGGGAAACCACTCCAATATCTTTGCCAAGAAAACCCCAAATGGAGTCATGGAGAGTCAGACATTACTGAAAGAACGGAACAAAAACAAAAACGAAGATGAGATGAATGCTAGGTGGTATACGTTGGCTTCAGCAAGCCATTTGATAAAGTTTCTATGATATCTTTACGGAGAAGTTGAAAAAAAAAAGTATGAAAGTGGATTTGAAAACATAGGCCCCCTCTTAAATGTTACTCAGAATTGTTGGGAGGGCAAGGGGAAGGCATTGGGCAAACTTCTCCTGTCCTTCAGGCACAGAAAACCTCTAAGCAGGATTGTCTGCCCAGTGAGAAAGAAATTCTGATTTATAGGACACAAACTATTACCTTGCAAACAATAGCCATCTATCTTCAGGTGGCTGACAGACTCTTTGCCTGGTATTATTGTCCTTGGGAAATTTAAAATGGACTCTGTGTGAAGATTGTGTTCTGCCAGAGTCTTGGGAATTTCAGCCTAGTCACCCTGAGCGACCTGGAGGCAATTTCAGTTATTTATGTTTTTCCCCATGCCTCTTGCCAGCATTCTCCCTTTGTCCTGCTTAGTAGGGTCTCTTCCAACTTCCTGCCTCCAAGTATTTCTGAGATAGAAGGATCTTTATGAAAGAATATATTAATATCTGCTTCAGGATCCTCATGGTGAAGAAGACAGGCAAAACTGGAGGTGAACTCTGAAAGGAAGAAATGAGGGCCACTGGCTTCTATACTACCAAAGCATGAGAAATTATTTTGATGCACCCTTCAGGGACAGGACCAATGCCCCCATTCTAGGCCACTTGGGTTATATCGGATTTCATCTGTATGGAACTGTTAGATTTGCTTAAATGGAGGAATGCTAATGGATGGTAGAAAAAAAAACAGGGCCATTTAATTGCTATTTCAGTTCTATTTCTCCTCTCAAGGAGAAATTGGGGAAAATGGAACAATCATTGTTAAGAAAGAATTGGAGCCAAAGATGTAGGATGCAGGAAAAGGGCATCTGGCAATTCAGCATTAATTCAGATCTCCTGGTCTGATGAAATACATTGTAAGCCACTGAAAGAACTCAAAGAGATGAGTGTGGAATTACTGACCTATGAAAAATTATGAAGATGGGAAAGGCCTCAGAAGGCAGGAGACAGGGAAATGTTTTCATTTTAAAAAAGAAGGTAGAATATGCAGACCTTAAACTGGCAAGTTTGACATGGAACCCATGTATAATTCTAGAATGAATTTTTAAACTGATTTCTTAGGAAGGTGCTTCATTAGCCGTAGAGAATTATTTGAATGTGAACCATCAGAAAGAAAAGTGGTTATTACCAGGAAGCAACATGAATTCATAAGAACAAGTCATGCATGCTACCTTTATTTCCTCTCTTGTCCAAGTGAATAGGTTGGTAGATGAGGGCAGTGCTAGATGGTATATATATTGGTTTCAGCAAGGCGTTTCGCAAAGTTTCCCGTGATATCTTTATGAATTGAATGAAGAAATAGGTGGGAGATAAGTGGTTAGGTAGATTTGGAAGAGACCAGAATGCCAACTAAAGAGCTGATGTCAACCTGGAAGGTTCTGTCCTCAGCTCTGTTCTGTTAAACACACATCAATGATTTGGATAGCAAGGCCGTTGGTACAGTTAGGAATATCTTCTTGCCATCCACCTTACTACTACTACACCCTCTAAACCTGACTTCCAGAAACTGAGCTTTGGGGATTTTAGCCGCTCAGATTTGGAACTTCCATCTACCATGAAGGTTTATAAGAACCTGTTACAAATGCTATAGCAGTTGTTGTTCAGTCATATTCAACTCTTCCTGACCCCGTTTGGGGTTATCTTATCAAAGATACCAGAAGACTTTGCCATTTCTTTCTCCAGCTCATTTTTTAAAATTTTTTATTTTATTTTATTGAAATTTTGAAATTTGAAATAAAATTGAAATAAAATTGAAATTTTATTAACAGTTTTATTTAAAATTTTGAGTTTCATTATATCTCTCTCTCCTATCTCCCCCTCCTTTAGACAGGAAGCAATCAGATATAGGTTATACATGTGCAATTATGAAAAACATTTCCATATTATGCATTTTGTACAGGAAGACTCAAATAAAAGAAAAAGAAAGAAAGAAAGTGAAAAATAGCATTCTTAGTCTGTTTTCAGTCAATATCAGTTCTTTTTCTGGAAGCAGATAGTATGGTGCATCATTAGTCTTTTGGAATTGTCTTGGATCACTGAATTGGTGAGAATAGCTAAGGCATTCACAATTCTTCATCAAACAGTATTGCCACTACTGTGTACAATGTTCTCTTGGTTCCATTCACTTTACTATGAATTAGTTCATAGAAGTTTTTCCAGGTTTTTCTGAAATTATCGTGCTTGTCATTTCTTATAGCACAACAATATTCCATCACAACCATGTACCACAGCTTGCTAAGCCATTCTCCAATTGATGGGGACCCCCTTGATTTCCAATTCTTAGCCATCATAAAAAGAGCTGCTTTAAGTATTTGTGTACAAATAGATCTTTTTCTCTTTTTTTAGATGTCTTTGGGATATAGCCCCAGACTGCTAGGTGATCGCTAGATCAAAGAGTATGCATAGTTTTATAGCCCTTTGGGCATAGTTCCAAATTTCTTTCCAGAATGGTTAGATCATTTCACAACTCCACTAACAACGTATTAATGTCCCAGTTTTTTTTTTTCCCCATAACCCCTCCAACATCCAACATTTTCCTTTCTTGTCATATTAGGCACTCTGACAGGTGTGAAGTGATATCTCAGAGTTGTTTTAATTTGCATTTCTCTGATCAATAGTGATTTTTTTCAGCATTTTTATATGACTATAGATAGTTTTAATTTCTTTGCTGAAAACTGTCTGTTCATATTCTTTCGCCATTTATAAATTGGGGAATGATTTGTATTTTTATAAATTTGACTTAGTTCTCTATATATTTGAGAAATGAGGCCTTTATTAGAGGTACTTGTTGCAAAATTTTCCCCCAGTTTTCTGCTTCCCTTCTAATTTTGGTTTTATTTGTGCAAAATTAATCTTATATAATCAAAATGATCTATCTTACATTTTATAATGCCCTCTGTATTTTCTTTGGTCCTAAATTTTTCCCTTATCCATAAATCTGACAGATAAACTATTCCATGCTCTCTTAATTTGCTTATGATATCATCCTTTAAGTGTAAATCAGGTACCCCTTTTGACATTATTTGGGTATACAGTGTGAGATGTTGATCTATAGCTCATTTCTGCCATACCATTTTCCAATTTTCCCAAGAGTTTTTCTCAAATAATGAGTTTTTGTTCCAAAAGCTTAGATCTTTGGGTTTATCATATATTAGATTACTATAGTCATATGTAATTTGTACCTAATCTATTCCACTGATCCACCACTCTATTTCTTAGCCAGTACCAGATTACTTTGATAATTATCACTTTATAATACAGTTTGAGATCTGGTATGGCTTGACCATCTTCTTTCACATTTTTTTGTTGATTCCCTTGATATCCTTGAGCTCTTATTTCTTCAGATGAATTTTTTTCATTGTTTTTTCTAGCTCTATAAAACAATTTTTTTGATAGTATGTTGGTATGGCACTGAATAAATAGACTAATTTAGGAAGAATAGTCATTTTTATTGTATTGGCTCAGCCTACCAATGAGCAATTAGTATTTTTCCAGTTGTTTAGATCTGACTGGATTTGTGTGAAAAGTGTTTTATAGTTGTGTTCATATAGTTCCTGGTTTTATCTTGGCAGGTAGACTCCTAAATATTTTATATTGTCTACAATTATTTTAAATGGAATTTCTCTTTCTAGCTCTTGTTGTTGAACTTTGTCGGTAATATATAGAAATGCTGATGACTAACGTCAGTTTATTTTGCAGCCTGCAACTTTGCTAAAGTTGTTAATAGTTTCAAGTAGTTTTTTGGTTAATTCTCTAGGATTTTCTAAATATGACATCATATCATCTGCAAAGAGTTATAATTTTATTTCCTCATTGCCTATTCTCATTCCTTTTTCTTCCCTTATTGCTATAGCTAACATTTTTAGTACAATATTAAACAATAGAAGTGGTAATAGGAATCCTTACTTTACTCCTGATTGTATTGGAAAGAGCTTCTAGCTTATCCCCATTACAGATAATGCTTGCTGGTGGTTTTAGATAACTGTTACTTATCATTTTAAGGTAAGCTCCATTTATTCCTGTGTTCTCTAATGTTTTTTAGTAGGAATGGGTACTATATTTTACTTTCTCTGCACCTATTGAGATAATCATATGATTTCTGTTGATTTTGTTATTGATATGGTCAGTTATGCTGATAGTTTTCCTGATATTGAACCAGCCCTGCATTTCTGGTATAAATCCCACCTGGTCATAGTATATAATCCTTGTGATATATTGCTGTAATCTCTTGGCTACTATTTTATTTAAAATCCTTCCATCAATATTCATTAAGGAAATTGGTCTATAATTTTATTTCCTTGTTTTAGCTCTTCCTGGTTTAGTATACCTAAACCATATTTGTGTCATAAAAGGAATTGAGTAGAACTCCTTCTTGCCTATTTTTTCCAAATAGTTTAAATAGTATTGGGATTCAATGTTCTTTAAATGTTTGTTAGAATTCACTTGTGAATCCAATTGGTTTTGGGGATTTTCTATTAGGAAGTTCATTGGTGGCTTGTTCGATTTCTTTTTCTAATATTGGGTTACTTGAGTATTTTATTTCTTTCTCTGTTAATCTGGGTAATTTATGTTTTTGTAGATATCCATCTATTTCATTTAGATTGTGAAATTTATTGGCAAATTGGTCAAAATAGCTCCTAACAATTGTCGTAATTTCCTCTTCTTTGGTGGTGAATTCGCCCCTTTCAGTTTTGATACTAGTGATTTTTTTTTTGCTTTTTTAAAATCAAATTAACCAATGCTTTATCTATTTTATTCTTTTTTTCATAAAATCAGCTTCTAGTTTTATTTATTAATTCAATGGTTTTCTTACTTACAATTTTCTTAATCTCTCCTTTGATTTTCAAGATTTCCAATTTGGTGTTTAGTTGGGGATTTGTAATTTGTTTTGTTTCTAGTTTTGTTTTGTTTTAGTTGCATGCTCGATTTGTTGATCTGCCTTTTCTCTATTTTATTGATGTAAGCCATTAGACATATCATTTTCTTTAACACGTTTGTTTTTTAGGATTAGAATATTTGATTTCCAATTAATTTTTAATCTCTCTTTCTATTGTCTGTTATCAAATGTAATTTTTATTGCATTATGATTTGAAAAGGATGCTTTTACTATTTTTGCTTTTCTGCACTTGGTTGTGAGGATTTTATGTCCTAATTCATGGTTAATTTTTGTATAGGTGCAATGTATTGCTGAGAAAAAGATATACTCATTTCTATTCCCATTCAATTTTCTCCAGAGATCTGTCATAGCTACCTTATCCAGAATTTTATTCATCTCCTTATCTTCTTTCTTTTTTTTTTAGTTTATTTAATTTAATATATTTAGTTTTCAGCATTGATTTTCACAAGAGGTTGAATTACAAATTTTCTCCCCATTTCTGTCCTCTCCCCCACTCCAAGAAGGCATATATTCTGGTTGCCCTGCTCCCCAGTCAGCCCTCCCTTCTGTCACCCCACTCTCCTCCCATCCCCTTTTCCCTTCCTTTCTTGTAGGGCAAGATAAATTTCTATGCCCTATTGCCTGTGCATCTTATTTTCTAGTTGCATGCAAAAAAAATTTTCTTTGTTTTTGAACATCTGTTTTTAAAACTTTGAGTTCCAACTTCTCTTCCCTCTTCCCTTCCCACCCACCCTCCCTAAGAAGTCAAGCAATTCAACATAGG
>CM053625.1:127961912-127983397 GCA_028646595.1 Phalanger gymnotis | reverse complement strand
TGGGGAATGGCTGAACAAGTTGTGGTATATGAATGTAATGGAATATTATTGTGCTATAAGAAATGACGAGTAGGCAGATTTCAGAAAAGCCTAGAAAGACTTATATGAACTGATGCAAAGTGAAGTTAGAAGAACCAGAAGAACATTGTACACAGTATGATAATCAACTGTGAAGGCCTTAGCTATTCTCAGCAACACAATGATCCAGGATGATTCTGAAGAACTGATGATTAAAAATGGTATCCACCTCTAGAAAAAGAACTGATATAGTCTAAATGCAGATCAAAGAATACATTTTAAACTTTATTTTTTTTTGTGAATTTTTTTCACCATTTTCTTTTATAACACATCTAATATGAAACTATGTTTTGCATGATTGCACAGGTATAACCTAGATCAAATTGCTTACAACTCAAGGAAGGGGAGGAAAGGAAGTAAGGGAGAGGATTTATAACTCAAAAAAAATGTTAAGAATTGTTTTTATGTATAATTGGAAAAAATAAAATACTATTTAAAAAATATTTTTAGAAAAAACTAAAAATTGGGGCACCTAGGTGGCTCAGTGAATAGAGCACTGGCCCTGGAGTTAGGAGGACTTGAGTTCAAATCTGGCCACTTGACACTTTCTAGCTTCGTGACCTTGGGCAAGTCACTTAACCCCAATTACCTTGCCTTCCCCCATCCAAAACAAAATAGCATAAGTATCTAAGAATGGAGATATAATTAAGCTGCAGTTCAAATACAAAAACTTAGTGGGAGACTTAGTTGGCATCAAGGTCGATATGATAGTTGTTCAAAAAAATCGGGACAGCTGGTCAATGTATAGGTTTTTCCACTAATTTGGGTGTGTGAACTTGAACAAATCACTAAGAGACTCAGTTTTCTTGTTTGTAAAATAAGGAAGTTGGTCTGCAGAGATTTCTAAGGTCACTTGTAGCTTGGATATTCCAAGAATCTGTGACTCCTCCATGAAGCTTGGGTCTAAATCTTTCTTTATTCCTTCATCTATTCTATACCGTCTCAGAATGGGGATAACTCACTGTTGTTTTTCTAATGCCTCTAAGAGTGGGAATGCTAGGACATTTCTAGAATTCTGATGTTACTAGAATTGTTCAGAGGGAGTGGCAGGTAATAGATGATATTAATTTTGATATTAACAATTTTTCTGCCATTAAAATTTTTTCATCATTCCCCTCTCTGATTCTTTGAAAAGGTGGTTGTGTTGTTGTGTTTGTCCTTTGTTTTCGAAGAGGACCATGACATCAGGGAAATGACAACATGACTTGCAATTGACTTTGATTTGAGTGAGGGAGGACTGTGCAAGGTCACCAGCCTCACTTTCTCCTCTAGAGCCATCTGGATCCAGGGACCAGATATTCATCAGGGTGACTGGAGATGACCCAAGATGCAATGGGGGACCCTGGCCCTTTTAGGCTAAGGCCTTTCCATGTTCTCACTTAGAGGGAGGTAACGCCCATTCAGTGAATAGGCCTCTTTAAGAAGTGAGTCAAGGGATGGCCCCTTTGATTAGGAAAAAAAGATTTAAAAAAATCAAGCTGGGAGGGGAAGACCCTCAAGGTTGCTGTTCCAAAGAGAAACAGTTACCATTGACATTCACTCTAAGCCAGGAGGGCCCAAAACACAGCCACTAAGTGGAGCTTGGGCAGGGACCTATTGTGGTCCAATTTATGAGCTTCAGTGTGAAACGGGTTTAAGGTTTTGTGACAGAGAGAGAGAGAGACAGAGAGACAGAGAGAGACAGAGACAGAGAGAGAAATCTAGCCAGTAAACCCCAAGTTAAATGGGCAGCTTCTGGCCATCAAAATTTACCTTCCTTTGGAAAGGAGAAGGAGAAGGAGAGGATGAGTTGAGTTTGGCTTCTCAATGAATCACTAAGTGGTAGAACAAACACTTAATAAATAGTTTGGGGAAAAGGGGAGAGAGATTGATCTGATGCAATGGCAGGAGCTTTTGGGGGCAATCCCGGGCAAACAAGCAGGTGTTATATAGAACTGAGACACATAGGGAAGAAGTGAAAAGGGAAATGGAACCCACTTCCATTGTCCATTTCACAGAACGCCTCCTAATGCAATCCCCTGGTCCTCTGGAAGTCTCTTCTCTTAGGCATTCTGGAATACTTGCAGTTTCAGAGCAGCTTTTTCCAGCAGGTCTGCTTCCCAGGTTCAGATCACTTGCAGAGATCCCCATTTCTATTAAAATCTCTTGCAGAATAGATCTTAACATAATTTAAGTTTGCTCTGCCAATAACCAGGTCTTGTAGTGAAAGCTAGCTCAAAACTTATATTTCTATTACTAACATCAGATGAGGAACCTCTAGACCACATAATTTACATTTTTCCACAATCTTTGCTGCCCTTATCCTTATCTAAATCAGATATGTAGACACTGCCAGCAATAGGCTGAAAGAATCTAAAAGAATCTATGAGGATCTGACTTGTAGAATGAGCCTTTTTAGTTATGAATATGATATTTGCCAATATAGTTATGTAGACTAAAGCTAAAAGGTACCTTTTAAATTGGCATAGACTCAACCACTATTTAACTTCTGGTGTTCATCTATTTCTTTTGTTATCTCACATTCGAGTTCCAGAAAGGGAAAGAACTTCAGTTTGTTACCTATGTAATGTAAGTTAGCAAAGTAATGTAAGTGATGGAAATTAGCCAATTGTTATGTTGATATACTTAGGAAATTCAAATACAAATTGAAAAAATCAGAAAATTTTTATTTACTCTAGTTATTTACTTTTAGCTGTTCATTCCATGCCCTCCCAGAAGGATGAGATTTTGCTAAGGAACTAATAACAGAATATTTTTTATAAGAAGTTGACCTCTAATACACAACTGAATTCATTTAAAAGTTTACTGATTAACTGCAGTTGTTACAAAAGATTCTGGGAGGGGATGTATAAATATGTTGAGTAATTAACTTCAAAACAGTGGGTATCAAATAAGTTGTTTATAATAAAACATGTCTGCATTTCAAGACATACTCAATACCCAGGTGGTAATTCCAAATTAAATAATAAAGCCAGATAAAATTGACTTTTCCCATTTAGGTAACACAAGATATTCCATAAATTACTCTCTAAGGAAAACCATTGCACTGAAATTCTTCAAAACAAAACCGAAGATGTTTATGGCTTAGTCTTATTAATTAATAGAATACAGCTTGGTCCCATAAACTGTTATATACATACTCTTTATTCTTATACCATTTTGACATTATTTAAGGACCTAATTTTATACACAATTGTGTATAACTATTAACAGATAACAAGCCCAAGTATTCATCTACTTAGTTGTTTAGGATATATAAAGGACTAAGATTCTAGCCTAGCTAGTTTAGCTTTGCTAAACGTACATCTTATTATAGTAGCTCAGATGTGCTCTACTATTAGCCTATTAGATAAGGACATATATTGTGTTCATACTGATCACCTGCCTTGATTATAGAAATTTGCCATAAAAGGAAAATAGGGACACTGCTTTAGTAAAGGGAAAAATTGCTTCCCTGACTTCATGTTAATCCCAGACAGGGTCATATAGGTAGCCAGCTATATGGAGAAATGTCATAGATATGCTTAAATGCAGCCAAGTGGGGTACTTTCCATTTAATAGGAAATATCACATGGGAAAATCAAGTCAGGATAATCCTACCTCAGTCTATGCTAAAAATGGTTCTCCCAACCTTCTCCATGAGAATACCAACTGCAGTTCTGTGAAGCCAATCAGTGATTAAAGAGCTTTCCCATCCATTCAATAGGCCTCAGTTGGGCCAGTTAAGGGAAGCTTGATTAGAGGTTTGTTTATAGGAAGGCCTACACCCTTTACTTACTAGGAGCTAAGCCCCAGGCCTACACTCTTCACTTAATTGGGCATGAAGCTCTCAAGCCCAAAAAAGAGTATATATACCCAGAAGGTAGCCATTGTAAGGTCAGAATTCAGAATTGAGCCCAAGGAGGAGTAAGAACTCTGAGTCAACAGAGCTGCAGAGAGAGTTCAGAGCAGAGAGTGGAAACCAGGGGGCTGCAGAGACCAAAGAACTTAGGAGGGAGAGAACACAGGCAAGCAGACAGTTGGGATTCATGAGTGTTTATGGGAAAGCCCCAGCAGGGAAGAAGGTTAAAGGATGACTTGGTTCCTTGCTATAATACTGTGTTATAATTTCCTCGTTGTTACATTGAAGTGGACTTATTAGCTTTGAAATACAATTACTGCTATGTTGGGTTGGAGTTATTGGTCTTCGGGTTTGATCCTTTGGTGCCTAAGTAAATGTTATACTTTCTCTGCCTTCTACCTAGAGAATCTTTTACACTGTGTGATTCTGAACTATACAGGCATGGTCATGTTCATCTTCAAGGTCATGAATCTTGCCTTACTGATACATGTTCATAAATGTGACTCTCATAGGATTACTGGCATCATGGATCATTGGCTCAATAGCATTTCTTGATGATTGTACCAGGAATCAGACTCACAATAATGTCAAGCACAATCCCATAAGGTCTAACCTTAAATAGCAACTTCCAAAAATCGCTGCTCTGGCTAGATTCAGTTATTGAGGATCACATATCAGGAAAAGTCTATAGTCTCAGATAGAAAACAATAAGAGATTTATTATAAAAAGGAAAACACAATTAAACAAACAAACAAACAAACAAAAATGCTACACCTTACATTGTCCTGGTTGAACAGATTTGCTATGATATGAAGAAGCAGGGACATTCAGGGTTCAAAAAGGTTTCACTTCAAACAGCAATGTCTCACTAGTCACAGTAGGATTGGACACAATTGGACACAAAACAACTCTCAAATTGTTGCAATAAATTACCTAACAAAATTTTCAGGCCTTCTAAAAATCACACAAAAGAATTTTACTGAACGTTTCTTTCTTTTTCTTTTTCAAAAAAAACTTAAAATTCATCCCGGTATAAAAAGGCAGTTACTAGACTCTAATAAAGTAATATATGATAGTTTTAAGTTCACATAGACAATGAATATAGCTGTAAAGCACCAGACTGACAGATATGTATTTCTTATTCAATTCTTAAAGCAAAAATAAATCTTTAAGCTGGAATTTAAGACTATGTTGGTTAAAATGTAACTTCAGTATAGACCATTCATGTATAATTTGTAACTCATAATAAAGTCATATACTGTACTTTACCATATTTATTACCAATTACTTCTAATCTAGAAGTGTTTGCAATGGGGGAAGGGATTCAAGTTTCTAAGTGAAATGCAGCCAAAAATATACCCAATTAAACTGGCCATATCTTAATAACCCCTAATAACTTAACCAATAATCTTATAATTCTCATAAGTGATAAACAAATAATTTTATTATTTTTCTTTTGAATAGTATTTTATTTTTCCAATTACATGTAAAGACAATTTTATTTTTTTACTTGTCTTTTTTATTTTATTAAATTTATTCATTTATTTTTAGTTTACAACATTCAGTTCCTCCAGTTTTTGAGGTTCAAATTTTCTCTCCCTCCCACTCCTTCCCACTCCTCACCCAAGATGGCATGCAATCCAATATAGGTTCTACATATACCTTCACACTAAACATATTTTCACAATAATCAAATTGTAGAGAAGAATTATAACCAATGGAATGAACCACAAGAAGGAAGAAACAAAACAGAAACAAAAGCAAACAAATAAACAAAAAAGAGAGCAAATAGTTTGCTTCAATCTGCATTCAGACTCTGTAATTCTTTCTCTGGATGTGAATCACTTTTTCCATCATGAGTCTTTCAGAGTTGTCTTAGAACCTTGCATTACTGAGAAGAGCCAAGTTTATCAAAGTTAGTCATCACAGATACAATGTGTCTGTAATGTGTGTAATGTTCTGCTGGTTCTGCTCCCCTCACTCAGCATCTGTTCATATATGTCTTTCCAGGTTATTATGAAGTCTGTCTGCTCCTCATTTCTTATAGGACAACAATATTCCATTACATTCATATACCACAATTTGTTTAGCCATTTGCCAATTGATGGGTATCTCCTGGATTTCTAATTCTTTGCCACCACAAAAGGAGCTGCTATAAATATTTTTGAATATATGGGTCCTTTTCACACTTGTATGATCTCTTTGGGATACAGCCCTAGAAGTGGTATTGATGGGTCGAAGGTATACACATTTTTATAGTCCTTTGGGCAAAGTTCCAAATAGCTGTCCAGAATGGTTAGATCAGGTCACAACTCCACCAATGATGCATTGGTTTTCCAATTTTCCCACATCTTCTCTAGCATTTATCATTGTAAAGACAATTTTAATATTCTTTTTTAAATAAAATTTTGAGTTCCAAATTTTCTCCTTCTTTCCTTTTTCTCCCTCTTCTCTAAGACAGCGAGCAATTTGACACAGGTTATATTTATATGCAATCATGTAAAATGTGTTACAATATTAGTCATGTTGTGAAAGAAAAAAAATAGAACAAAAGGGGAAAAGTGTGAGAAAAACAAAGAAAGTGAAAAGAGCATGTTTCAATTTGCATTCAGACTCCATCAATTCTTTCTCTGGAGGTGGATAGCATTTTTCCATCATAAATCTCTTGGTATTGTCTTGGATCATTGTATTTCTGAGAAGAGCTGAGTCAATCATAGTTGATCATCGCACAATGTTGCTGTTACTGTATACAATGTTGTCCTGGTTCTGCTCAATTCATTTTGCATCACTTCATGTAAGCCTTCCTAGGTTTTTCTGAAATCTGTCTGCTTGTCACTTCTTAAAGCACAGTAGTGTTCTATCCATACACCACAACTTGTTCAGCCATCCCCCAACTTATGGGCATCCCCCCACCTTCCAATTCTTTGCCTCAACAAGAAAAAGAGCTGCTATAAATATTTTTGTACATGTGGGTCTTTCCCCCTTTTTAATGATCTCTTTGGGATACAGACTTTGTAGCTGATATGGCTGGATCAAAAGGTAGGCATAGTTTGATTGCCTTTTGGATAATTCCAAACTGGACTCCAGAATGTTTGGATTAGTTCACAACTCCATCAATAGTGCATTAGTGTCTCAATTATCTCATATCTTCTCCAATATTTATCATTTTCTTTTTATGTCATATAAACCAATCTGATGTGTGAAGTGGTACCTCAGAGTTGTTTTAATTTGCATTTCTCTAATCAATAGTGATTTAGAGTATTTTTTTTTCATATGACCATTGATAGCTTTGATTTCTTTATCTGAAAACTCCCTGTTAATATCCTTTGATCATTTATCAGTTGGGGAATAACATGTGTTCTTATCAATTTGACTCAGTTCTCTATATATTTGAGAAATGATAGCCAAATAAGTTTAGGTGGAAATTCCTCTTTATTACAGGCAAGTACTTCAGAACCATAACAGTTTTCAAACATTTTATTTTCTTTTAACAGTTCAGCTCATAATGTAGCAATATCTACATTGGAAAAAATGGTTTTTCTAACAACATACCTGCACAACATCATAAGCAAGATTATAGGTTTGAAACATAAATAAAACCCATTTCTAGTTAAGTTATCCCAATTCAGTTGAATACACCTCTAAATTACACAGAAAATCATTCTGAACAAATTTCAGTGGAACTTACATAAACTGATCTATAAACTTTCACATTCTAATTAGGTATGCTATGTATTCACACCTTGGTAGTTCTTACCTTTAATCATTATAGAATTCATTCCATATTACCAGCAGTACTGAAACAAAATTGTAACCATGTCAAAATCTTATCAGGTAAAACAATGAAGAAAATTTTGTTATCCATTATTGCAATCCAAATAAAATAAAATAATCTTAACACTGAAGTTATAATCTAATAGTATCCAAATTATAAGGGAATCTGTTTTTCTATGTTGCTATTACCATGTTTCCCAATATAGGCGTGTGTTTAATTTCACATTAACAATGCTGAGGTGGGGGTAGGGGTGGAACCAAGATGGCAGAGTAAAAGCAGAGATTTGCCTGAGCTCTCCCCCAAATCCCTCCAAATACCTGTAAAAAATTACTCTAAACACATTATAGAGTAGCAGAACACACAAAAAGACAGAGTGAAACAAATTTCCAGCCCAAGACAACCTGGAAAGTCAAAAGGAAAGTTCTGTTGCACCAGTCTGAGAGAAGAGCACAGTCTGGTGTGGACCGTGCTGGCACAGCTGGATCCTTAGCAAACCTGGAGCAGGCTTCAGGGCACTGAATCACTGGCAGCTGTGGTGGTTTCCAGACTTCTTATCTCACAAACACCAAAGACAACTTAGAAGATCTGTGTCAGTCTTGCTGGACTGGTGGAGCTTGTGGCAGCAGTGAAGAAGGAATCCTCCTCACAGTTCCAATGCAGAAAAGAGTGCTTGTGGTCACTCACAGACCAGAGCACAGGCCAGGAGAGGAGTAAACACCTCTCCTTGGATCATACCACCTAGGAAGAACTGAAAATTTACAGGTGCCTAGAGGTATCTCTGAAAACAGCTGCACAAAACCCCTGAAGCCTGGGACAATACACCCTCCACACTGTAAGCAGAGTCCTACCTTACCAAAGAACTAAAAAGTCAAGTAATTGGCTAGGAAAATGAGGAAAGAGTGGAAAAAAACAGACTGTAGAATCTTGCTTTAGTGACAAAGAAGATCAAAACATACAATCAGAAGACAACAAAGTCAACAACAATCCTCCAAGAAAGATATGAATTGGTCACAGGCCATGGAAGAACTCAAAAAGATTTTGAAAATGAATTAAGAAAAGTAGAGGAAAAATTGGGAAGAGAAATGAGAGTGATGCAAGAAAGTCATGAAAAAAAAGTCAACAGCTTGCTAAAAGAGGCCAAAAAATGTTGAATAACACCTTAAAAAATAGACCAACCCAAATGGCAAAAGAGATCTAAAAAGACAATGAGGAGAAGAATGCCTTAAAAAGCAGAATTGGCCAAATGGAAAAGGAGGTCTGAAACCTCACTTAAGAAAACTATTCCTTAAAAACTAGAATGGAGCAAATGGAAGCTAATAACTATGAGAAATCAAGAAATTATAAAAAAAAAAAACTAGAAGAATGAAGACAAAAAAGACAATGTGAAGTATCTCATTGGAAAAACAACTAACCTGGAAAATAGATCCTGGAGAGCGAATTTAAAAATTATTGGACTGTCTGAAAGCCATGATCAAAAAAAAAGAACCTAGACATAATCTTTCAAGAAATTATCAAGGAAAACTGCCCTGATATTCCAGAACCAGAGGGTAAAATAGAAATTGAAAGAATCCACCAATCTCCTCCTGACAGATCCCAAAAGGAAAACTCCTAGGAATATTGTAGCCAAATTCCAGAGTTCCAGGTCAAGAAGAAAATATTACAAGCAGCCAGAAAGAAACAATTCAAGTATTGTGGAAATACAATCAGGATTATTAGCAGCTTCTACATTAAGGGACTGGAAGGCTTGGAATATGATATTCTGGAGGTCAAAGGAGCTAAGATTAAAACCAAGAATAACTTACCCAGCAAAACTGAGTATAATCCTTCAGGGGAAAAAATAGAAATTCAATACAAGTCATTCCCCAATTGACAAATGGTCAAAGGATATGAAGAGGGAGTTTTCAGAGGAAGAAATTAAAGCTAACTATAGTCATAGGAAAAAATGCTCTAAATTATTATAGATTAGAGAAATGCAAATCAAAACAACTCTTAGGTACAACATTTCCCCTGTCAGTTTGGCTAACATGACAAAACAGGAAAATGATAAATGCTTGAGAAGATGTTGGAAAATTGGAAAACCAATGCATCATTGGTGGAGTTGTGAACTGATCTAACCATTCTGGACAGCTATTTGGAACTTTGCCCAAAGGACTATAAAAATGTGTATACCCTTCGACCCATCAATACCACTTCTAGGGCTGTATCCCAAAGAGATCATACAAGTGTGAAAAGGACCCATATATTCAAAAATATTTATAGCAGCTCCTTTTGTGGTGGCAAAGAATTAGAAATCCAGGGGATACCCATCAATTGGCAAATGGCTAAACAAATTGTGGTATATGAATGTAATGGACTATTGTTGTCCTATAAGAAATGAGGAGCAGAGAGACTTCATAAAAATCTGGAAAGACTTATATGAACAGGTGCTGAGTGAGGGGAGCAGAACCAGCAGAACATTATACACATTACAGACACATTGTATATGTGATGACTAACTTTGATAAACTTGGCTCTTCTCAGTAATGCAAGGTTCTAAGACAACTCCAAAAGACTCATGATGGAAAAAGTGATTCACATCCAGAGAAAGAATTACAGAGTCTGAATGCAGATTGAAGCAAACTATTTGCTCTCTTTTTTGTTTATTTGTTTGCTTTTGTTTCTTCCTTCTTGTGGTTCATTCCATTGGTTATAATTCTTCTCTACAATTTGATTATTGTGAAAATATGTTTAGTGTGAAGGTATATGTAGAACTTATATTGGATTGTATGCCATCTTGGGTGAGGAGTGGGGAGGAGTGGGAGGGAGAGAAAATTTGAACCTCAAAAACTGGAGGAATTGAACATGGTAAACCAAAAATAAATAAACAAATTTAAAAAAAAAACAGCAAAAAATGGACATTCAAAGAAATAGAGGATTTTCAAGCATTCTTGATGAAAAGACCAGAGCTGAATAGGAAATTTGACTTTCAAATACAAGACTCAAGAGAAGCCTGAAAAAGTATACAGGAAAGAGAAATCATAAAGCACTTATTAAAGTTGAACTGTTTACATTCCTACATAGAAAGATGATATTTGTAACTCATGAGACCTTTCTCAGTTTTAGGGTAGTTGTAGGGAATATACATATACACATGTATACATATATACTTACATACACACATATATGTACATATATGTGCGTGTGGATAGATAGATAGATAGATAGGTAGATAGATAGATAGATAGATAGATAGATAGATAGATAGATAGATAGATAGATAGATAGAGGGAAGGAGAAGAGAGAGAGAGGAGGGGGAGCACAAGTTGAGTTGAATATGAAGCAATGATATCTAAAAAATAAAATTAAAGGGTGAGAGAATAACGTACTGGGAGAAGGAGAAAGGGAGAGGTAGAATGGGGTAAATTATCTCACATAAAAGTGGCAAGAAAAATCAATTCTGTTGGGAGGGAAGAGCGGGCAGGTGAGGGGGAATGAGTGAATCTTGCTCTCATTGGATTTAACTGGAGGAGGGAATAACATACACACTCAATTGGGTATCTTACCCCACAGGAAAGAAGGAGGAAGGAGATAAAAAAAGGGGGATGATGGAAAGGAGGGCAGATGGGGGAGGAGGTGATCAAAAGCAAACACTTTTGTAAAGGAACGGGGTCAAGGGAGAAAACTGGATAAAGGGGAATAGAATAGGAAGGAGCAAAATATAGTTAGTCTTTCACAACATGAGTATTATGGAAAGGTTTTATGTAATGATACACATGTGGCCTATGTTGAATTGCTTGCCTTCTTAAGGAGGTTGGGTAGAGAGGGAAGAGGGGAGAGAATTTGAACTTAAAGTTTTAAAAGCAGATGTTCAAAAAAAAAGTTTTTGCATGCAACTAGGAAATAAGATATACAGGCAATGGAGCATAAAAATCTATCTTGCCATACAAAAAAGTAAGGGAAAAGGGTATGGGGGGGAATGGGGTGACAGAAGGGAGGGCTGACTGGGGAATGGGGCAATCAGAATATATGCCATCTTGGAGTGAGAGGAGGGTAGAAATGGGGAGAAAATTTATAATTCCAACTCTTGTCAAAATTTATGCTGAAAACTAAAAATATTAAATAAATAATGAATTCAAAAAAAGATTATTTCTAATACAATGAATTATCAAATTAATATTAGACATTTTCTTTATATACATTACAAATCTAACAACTGAGGTAACTTGGCTTAAAACTACACAGCTAACAAGTTTCCTGATCCAACCATTTCCACAATTTGTCTTAATGCCAAATAGTATAATAAATTCTAGGAGAGACACATTTCATTTAAAATGAGACCTGAATAAATTCAATTGCACCTGGATCTATTTTCCAAATGGTGTCATACAGAATTTTAAATTTATAATTTCAATTATTTAGTATTATATTTTATACAAGGGCTATTTATTATAAGCATTTCATATTATTGGGTTCACCGTTTCCAGATAATCCACTGCCAAAGATTTTAAAAGCGACACCCATTACTTATCACGTTTCTGCTAGCCTGCTATAACTTTATTGGCTTTCAAATCAAGCTGCAATTTTCATTATTACTATAGCTCTCAATCTGCCTTCTTAAACAAAGTTAAACTTCCTTAAACCCTCTCAACCTACTCTTCATTTTTTCATTACTCTTTTTCATTTACTTTTCATCCAACCTTCTCTTCATTTTTTATACATCTCTCATATGGTTTGAAAATCCAGACATTTTTATCTACCTTCCATATTTTCTTTCAAGCCTTTATCTGTCTCTCTTAAAAACCAATTATTCAGATTATGCAACTTTCCTTGCTCAAATTGTACATTTCAAGCATATTCTGGACTATATTCATGCTACTGAATATTTCCTTCTTAATTTTAGCACATATTATTAAGCCTGATGTCTTCCTGTAACCTTACTTTCCCAAGTTGTATAGTTCATTTCAACTAAGGTGATTTTCTTCATTAATTTATCCATCACCATTATACTCTTACCTGATTTACTATTATTCGGGTGTTCTCTAGTAGATCAAAGAGCTCCAAATCTCTCTCCTTCTTCTAAAAGGAGATAGAAACCTGCAATGTTTATTCCTGGTCCCAATATAGGAAGAAGTTTATGGGACAAATCCTTTTTTAAAAATCCATTAAGATTTCTTTTGAAATTAGAAAAACATTTAGGAGGCCTGTGGAAGCACAGGAGTGGGGTTCTGGGCTCTCCCAATCATATTAACAGCTGATCTGTTATGTTGTCTACAGAGATCAACTCAAAGCAGTTTTATGAATTAAATCATACTTTCTCTCTTCTCTTTTCTGCTTATTTACTCCTCATTTTTCAGAATCTGGAGAGAGTTAATGCTTTGTAATTCATATATCAAGAGAGTTGTATTTTTTGATTCTTACCAACACTTCTTAGACAAAGAGCTTTTACTATGGTAACATACATTATAAACAAAAATTGCTAAAATTACGAAGCCATTGCATTTAAGGCCACTATAGAGTGTGCCTTAAAGGGCAAAAACTTAATTTGCAATCTTAAACATGTTTCCCTGGTGTCGTATTGGTGTTTGTCATTCTCGAAGAGGACCGATGACATTAGAATGATGACTTGTGAGTGAATTGGATTTAAGTGAGGTAGGGCTGTGCAAAGTCATCAGCCCCACTCTTTCCTCCAGAGCCATCAGAAATCGAGTGTCAGGACATAGTCAAGAAGACTGGCTATGCCACGCCCACCTCCCTCCCCCTCCCCCCTCCCCAACAGTTCCCTAGATTTAAATTGAAAATAATCCACAAACTTTAGTTTGGGGATCCAATTAAGCCTGGAGTAATTATTCAATTCTAAAATTGGTGAAGGGAACACCTGAAAAAAGGCTGGGGCTGGGCTCTTGGGGTCTGATCTTTCTCCAATCCTTGCCCCTCCTTTCTCCTGTCTCAGTAGACATGCTTTACCAAGCAGGGTATCTGCTATACAAATATTTTTAACAAATAGGTAGACTAAAGGGGTTCTAGCCTTGAATATAATTTAGCACTTTTGTATAGCCTATTGTAAAAATGATTAGGATTCTTACCCTTCTCTTATACTATTTCCTGAAGCTTCCTTACTTCTCTAGGTGGAGTGATCAGATGGTAAGAAAGTTTGTATCATCTAATAAAAATCACATTATCGTGGTTAGACAAAAGGAAGAAGTTTTTAGCAAATCTAGGCTTAAATTTTTCAGTTGAACTTAAATCTAGCCAAATTCCCTCCCAAGGGTCCACAAGGCTTAGGATGGGTAGGAGGTAATCAATTAGTCTCAATTGAGACTAAAAGTAAAGGGACGAGATACAAGAAAGGTGTGAGGGTGAGGGAGGGCATTACCTCTTTCTTTTTAGCTATAAAATAATATATCCGAACCTGTTACAAAAATGAGTAGGAATCATATAATTTACAGCATAATTTCTAAGTTCAAAATACACACAAATCAAAAAGTTATTCCTTTCTTTGGGGGGAAGGCAAAGCAATTGGAGTTAAGTGACTTGCCCAATGTCACACAGCTAGTAAGTTGTTTCAACAATCTGGCTAGCAGCTGTTGTGGGGGTGAAAGACCAACATAAGCCCAACAACAAGCATGCTACCAGCATGCTGCAAAAGCCCAGGTTCTTTTGATCCGCTTTACTAAGGAAAGCAACGTTAAGGGGTTAATAAGCTTACTTTAATTCAGCATACAAATACCATTCACTTAGTTCAGGGTGAAAAGCCAGCATGCTGAACTTTGGAGCAAATACAAACAAATTATAAACATTGACAGATAGACCAAATACAATTCATACCTACCAACATCTAGGTTCAGCCCGGGAGCTCATAACAAGGGCTGGCCCAGAGTCACGCACACCAGCATGGCTGTGGGTAAGAGCTCCAAAAAAGAGAAAGCCAACCCCTGGTTTTATATCTTTTTCAGGGTCAAGGGTGAGTCACACATGTGACTCACCCACATGACCTAAAATCGTCACAAAGAGGCGACTTAAACTCACGTGGTCTAAAAGCCTCTGATTCCCAAACATGTCACTCAAACCCATGTGTAAACTAGGCGCTCCCCTGAGGCAAGGAGGTCACCAAGGACTCAGTCTAATTAAGGAAACAAAGGCCAAACTCTTCAAGGGCACTTGGTTGAACTGAATGCTAAGAGCCCATTTTGTTTACCAACACATAAGTGGCCAAAAGTTATTCCTAAATTGTTTCCTACTTCACTTTAATTTGCAAAACTATGTAATATATACTACTTCCTACTGATAAGGTTTAGATTGTGGGAGCCCCCTTGAACTTCCCTTGAATCTTCCCACTAGACGAGGCATTTGCCTGAGGCCATAAGCCTTTCATTATTGCTAGGCCCAAACCTCTAGTCTAGGTTACTCTAACCTAGCCTAGCCCTCCATTGTCTGGCTAGTTTCCACCCTTGATCCTATCAAAATGTCTATGCCCAAATCTGTTCCCCTTAAACTAGGCTAGCCCTACATAATCTGTTATCTCCAAGTAGCATTCAGCTATTTCCCACCCTTAATCTATTCTCTTTGGTTCCTGGAGTCTGACCTCAGCCCAGTCCCATCAACCTCTTCCTTAGACTCCTCCTCAAGACCCTCCCTAAACTCCTCCTCTCATCACTCCAGGGTCACCCTAGATCCCTCCTACAATCTTTGTGCATATAAGTTTCATCTTGCCTTCACGAAGGTGCTCAGATTGAATCTGGCCTGCTTGTGAAAGCAAACGTCGCAAAGGGTGAGATTTCCTAAGACAATCCAATATGGTGTATCTGTAATAAACTTTGTCTCTCTTCTGCTGTGAGAAGGCTTGAGTCCAATTCCTTTGAGCAGGACCCAGCATGCTGGTATTTTGGGGTCTCGAGCACCCCTAAAAGCACATAGTTCCCTGACCTTTTCATATGATTCTCTGACTTCAACTTATGTTCGCTGACCTCTTCACTACAAGCTTACTTCTCTCTTGTCAGTAAGATTACCTTTTCTCTTCTGTTGTAAAACTGCGAAAGGTTGTTTTGTTTTGTTTTGTTTTTCGTGGGGAGGGGGTGTTCTTAACTCCCCTAAAATAATTCTAGAGAATGTTAACCCAGTCTTTACATTTCCAAACTTGACCAGCTTCTCAGAGTGGTTAGTAAGGGTGTGTGAACAATTACATTTACACAGGCCACACACAGATTGACAGCTTAATGGACCAATGGAAAACATTCAAAGGTATGTGCTAGTGGCTTTGGGAGAAGGCTAGTTTGACTTTAAACATAGATGACATGACAAAAAAAATACAAAGGTGCTTGAAACCTTCATCCTGCTAGGCTCTCTGCTGAAACAGGTATTTGAAAAAGCGCATATCAACAAACATAGGGCTGATAGGATTCTACTCTTCATTTTGGGTTACTAGCATGTCTCTAGTCACATACGTGAACAGAAACCCTACACTTAACATTCACTGACAAAAGACTGAAGCTTCTTTAAAAAATAATTTAATTTGTATGCAAGAAAGTTCTTTTTAGGATCAAATTCTGGGATTTTCTTTCTTTTGAGATTCCAATTAACCATAATCCTTTACACTCAGCCTCCTTTTTTCAATTTGGAATTCTTTAATATTTTCTTGGAGGGATAAAGGCCTAGAATCCTTTTTGCCTCTTAATGTCTTCTAACAGCCATTGATTAACGGAGTCCCATTCAGGGTGTTTGGTTTTTGGTCCTGTCTTATCAAGGGACATCCTTAAATAGTTAATTTTATCCTTAGCAGAGGATCCTTACCATGACCAGGGGTTTTGGATGATCAGATCCTAGAACTTGCAAGCATCCGAACTGCCTTAAGGGTCCAGATAATTGAATTGCCCACGGGTCTTTACCAATTCTCAAGTCCAGGTTCAAGCTCAATTAGGTGCTTGCATATGGTTTAGCATATAGGTACTTTACCAGTCCAATAGGAGAGGTCCTGGTGCAGCCCTGGTGCAGCCAGAAGCTTACTCCCAGGACCTTGGAAGACATATTCTTCACTGAATCCTATCAATGCTGATGCCACTTAATGTCAAGTCTTAAAATAAACCAAACTCCTAAGTGGAGGAATAAAGCATCATTAATTGAGATAACTAGGTGGCAAACCTGCCACCTTGGGAGATGTCTCACTGGGACACTTATAGGAAAGGTTCTTATACTTTTAGGAGAAAGGGGAGAGGGGTCACATTAGGTAGTAAGGCCTGATCCCGAGACTCCCAGCCAACCTCCGCAATCCAGGCAAGGAGACCCACTTAATTCTGTTTGTCTCTTTGTTTCTTACCCCTTATGATCTAACTCACCATAAATCCCAATGAGGGACACAAGGACATCAGAAGCCACTTTGGCAGCTGGTTTTGTTTACAGGCAGATCCCAGGGTGGGGACTTAGCTCAATTTAATTGAGAGTAAATGTCTCCAAGAGTAGGAATGCAAGGACATTACTAGGATTGTTTAGAGGGAGTGGCAGGTAATAAGTGATATTACACTTGATATTAACAATTTTTCTATCATCCATAAGGGTTGAGTAGGAAGGCAGCCCTAGGGGAAGGTGAGAGAGAAGAGTCACAGACTGAAACATGTTGGGAGAGATGACTTCCTCTACCCCCCCACTCCCCACAATGCAGCATACACACACACACACACACACACACACACACACACACACACACACACACACACTTTGATTTTCATTTTATTTTGTTTTTTCTCTAGGTGAAAGAAAATCCTATTTAACCTCCTGCATTTCATGGTACTCTTCCCTCTGGACTGCAACCTTCAATAGAAACACATTAACTTTAGATTTACAGCAGGGCATAGGGTCAGCTGTGGTGTTTGTCTTTCTTAGAGGAAGAGAAGGTGAAAGAAACAAAGACAAATGAGAGTGGTAGTCCTAAGCAAAGTTTAATAGAGGCTTATTGAAAAGTTTCCACTGTATTCCAAATAGCTACACTACAGGACCAAAATTCACACCTTTATAGTTGCTTCTCTGTTTTAAAATTGCTGTCTCTAGAAGGTTCCAGTTAAAATACCTAGGAGTTACCTAGGAAGCTAGCATTAACCCCCATTAGCATGCATAAGAATGTAATCAGATTTCTTATCACCTAGCCTGGGAGGGGAAGGGTGAGAGTCTAGAGACAGGTAAATTTTGATGATGGAAGGAAAATAGAATAGGGATTTCAGGGTGCTGAGAGGGAAAGCATGGCCCAGTTGCCTTGCTGCTCTGAAAAGTCTGGAAGCAGCATGAGGAGCACATTATCTAGGGTAGAGGCAGAAGAATGGAAGGAGTTCCATTATGCATTGACTTGGCAAGTTTATCTTCCTTCCACCTTTCCAGAGGCAGATAATGAGAAAGACACACCCAGGGAGGAGGCCTTTTCTCCCTGAGAGCTATTCTTTTGAGCAGATTTTGACAATGTCAAGAATGGACTTTCTCCAACCAGGATCTCTGCCCTCAGCCCTGAGCTGAGAACATCCAGTCCTTTCAGAATCCATGGTACCTTCCCTCAGCCTTTTGTACCTCTATAAGGGGAACATCACTCAACAAATTGTGCAACATTGCACACCAGAGTTTCAGCAATAGGAGACCTGATTTCACAAAAGCCTGAAACCACAGCCCTGAAATGAGCATAGCTGGTGGGGAGGAATAAAACTGGCTTAGGGTTTATTTTTTTTCTTCTTTTGGTCTTTTTTCTTAGGAGGTGGTGGTGGTGGTGGTGGAAGGACAGATGGGAAGACCCATGGAGAGACTAATGGAGAAGAGAGAGAGTCAATCTTTAAACAGCAACCTGGCTATAAAAAAGTGGCGATACCACTTCTAGGGCTGTATCCCTGAGAGATATACAAATGGGAAAAATATCCACATGTACAAAAATATAGCATCTCTTTTTATGGTGGCCAAGAACTGGAAATTGAGGGGATGCCCATTAATTGGGGAATGGCTGAACAAGCTATGGTATATGAATGTAATGGAATACTATTGTGCTATAAGAAATGATGAACAGGCAGACTTTGGAAAAAATTGGAAAGACATATATGAACTGATGCTGAGTGAAGGGAGCAGAACCAGGAGAACAATGTACACAGTTACAGCCACATTGTGTGCTGACTAACTTTAATAGACTTGGCTCTTCTCAGTAATGCAAGGTTCTAGGACAACTCCGAAAAGCTCATGATGGAAAATACCATCCACATCCAGAGAAAGAATTAGAGTCTGAATGCAGATCAAAGTATACTATTTGCTCTCTCTTTTTTGTTTTGTTTTGTTTCTTCTTTTTCATGGTTCATTCCATTGGTTATAATTCTTTTTTACAACATGACTGATGTGAAAATATGTTTAATATGAATGTATATGTAGAGCCTATATCAGATTGCATACCATCTTGGGGAGGGGGGAAGGGAGGGAGAGGGAGAAAATTTAAAACTCAAAAGCTTGTGGAACTGAATATTGTAAACTAAAAGTAAATGAATGAATGAATGAAGAAAGAAAAAAGAAAGGAAAGAAGGAAGGAAGGAAGGAAGGAAGGAAGGAAGGAAGGAAGGAAGGAAGGAAGGAAGGAAGGAAGGAAGGAAGAAAAAAGAAAAATAAGGAAGTTGCTCTAGATAAACTCTGAAGTTAAATCCAGCTCCAAAAAAAAACAAAAACAAAAAAAAAACCCAACCCAAACAAACAAACAAAACAAGCCCAGCCACCTGGCAGCCAAAGTGGTCATGTTTCCTTCCCTGCAAGGCTTCAGAATTGCAATTAAGGCCTGGCCTTAAGGAGTGGGAAATAGATAACTTTCAGATAAAACTTAACAGAATAGAATCTTGGAGCTTGTAGGAACCTGGGAGGTCACTTGCTTTGCTCCCAGCTGATCCCATTGGAGTCTTTAAACAGAACTACTGTCCCATTCCTGAAGGATGGGTCAAGGGTGATTAGTTCCAGCTGGGAGGCCCAGTGAAAGAGACAAAGAAATTAGCTCTGATGTAGCCATGGAGTAACTGGGAAAGAGAAAGGAAGTAGGCCTGAAATTGGGCAATAACTTTGGAAGCCAAAAGTTACTCCAATCTAGAAGAAGAACGTATTAGTGAACCTTCCAGAACTGTTTAGGGAGAGATGTTGCCCCAACACATAGCAATTATTCTGGGCACTTCTGACCACAGAACAGATTTCTTTTTTTACAATTCTTTTGAGGCCAGGTGTTGGCTTTTGTCTAAAACAGGTGGTGTGCCACAGTGGAAACAGTGCTGCATTTGGAGCCAAACAATATGGATTCAAATCTTGATAATGTCACTTATTCCTGTGACCTTGGGAAAGTCATATGACTACTTTGGGCTTCAGTTTTCTCATCAGGAAAATGAGGGAATTGGAATAATTGGCCAATACTGTTCTTTCTTGCTCTAAACTTATGGTTCTATTCTCTGTGAAATTTACCCTTCCTTTTCTCAATGTCCCTTTTACCCTTCTCCCAAGGCTTTCATAGTAAAAGTATTGTAGAGACAAGAACACTCTTATTTTATATTGACCATTTGGGCCTTTAAGCTACAAATTTGTACTCTAGTTATCATGAATAAGTTTCCTCAGTGCCTGCGTACTTCTGGACAGCCATACCAAGGAGAAATAAAGAGTTCAGATGCTATCCAGAGTAAGCTTGACAAGACCCAACTTACCCTTCCTCTAAGCAGCCTTGGCCAGAAAGACCTGAATATTCAAGCAGAGGGAATTATAGGTCCAGATCAGTGCAAACAATGAATTCTGTAAAGTAGTCACATGTATTTGAATTCATACTACTTGAAATTATGATTATGTACAATATGGTAACCGGCTTTAACCTGGTGAAAACATGCAGCACGATTTATTAATTCAACCACTCAACTGGTTTTATTATTCCAACTAATCCGCACCTGAGGCAAAATTTGAATTCAGGTTTTCCTGACTCCAACTTCAATGTTCCACTACTAGCTCCATGTAGACGTCAAGATTTAACATCACTAAGTCTCAGTTTTCCAATCTGTAAATTGGGAGGATGTTTTCTAAGCTCTCCAGTTAGGTCTTGGTTTTCCCATCCTGATGCAGTGTAGCAATGACATCCTATGCATCAGATAGCACACCAGGGACCAATTCAGCAGATGCTTTTGTGTTCACAACTTTTAGCTCATGCTGTCCCCTACTATTAAAATACCTCCCCTACAAAACCTTCCCCTTTTGTTGCTACTTTGCTTCTGGGATAATCGTGTAGGTTACTCCTCTTACTTCAGCAACTCACTAGCCCCAACCTGTGCGCTTTTCAGGGCTGAGTGCAGGGATCCTGACTGGAGAAAGTCCATTCTTGATATTGTCAGAATCTGCTCAAAAGACACAATTGGCTCTTTTCAAAGGCTTTCCTCTACTGACATAGCAATAACAATAGTTACAAACATTCCCTCATTAAATTTTGGGACACACCCTCCCCCAAAACACACAGCATCCAAGGGAAGAATGGGTTCAAACTTAGAGTACAGTTGTAGCGATCTAACCTTCCCCATGGCCCAAGTTTTGATCACTAGAGGTCTAATGGAGGGGGAAGAGAGAAAGGAAGAGGAGATAGAAATCCCCTTTTCTCCCCTACAGACTTTTCACTCTGCAATTGCTATAATCCTTGACTGCCCTATCTATTATTTAAAACCTCATGGGCATGGGCAATTTGTTTGCTCAGACAATCTTGGCACCTCATAAAGGGATCACTTAGTCTAACACCTCATTAACACCCTGTGATTACATTTTGGGTTTTCTGTGACTATATCAAAGGAGGTGTGGAGGGACAGA
>CM053625.1:127937147-127952693 GCA_028646595.1 Phalanger gymnotis | reverse complement strand
CTATGTGGGTGTGGATTGGTAACCAAGGTGGGGCCCAAGGTGGGGCTAACTAAGGGGAGGTGCTAACTCCAGAGCCATGTCCATCTAGAGTCTTACTAGGTGCTAAGCCCCAGGTCCAAAACCCTATTAGGTGCTAAGCCTATGTGGGTGTGGGGCTCCCAGGGTACCAACCGGTGGTGCTAACTCAAGAGCCTAAGTTCTGGTCATTCAGATGACATTTGATGACATCTGAAACCCTATAAGAAGAGAAGACAGAGCCATTTGGGCAGGGTTCTCACTCTTGGTGGCATTTGGAGACTCCCTGGCAGCTGTAGCTAAGAAGCCCTCCAGCTCCTAAACCCAGATGTTGGGACTTTGTTAAACTCTGGTAACTATGTATTGGGATTTGAATCAGACAAGGTGTGTCTGTTGATGTTTGTACTTTGTTTGTGTTTTGTTCTGAAGTTCAGGGTGCTGGCTTTTTCACCCTGAATTAAGTGAATGATGTTTGTATGCTGAATTAAAGTAAGCTTGTCAACCCCTTAACGTTACTAAAGGAGATCAAAAGAACCTGTGCTTTTGCAGTGTGTTGGCAGCTTTCTGGGTGCTGGTTGTTGGTGGATCTTACACCCCCACAGAAGCTGCTAGCTGGTTTGTTGAAAGAACAGGATAGTTTGACCCTTTGTCATAAGAGGCTTCTGGTAGGCAGTGGCAAGGAACAGATTGGAAAGTCAGAGCATGGACTTGACACGCCCCTCTGGGGCTCAGTTTTCTCATGTATAATGGCTACTTATCATTTATATAGTGCTTCAAGGTTTGCCAAGCCCTGCACATGTTGTCTCATTTGAGCCTCATGACAAACCTGTGAGATAGCTTCTATTATTAACCCCATTTTATAGATGAGGAAACTGAGTCTGAGTGAAGTCAAGTGACTTGGCCAAGGTTACCTAATTAGTAAATAACTGAGGCAAGGTCTAAACTCAAGTCTTCCCAACTCCAAGACCAGATTAATATTCACTGTGCCGCCTGTCAAAGAGAAATCATTGTTTTCCTATCTTTTTATTCAGGTATCTGAAATAATACATGGAAAAGTACTTCATAAAAGTTAAATTTGTAAAAGTTTCGTAATTGTAGGCACAATCGTATGAAGTTAGCATTAATTCATTTTCTCATCTATCAGGAGGAATGTTATTTAAGGTGAAAAAGTTATTACTTTTTTTGGAGGGGGGAAGGCAGGGCAATCAGGGTCAAGGGACTTGCCCCAGGTCACACAGTTAGTGTGTCAAGTGTCTGAGGCCAGATTTGAACTCAGGCCCTCCTGACTCCAGGGCCAGTACTCTCCTCACTGCGCCACCCAGCTGCCCCCCAAAAGTTATTTTAATAATTAAAATCATTCATTTTTAGGCCACAGGGATATGATTCCCTTCTTCCATCCCCCATCCTCCCCTCTATTAAATCAATAACGACTCTCATTTATATCTCTCACTGATAAAAACAACATGAGTTCACATATATTCTCTTTGAGTCTTACAAGAAACTCTGGAATTACTATTTCCATCTTTTAGATTAGGAGACTGAGGCCCGGGGAGATTATAACTTGCCTCAAATTACGTAGCTGGAGAGCTATGAGCTGTGAACTGTGAGCTGAGAATAAAACCTCCTATGACAAAGCTTCAAACCATCCTGGGAACCTCTCCCTGGATCGGAGATTGGAACCCTGGTCGTCTCCTCCTAGTCTGATCAGTCTGCTGCCTCTGTTAGTGCAACATTCTAATGGAAAATGTCCTGGGCCTCCCCCTCAGCTAAGTAGGCCTCAGCTTCATCTCAGACACTTTGTAGGAATACTGGTACCCTCTGCCTGTTTCCCAGTTTATTCCATTGGCAAAACTCTCATGGGGACCTCTGAGATACAAGCCGTTCAGGTTAGACAGATGGCAAGCCTTGTACCACCAGGCTGCGCTATACTGATGAGCACAGTTTCCTTGTTTTGAGTCATTGTCTCGATCTTTCGTTGTGAAGGGATAGTTGTTGTGGTATGTCAGTGAGTCACCTGCAAAGGGAACGATTTAGACCAATAGTTATACATGGTAAAGGTTAATCTCCTTAGTCTGGCATTCAAGGTCCTCCACAAATGGGCCCCACTCTATCTCACCCCATCTTACACTGCTCCCTTAAGCCACATTGTCTCAATTTCCATACATGTAATTAATTAATGGTTTAGACTTGAAGATGTCTAATATTCCCTTTACCTCTGGCATTTCAAGTTTTAAAGGTTCCTTCCAGGTCTGAAATTTTGTGTTCTAAGGTCCCTTCCAGCTTTAATATCTTATCAGATGACATCTCTGCTTCAGCCTGTCTCCTGGTTCTCCTTCTTTGCTTTTTGTCCCACCAACCTTGCATGACCAAGATCCCATTGGCACCCACCTGCATCACCTTCCACAAAGTCTCCTAGGATCAGCGTGTAGTTTTCAGCCTCCCCTGCAATCCGGAAAGACCTGTACTTGGCAAAGGAGTGGCCACCTTCAAAGTCACTGAGATCTACCCGGAGCTCAAAGGTTTCTATGGGAGAAGGGTTCAAAGACATTCAAGAAGGGTTTGACCAGACATTTCCCAAACCACAAGTCTGACTGGTAGCTCCAGGAGTGAAGTTCTGTATACATTGGTTCTGGTAGAGACTTGTGGTCAGTGTCCCCTGTATTCTTTATTGTTGTTCAGTTGTGTCTGACTCTGTGATTCCATTTGGGGTTTTCTTGGCAAAGATACTGAAGTGGTCTGCCCTTTCCTTCTCTAGTTCATTTTATAATTGAGGAAACTGAGGCAAACAGGGTTAAGTGACTTGCCCAGGGTCACACTGCTAGTAAGTGTCTGAGCCTAGATTTGAACTCACAAAGATGAGTCTCCCTGACTCCAGACCTAGCACTCTATCCACTGTGCCACCTCATTGCCCACCATTGCTTAGTGAACAGTCAACAAATGAATGCTCTGAGGGAGATTAACAGGGAAGTTTGACCCCTTGTCAATGGTTGCTTTTGGCAACCAGTGGAAAGGAACAGATCTGGATGTCATGTGGCCCTGGACATGAACTTGAAAAGTCACTTTTAACTACTCTGGGCTTCAATTTTCTCACCTGCAATGACTAGTTAGCATTTATTTAGTGCTTCAAGGTTTGTAAAGCAATCCTTGATCCTCACAACAACCTTCTGAAGTAGCGAATATTATCATATGGTTGGGTGAGTTGTTGAGCTGGGGTTGGGGAAGGAGGAGGGGAAGAAAGTTGGATGAGACTGGGGAGGGGAGATCTGAACACAAGAGGATTCCAGTAATACCTTTACTAGGTTTATCTATGTCTCCCACGGAGTCTGAGTGTCCCCCAGACACCATTTTGAAATTCAGGTAACTTGCAAGCGTTGTCCTTACTCCTCCACCACAGAGGAATGGCTGCATTTTGAGGAGAAAGATGCCAGGCCTTCACCCCCAAGAAATTTTCACAGTGTACTGCACTTAATGACCAAAATTTCACCATTCCAGCTTCATGCCTCGGAGTTAAGCAATATCCTTTCCAGGCCCTCTTTAAAATATGATCATTTCCCTGAGACATAATGGTGTGAAGTCATTGACATCTCAATGTGAGTGATTTTATCAGACTTCTCCCTGATTGGAGGATCTTGAACAGCTCAGGTCCCTGGGTGACTTTGGGGGTAAAACAGGAGAAAAGAGTAGAGGGGAAAACAGAACTACATACTAATTATTCAATTTGTATAGTGTTTCAAGGTTTATAAAATACTTTCCTCACAATAGCAGAGAAATATGCATTAATTGAACAACTCCCCTCCATCCCCATATTTTACTGATGAGGAAGCTGAAGTACAAAGGGTGAAGGAACCTGCTTGGGATCATACAATTAATAACTGCCAGATACAGAACTTGAACCCAGATCTTCTGACTCTTTCTATTTCCATTATACTGTGAGCTCCTTGGGAGTAGGGACTCTGCTTCTTTCTTTGCGTGCTCAGCAGTTAATACAGTGCCTGATATGTTTTTGTTGTTGTTTAGTTGCTTCTAGTCATGTCTCACTCTTCTTGACTCCTTTCAGGGTTTTCTAGGCAAAGACACTGGAGTGGTTTGTCATTTCCTTCTCCAGCTAATTTTACAGATGAGGAAACTGAGGCAAACAGGGTTAAGTAACTTGCCCAGGGTCATACAGCTAGCAAGGATCTGAGGCCAGATTTGAACTCAGGTCTTCTTGACTCCAGTCCTGGCACTGTATCCACTGAGCCACTTAGCTGCCAGTCTGGCACATAGTAGATGGCTAATAAATGCTTGTTAACTTGATTTCTATTACACCACTGCTTTCAGGGTAGTGGCCCTATGTCCGCTCCTTCAAGAGTATCCAGCTTCCTCATTGTGCTGGCATTCTCCAAGGTCCAATTGACAAATATCACAGGGCAGGTGTGTGTGTGTGTGTGTGTGTGTGTGTGTGTGTGTGTGTGTGTGTGTGTGTGTGTGTGTGATGGAGAAGGGTGGCAGAGTGCCTAGGAGCGTGAGGTGTATTTGTTTCAGAGAAGGAAAAACAGGGTGGAAATTAATTGAGAAGGTGAACCTGCACTGGGGCCTGTAGTGATCTGGGGGGAAGGCCTGAGTCAGTCCTCCTTCAAGTCCTCACCTTGAGCTGTCAATAAATGAAGGTTATCATTTCCCATCCAGAAGTCCCCCAGCTGACTGCCAAAGCCTCTCTTGTATGCAGCCCAGTCCCGAAAGAAATCTACGGAGCCATCAACTCGTCTCTGGAAAACCTTTGGGGAAAGAGAGTGTCACAGTGGGAAATCATCTAGTGTCAATCATCTAGTCTGGAAGGGGCCTTGGAGATCAATCAGTCCAACTTCTCAATTTTATGGATGGTGAAGAAACTTGGGCCCAGAGACAAGGGAATTTTCCAAGATCACACAAGCAGTGGCTGAGCCAGAGCTTGATCTTGGATCCTTAACCAGGGCCCTCTCCGTAGGGTTTCTCAGCAATGAGTTGATACTCACAATCCATCCTCCGCCATCAGTGTCCATGTCACAGAACACAGTCAGAGGCTTACAGGCAAAGAGGAAGATGGTATACCAGCCACTCAGGGTGTTCCCTTTGCTCAGCAGTTCTCGGCAGTCTCTACTTTCTGGCAAAGAGAGAGGAGAAATCTCAAATCATCAGAGGGCAGATGCTTATTAGTGAATGCAAATTAGACCTCACCTGTCCCTGGATAATAGGAAAACTGAGTTCTGAGTTCTCCTGGCTCGACCCAAACCCTCCCTTCTCTATCTATCCTTCTGTAAACTATTCAAGTTCATGTTGTTTTATCACTTCCCAGAACTCTTAAAATTCATTACATTTAATTTTTAATGCCTACGGACTAGACACAAGATTTTCTCAATGAAGTTCTTGAGCTATGCAGATCTGTAACTTCTCCAAAACTCACATAGTCTTAAAGAATTTCCTGGGACATTGAGAAATGATGGTGTGACTTCCCTAGGGTCACATATTCAGTGTGTATCAGAGACAAGACTTGAACCCAGGTCTTCCTGATTCCATTTACTACACCATGCTGCCTCTCATTAATACCCATATCTTGCCAGAAGGTGCTGTGCTCTATGAGCAAAGCAGAATTGAAGCAGTTCAAAAGAAATTCAAGATGCAAAAATTTAGAGAATCTACTGCAAATGTTCACATGAACTATGTGTGCCTGACCTGCAGTAGAACATTCTGAGCTCATATTGGTCTGATCAGTCACAGCTGGTTACGCTATAACTTGACTCTGACGTAGTGATGCCATTTTGGTCCTCTTCGAGAAGGACAACAACCAACCAACCAATCTTGCCTTATGTCATCCTGCCTAATTGGATTTTTTTTTGTTTTAGCTTTTTTTTTTTGCATATGTCATCTCCTTTCTCCAAGACAAGTACAGGGTATTTCAAAAGTCTTAGTTGGCTTAAAATTGCACTAAGAATTTTGGGACACCTTGTACAAGCTGTTGATGAGGGGAGAAAGCTCAACACCTGGGAAGCCAAAACCAGTCTGGACCTGAATTTAATAGAGCCACTGATTGCAAGTGGACCTTTGACTGAACCCTCCCATCATCTCGGGGCCCTGTCTTTCAGTACCCAAACCATGTTCCAAAGTCAGGTGGAGTACTAGGAATCAGAAAAAGTCACCTGTCTTGCATAGGTCAATTTCTGCATCAGTCCCTGTATGTGGGAAGAAAACCAAATTTTAGCTGGTTGTAAGTCAAGACACATACACATGCACCCTCAGGTTCTGCCTACTTATGTACTAATAATTCAGGTATCAATACTGCCTTAAGGTTCACACACACAAAACATGTGAGGTGGGTAGTATAAGTGTAGCTCCTGCCATCAACACTGCTCTGAATCTAGGAAATGGAATTTAGGTGAAGTTTCCTGGCTGACAGCAGAAATTGACTTTCTAGGAATGAACAGTCCAGTGAATGAAGCCTCAGGAGGCTGCTCTTGTTCCAAACGGGCATGCAGGTTCTATCCATGGAGTTCTTTAATTTCCTTTTAATTATTTACCTTTGGGACCCATTGGTCCTGCTTTCCCAGGAGTCCCAGGGGGGCCTCTCTCCCCTGTAGATAAGAATGAGATGGGAATGGTGATAATAAACTCCAACATTTAACTTAAAATTCACTGACTCCCCTTTCCCCCAACCCCCAACCATTTGCACATACTCCCTAGATTATAGGATTGTAGAACTGGAAAGGGACCTCAGAGGTCATCTAGTGCAACTCTACTCCTCTCGTTTTACAAGTAAGGGAAATGATGCCCTGTGGTGGATAAATTAAAATAACTGAGGAAATGCAATCCAAGCTATATGACTTATTAGCAAAACAGACATAATAAATGGTCAATGGACTCCCTAGTCCTTTCAAAGACCCTGAATACAGAATGAGACAGATTTTTATGTATTAAAAACAATTTATCAAATAATACCAATTAATTAAAAGAAAACAATTGACAGTAGACAAGCCAGGATGCAAAATTAGGTAATCTGATTTCTAATTGGAGGAAAGGTTGAAGGCTTTCCAAGTTGGGAAGGAAGAAGAGTACATTTTAGTCGAGTTGGGAGGAGGGCGAGTAGGTTTTGAGATCTTTCTTTTCCCAGAATTCAGAGATGCCAATTAATTGCAACCACCTGCATTTATGAAACAATAGATGGCTTATGCCATCTAGTTTCTCATGGATGATTTGCAGCAAAACAGCAAGATGGAGGCTAATACATGTGGCAGCACAAGACGGAGTCAGTGTGCATGAGATAGAATCTAACAGGTTCTTTCCATTCCCACCCCAAAACAACTGCATTTTGTAACTTATGTTTTGTCAGCCTGGAAGAACTAAATCACTCACTCAGAGTCATCCAGGTCATGGGGGGATTTGACCTCAGATCCTCAAATTCCAAAACCATCATTCCTTCCTCCATGCTATGGCTGTCTCTTGTCAAACATTAGGTCTTCCAGCCCACCCTGATTTCCCACTTCCTGAAATTCCTATTGAATGTGTAGTCTAAGATAGAGTCTAGCTCAAAGTTAATGGTTTCAGCCCTGGATTTTTGCTCTAGAAGACCTAGATTCAAATCCTTGTGTTTCCGTTTATTGTCTGTATGGTTTGGGGGCAAGTCATTGGTATCTCTCTGCACTTCAGTTGGTTCATTTATTTTCTGACCAGATGTATGACTGGGTATTGGGGTAGGGAACTTATCATGAGGAAACTCCTTCTACCAAAACATTTCTGCTGCAACCCTGGCAATTTGGAGTGTTAAAGAATTCCTTGGAGACTTCAAGGTTAAGTGACTTGCTCAGGGTCACAGAGCAGGTATCAAAGTCAGAGACAGGATTTGAACCCAGAGCTTTCTGACTTTGAGATTGGTTTTCTTTGCATTAGGTCATATTGCCTCTCTTATAATATAACCTGGGATAAAACGCTTACATGACCTACCTCAAGAAGTTGTGAGTATTGAGGATGATCATGTATGTAAAGGTTCTGCAAATTATAAATGCCAGCTATAAGTAACACTGCAATACTTCCCCAACTCTACCCTTCTGCTATTACTACTATTAGTAGCAGGATTACTGTCACATTATGATTCTTGGTACTATTACTATTATGCCTACTACTATTATGATTGTTACTATTTTATAATTACTACTACTATTATGATTCCTACCACTGTTGCTGCTTCTGCTACTGTTAGTTATGTTTATTACTAGTATCGTAATTACTACTACTATTATGATTCCTACCACTATTGCTGCTTCTGCTACTATTACTGTTATGTTTTTTGCTGTTACTACTACTATTACCATTGCTACTACCACCATTACTATTACCACTAATATTAGTATTACTACTACTGCCATTACTACTACTATTACTGCTCCTATTTTGAGTCCTACTATTAGTACTACTGCTACTATTGCTTCTTTTACTATCACTACTATTACTATTGCCACATAATGTAAGCCATGTACTCTCTCATGGAGCTCTTTCAAAGTAAATTTCTTTTTCTTAGCAGTGATGACATTTTTTTCATCCTTAGAATACCATTATTTGCTCTAAGCAGCATTCCAAGAGCCATAGTGTGTGGTCTGAGAACCACAGATTACATATTAATTATGTTGGTGATTATGATTGTTAGGGAGGCTGTATAATGCAATGGATGACCTCAGAGTCAGGAAGATCTGACTTCAAGTCCTGTCACTTAAGGCTCAGAACCTCAGTCAAGTTAATAGATAGTTGCAACCAATTTTAGTTTTTGGATGGAGGTGGAGAAGAGGAGAAGACTCAGTATTTTGAAACCTGAAACCGGCTTAATTAAGAGGCACAGAATCCCCGCTGCCAAAAAAAAAAAAGATTGGGGGCAAGTGACTGACAAAAAACCCTTGATGTATCAACATATTAGAGTTATTAATGGTAATGAGCATATTGGTCGTGATGGTGGCGAAGTGTTTGCACTTGTATCCTGTCAACAAACATCATTTAAGACTCATCCAACCCTGAGCATAGTGGTGTGAGAGATGAAAAGATAAATAAGATGGCCCCTCCGCTCCTGGATCTTCCCATGCATAAGGGAGATAAGACAATGGTACTAATGATTACAGTTAAAATAGCAGGAGCAGTGAGGATCTTGAGTTCAGAGGAGCAAGAGATATCACATCCAGTTGAAGAATTTTAATAAATCTAAGTACAAAATGGGACAATGGCTATTTGGGCGAGGTAGGGCAGGCATTGTCACCATTTGACAAGGAAACTGAAGTTGAAAGAAATTAAATGAAGGGACTTGTTGAAAGTCCCACAGGAAGTCAGCAGTAGAGCCAAGACTAGAATCCAGACCTTGTGGCTACATATGCTAAAGTATGAACTTGGGAACTAAGCATAGTCTCTCCAAAACTTATTTATTTTCTAAATGGACTTTTGAAAATATTTATTTACTCTAGATAACATGTGAAGAGCCACAAGCTATGGTCTATGAACCTCAGCTTTCTCAGCTTTATATTGTATAGCAAGTGAGTCAGTGTTCTGTGACCAATTCCAACCCATTATCAACCAAATCCTATGGACCCACAGGTTACAGGAACATACCTCTCTTTCCATCAGAGCCAGCTTCTCCTTTGGGACCAGGGGGTCCAGGAAGTCCTGGACAGCCTTGGATTATAGCAAGTTTGTCAGATTCCCCAAGACCCACAATCTTTAGATCTGCAGATGTGAAAGACACACACACACACACACACACACACACACACACACACACACACACACACACACCATTGAGTATTGTATTTTCTAAAAGGTCTATAGAACCCAGAATGCAATCAGAGAAGGGACCAAAAGTCAAAGCATATCTTCATAGGTTGGACTTGGGTAACTGTGGGGAACAGCTCCTGATCTTAAGCATAAGAAGATAAAAACTCATTCTTAACTTATACAGAAATCTGAAAGTAGAGAGGTAATGTTCTTTAATGAGCAAGTTTCACTCTCAGTCAGAGCTTGGTCTGATTGTCACTATACACAGTGCAGGTAATCCTTGCCAAAATGACCCTAAGCAGCTTGAGGGGGTGGGGGGAAGGAGGAAGAATTAGAATGGGTACTTACCCAGGAAAACTTTTGGAATTAGATGCAAGGAGATTTTCCCTGGGACCGGTTTTAGAGATAATCTGTTAGGTGGCACAGTGGATAGACTGCTGGTCCTGAAGTAGGAAGAATCTTCTTCCTGAGTTCAAATCTAGTCTCAGACATTTATTACTTGTGTCACCCTGGACAAGTCACTTAACCCTGTTTGCCTCACGGGTAAAAATGAGCTGGAGAAGAAATGGCAAAACATTCTAGTAGATTTGCCAAGAAAACCCTAAATGGAGTCATGAAGAGTCAGACATGACTAAAAAGCAACGACTTCGCCTTATCCTTATTTTACAGAGGAAAAAAAAATGAGGCACAAAAGTGAAGTGGGTCACAAGGTCACACAGGGAGCCAGTCATGCATCTGGGACAAGAATTTCTATATGTTGGGATGGGGGACTGCAGGAAGGAATACTCAGGAGCTTTTGTGAGGACAGAAAGAAATAGTAATGAACATTGAAAGAGAAAGAGAGAGAGAGAGAGAGAGAGAGAGAGAGAGAGAGAGAGAGAGAGAGAGAGAGAGAGAAAGAGAGAGAGAGAGATGCTATCAAGACGTATACAAGGGGTGTCAGGAAGTTATATCCATCTATTCAATTTTAGGGTTAGGCAATAATCTTTCTTGGAGAGCTATGAGGAGAGGTGACTGTCAGAATTCCCAAGACATATAATCTTCACTTCTACATGCAAGAAAATAGTCTCAAAGAAGTGATGTCCAAGTATGATATCAAGGTACAAGAGGCAGCATGGTATACTGTAACAACCTAGAGTATGGAGAAACCTGATTTAAATCCTATCTCTGACTCTAGCTACATATGGGCAGGGCATTCAACCTCTCTGAAGCTCAATTCCTCATCCATAAAATAGGATGATAATAACAGTAATACCCATCTCCCAGAGGATCACATGAAATTTTATATATACATATATATCTTTTACATTATATTACATTACAAAATATACATATATACAACATACACATATACATATATGTACATAAAATGTTTTGATGTGCAAATATCAATTATTAACAATCTGACAAGGATAGAGGGCATTGGGCCAGGCGCTAAGGGAGATACAAACTTTAGGAAAGACAAGGTCTCTGCCCTCCCAGGAGAGTCTAGTGCAGTGATAATACCTAGTGGATAATGCACACAATTCCAGGATAAGTGCATTGGAGAGTTCTGAACTAACCAAGTCCAAGAAGGAAAGTTGTTGCCTTGAGAGACGAGCTGGGAAGTGGTACACAAAGAACCAACATAGTTCTAGGAAGACTGTCACCTGGATCTCCTGACTCACATGGCTCTTTCCAATGCGGTTCCCAGTTATTATATATGTCTATATATCCTCCTAAAGATGTCTATAAACAGCAATATCTTAATAATAACTTGTATTTATATAGTGCTTTTATGTGTGTGTGTATATATATGTATATATATATATATGTATATATAATGTTCAATCTCATTTGGTCCTCACAACAGCCCTGGGAGGCAAATATTATTATTATTGTTATCCCCATTTTACATATGAGGAAACTGAGGGAGAAAGAGGTTAAGTGATCTGCCCAGGGTCAAACAACTAGTAAGTATCTAGGGCAGGATTCAAACTCAGGTCTTCCTGACTCAAAGTCTTTCTAACTACTGCACCATCTAACTGCATATAAAAGTTCTGGGAAGAGAGGGAAGGGGTAAGAGGTTTGTGGAGAGAAGAGATTCCTTTCCTCAGAAAACACACGGTTATAGAAGAGAAATGAGAAAGAGCAGGACACTATTGAGAAGAATGGGTCGCCATATTTCTCAGGACTAGATCTAGGAAGGAATATCATGTCTAGAGGTTAGAGCTATCTCTGGGACTGGCACTCACCTGGACACTGGCCAGGGTCCTGAGCAGTGGGGGTCAAGAGGCACAGGCATGCCAAGAGCCAAGCAACCCTGCCCATGGCTTGAATAGGCTCTTCAGCCTCAAGGCTCTTGGTCCTTTTGTCTTTGACTGTCAAAGCCTGCCCCATCTTATAAAGGCACTGGAAAGCCAGCCTTCATGATTCCTCCCTTCTTGTTTCTTTTCTCTCCTGGGGTAAACTGTTTGCTTTGGCACTTTGGTAAAGTATCAAATAATCTGAAAGAATGTTCTGCTCTAATTAGATCCTTGGGAGTTTCCCACTTCCTAGGAAGTCCTTTTTTTTTCTTTCTGGACTTTTGATTTCCTGACGGGTGACTGACTATGTCTCTTGGCACGCTACTGCACGGCAGCCCCAGGCATGCTTCATTCCCTTTATCCGTCCCTTCCCTCCACAGCTTTACCAACCACTTTGGTGTCTACACCAGAGATCACGCTTGCTGAGGAGATTTTATTCCTTCCAGCTTCCGAATTACAGTACTGGAGCACTGATCGGTGATTCCCTGGCCATCTCCTCCATCACCTCACTAACTACCTTGGTGTCCACAGCAGAGACTTCCCTTCCCAGTCCTGATCTCCACCCCCATCCACCTACCCAAGTCTGGAACCACGATCAAACTCGCTCTGCCATAACTCCTCGGAAGAATTAGCGAATCTCTTTCTGAAACAACATGCCCTGTTCCCATCTACTCTCCAAAGTATATATTATCTCCCCTTCTTAGAATGGAAGCTTCTTGAGAGCAGGGATTGTCTTTACTTTTGTATTTGTATACTCAGTGCTTAGCACAGTGCTTGGCATATTTGTTGTTCAGTCATTTTATTCTTTCAGTCATGTTGGACTCTTCTTGGCCCCATTTCGAGGTGTTGGGGTTGGTTTTTTTTTTTTACATTTCCTTCTCCAGCTCATTTTTACAGATGAGGAAACTGAGGCAAATAACATTAGGGTCACACAGCTAGTAGGTGTCTGAGGTCAAATTTGAACTAAGGAAGATGTGTCTTCCTGACTCCAGGCCTGGTACTTTATTCATTGCACCACCTAGCTGCTGGTATATAGTACATAGTAAACACTTAATAAATGCAATTCTCAGTGTGGGAACTTCTTCAGTGTAGATCGTCCACCTGTCAATAACATATATTTAGAGAGCTGCCTGGAGTTCTGAGAGATTAAATGATTTGCCTGAGGTCACACAGCTGGTGTCAGTCAGAGGATGGACTCCATGGCTCCAACACCCCACCTAGCTGCCCAACCCCATATATTTAACTGGGTCTAAACCATCTTCACATCAGAGCCTACCTAGCATAGGTATCTCACCATATGCCCTGCTACTTTCCCACTTCTCTCTTTCAGAAACAATAACTCTCTAGACTAGCGATGTCAAACTCAGAAAGGGATCCCTGAGGGCTGCTTATTGACTCAGAAAAACTACAAAAAAAATATTATCTATGCTGCATTGTATTTTTATTTATTTTGTTAAACATTTCCCAATTACATTTTGGTTTGGTAACTGCAAAGTATTTTGCAGGGTGAAATTTGACACTTCTGTTCCAGAGCCAGGCCTCCAGAGACCATAGATGTTTTCTTCACCCCCATTCCTGGAGCAATTGATCTATGCAGATTTGTGACTCTGCCCAGATGCTGAGCTACCCTGTTTGGTGGGTGAGTAACTCACTTGATTTATTATATCTAGCTATGCTCAGACCATGCTTTATGTACCATCAAATCACCTACTAGGACACCACTGCCTACCTTCTTGAACTCCATCCTCAACTTCTATCAGGTAATATTCAAAACTACCATTGCTACTTGGAAAAATGTATAACAAAGGACAACCTTATGACTTCACTCATAATTCCTGGGACTTGCTAGACCCAAATTCTCATCCCTGGCCATCACTGTCCTGTGTGTTTTATTCTCCTTTTAGAATGTAACCCTCCTAGTTGTACATCTGACTCTCTGGACTTTGCCACCATTGCTCAGCTGCCTTCACACCCTGGAACTAGATTCCTACTCATCAGGAAACAGCTAAGTGGAGCAGCTCATAGAGCTTTGGGTCTGGAGTTAGGAAGACGTGAGTTCAAATATAACCTCAGACACTTATTATTAGCTGACCCTGGACAAGTCACTTAATTTCTGTCAGCCTCAGTTTCCTCAACTGTAAAATGGAAGTAATACTAGCACCTACTTCCCAGGGTTGTTGTGAGGATCAATCAGGATATTTATAAAGCACTTAAAATTGCTTGTTTTCTTCCTTCATCATAAAAAAGATCTGGAATTTTGGTCCACTGTAGACCACACATAAGTGTGATATTACAATCAATACAGTCTCAAGTGGCATTAAAAGAAGTACAAAATATACAAAAATGAGGTGATAGTTTGGTTGTAATATGGTCAGAACACATAGGGATAATTATATTCAGTTCTGGGCACTTCATTTTAGGAAGGATGTTGGTAAAAGGTCTCTCTGCCTTTCAGAAGAGGAAAGGCAGAATGATGATAGGCTTAAAATCGCACCAGACAAGGGTTATTTAAACAAGAAATGGGAGGTGTTTTGTCTGAAGAAGGACAGAGGTAGGAGGGACATGATAATAACCATTTGTTTGTTTTGTCTCAGTATCTCTCTTGTTTGGAGGGGGAGTAAGCATTTATATAACTCCTATTAAGTGCCAGGCACTGTGCTAAGCACTTTACAAATACTATTGCAGTTGATCCACAACCCTGCAAGGTAGTTGCTATTATGACCCTATTGTACATTTGGGGAAACTTAGGCCAATGGAAGCGGTGACTTACTCAGAATTACATAGTGTCTTAGGATAGATTTGAACTCATGTCTTCATGACTCTAGGCCCAGCACTCTATCCACCGAGCAGCTTAAAAAATAATAATATTATTTATTTAGCAAACTGTGGCAAATAAATAAATTAGACATATTATATTATTATTAATATAGTATTATATATTATAAATAAATAAATAAACAATTTATTTGCCAACCACTGTGCTAAATATTATCTCATTGGATCCTCACAACCACTCTGCAAAGTAGCTGTCATTGTCATTATCCTCCTTTAGCAGATGGACTTCATTATAACCTGGAAAGACTTACATGAACTGATGCTGAGTGAGGGGAGCAGGAGATCATTATATGCTATTACAGACACATGGTATCTGTAAGGACTAACTTTGATAGACTTGGCTTCTCTCATCAATGCAAGGTTCTAAGACAGTTCCAAGACTCATGATGGAAAAAGCCATGCACATCCAGGGAAAGAATTACAGAGTTTGGATGCAGATTGAGGCAAACTATTTGCTCTCTTTTTTTTTCTTCTTTTTTGGTTTCGTTTCTTCTTTCTCATGATTTGTTCCATTGGTCATAACTCTTCTTTTTTTTTTTTGAGCTAAAACATCCATTTATTTAATAGCAGTAATAATTTAAAATTATAAAAACCCTTTCCGTTGTTGAGCATTAGAGGGCGAGGTTATAAAGACAGACAGGATGATGGGGGA
>CM053625.1:127905880-127936647 GCA_028646595.1 Phalanger gymnotis | reverse complement strand
CGCGCGCTGGGCTCTGCTTGGCTCAGCTCCGCTCCCCTCAGCTGGGGGCTGGGAGTTCCGTTCGGAACAGACCTTACCCCGAGACCATCCAAGCTGTCCTGGGCTGGAGCCCTGCTTCCCTCTGCCACTTTGTGGGTTCTGCAGTTCTAGAATTGGTTCAGAGCCATTTTTTTATAGGTTTTTGGAGGGACTTGGTGGGGAGCTCACGCCAGTTACTGCTTTCCAGTCGCCATCTTGGCCATTTTGTATGATTTTGATGAAATACTATTGTGATATAAGAAATGACAAGCAAGATCCTCTCAGAAAAACCTGGAAAGACTTATACCAACTAAAGAAAAATGAAAGAGCAGAACCAGGGGAACATTATACACAGTAACAGCAATACTGTATGATGATCTATTGTGAATACCTTAACTATTCTCAGAAATACAACGATCCAAGACAATTCTGAAACATTTATGATGAAAGGTGCTGTCCATCTCCAGAGAAAGAACTGGTGGAGCTGATTGAAGTTACTTTTTCTTTACTTTGTTTTTCTTGTTATTGTTGTTTGCTGTATTTTCTTTCACAGCATGACTTACATGGAAATGTGTTTTGCATGACTATGCACGTTTATCCAATGTCAAATTGCTTGCCTTTTCAATGAGGGGATGCCAATTTGGAATTCAAAATTTGAAAAAAGAATGTTAAAATTGTTTTTACATGTAATAGAGAAAAATAAAATTAAAATAAAAGAAATGATGAGGGGAGTGTTTCAGAAAAACATGGCAAGATCTATGTGAACTGATACAAAGCGAAGTGAGCAGAACCAGGAGATCACTGTGCATAGTAACAACAATGTTGCAATGATGATTAACTATGAAAGACAGCTACTCTGATCAGTACCATGATCCAAGACAATTTCAAAGGACTCATGGTAAAAAACAATGGTATCCACCTCCAGAGTGACCTCGCTTTTTTGAAATATAGCTAATATGAGAATATGTTTTGCATGATTTCACATGTATAATTGATATGTTATTTGCCTTCTCAGAGGGGCGGAAGGGAGGGAGAGAATTTGGAATTCAAGATTTTAAAAAAAAAGAATGTCAAAAATAAATATCAGAAATTTTAAAAAGCAGCCAAAATACTTACTTGCCACTTCCTTAGTGCTCACATGATCTTGGGCATGTCACTTAACCTTCAAAGCCTCAGTTTCCTCATCTGTAAAATAAAGGAAGTGGACTAGCTGGCTAATGAGGTCCCTTTCAACTCAACGATCTTATGTTCCCTACATATGGTGATTTTACTATTGCTTTGCTTCCTGCCTAGAATGTCCTCTTTTATCCTTTTTCTCTAAACACATTCTAGCCATTCTTTTAGGATTTTTTAATACCATGACTCATGCTGGTCTCGCCTTCTCCTGACCTTCCGCTGCACATAGTTTGCACCAAAAAAAAAAAAAATTGGCTCAAATATAGCCTATCCCATCTGATTCTCAAATTGTTTTGCATATTTACAACTACACTCTAATTTCCTGGAGAGCAGAAACTATGTGTTCCTTCAACACCCCCAACCTTTCCACATCCAACACTGAACACAGAACTGAGTGCATAGTAGACATTTAAGAAACACTGGCTTAATTAACAGAAGCAAAATCCATACTCACCAGATACTCTGCTCCTGGTCTAGATTTTTCCGAACTCAAAAAGAGAATAAGTTAAGAGATCATTTGACTTAACATTAATCACAATGTTAGAGCTGGAAGGGAACCTTAAAAATCATCTGGCCCCACTTTCCTTTTACAAATGCAGAAACAGGCTTATAGCAATGAAATGATTTACCACAGTCACACAGCAAATCAGTGACTCAGTCAGGACTAGAATCCAGTTCTCTTGGCTTCCATTCTGAGTTTTTCCCACTATAATCCTATGACTCGACTAAACCTTTTAGTTTTCAAAGTTTCTCCCATGACTATATCAGTGAAGCTTCCCAATAGCAATGTGGGCTATGATCTTTTCAGCTGTGCCAACTACATTGCAGTGAAGAGTTCCATGACATCTTTCGGTATCTGAGGGAGACAAGCTTTCAACTTAAACTAGATGCTAGGTAAACTGGAGATTTGCCCCATTCCAACACCTCCCTATGGAGTACAGTGCCTGGCACACAGTAAGTGCTGAATAAATGCTTATTAACTGATTTATTATTTAAAAGAAACAAATTCATCATAGGTAGCTAAGTCAATACCTACTTCTTTTAAAGGGGAGGCACCATTTCTGAAATTAAAAAAATGTTGTCTCTTTATAGAGTTTGTCTTACTTGTCTCTCTTTAATAAAGTTTATTATTTTGGGAAACTCTAGACCTTCTCAGAGTCTGTTGGCACACCAATGAATGCAGGGGAAGAGGGTGTAATCGGGCTCCAACATACTTAAGAAGACATCCACATCACTTTGGTTAAGGTGGAAACAGGAAACTTGATTTATTGAAAAAAAAAACTATTACATTTTATTCCTTTGTTACACAGGTTTAAAAATATTTAAAAATACCCCTTCCCTGGGCATTACAGTTAAATTTTATGACATGTTTACTGGGCTCTCAGGAAATGCACAATACGTCATTTGATAGTATATTTCAAAGGACTTTATGTATTAGAATCTCTTCCATAGAGTTTTTTCTTTTCTTCCTTTTAATCAACATCTATTCAAGTCATATATATTAGGGCAAAAAATAAAATTACACAAAAAGAATTTCTGCAAATATAAGAAGTAATTTTATTGCCATATACCATAGCTAAAGTGGTCTTGGGAGGGGGGGAGTAGAGGACATGGGACAAGTTTTGACTTCATTACAAATTACAATAGTTTGAAGGCATCAACACGGGGAAAAAATAAAAAAAATTACAAAGAAATTAAAAGGACAAAACTCCTTTGATGAGAAATCATCATCACAGAATCACATGACCTAGATGAAAATCACATGGTGTGAATGCAACCATTCTCTATGGCTTTTCTCTCTTGCGTAGATGAATTTGTGAGCTTTCAATTATCTGCTACCTCTTGGAATATGACTGCTGACCAATCCAGGAGCTAGACTTTTCTTTGGCATGAACGACATCTATTTTTGCTTTATTGGAGGGGATTCATGTGTCCCACTCAAAGAATTTGCTGTAATTTCCTAAGCTAGTACCATTTCCCAATTTGGGATGAGTAGGTGCAATGGGAGGCACCAAGGCAAAGCACCATAACAGTCAGTATCCCAGCCTTCTGTGGCAAACTCAGCTACCATCCCAGTAGAACACTCTGGGGACCCTTGGACTCTCTCTCCTAAAACCAACTTAAGTTTCCCTTTTCACAGATGGAAAGGGCATCATGTGCAGGTAACTTTTCACAGTAAATGATCCCCTTTCCTTCCTGACTCCTGGAGCCCACCTTCACCTGCTCTTCTCAACTCAAACTCAGGCCCCTACTCCACAAGGAGGGACAAGCCACATCCATACATACATGGAGGGAGTGTTTCCACTGCAGAGATCCAAGAGGAGGAATCTGCAGAAGAATGCATTCGTGGCTTTTGCAGATGGAAATTCAAATTGCTTACGTGGAAAGAAGGCTGTGTGAAAGCAGGGCTTCTGGCAGCCATGCTAGGAATTATGAAGCTAATTGTACATTTCTCTGTCTAAGCCGTTTTTAAGGCAGCCCAGCTGAGACAGCTCACATGATAACTGGACAGTTCCATCTTCATTTCAGTACAATGAACAAACATAAATTAGCACCACAAACATTCAGGAACTGAGTACAATCTGGGATAATTACAACCAGAGAACATATATGAATAGTCTTTTCTTTTTTCCAAACCAAGTAAGAACACATAATATTTTCTACACGGGCATGATAAGCTACCAATAAGACAATAAGAGACAGGCAGAGAGGGAGTGTGGGCATGGGGAGAGTGTTTTCCACATACTGAATGGGTATGAAGGTGACATGAATTTATATTAAGGTCCAGGGCATGAGGCACAGGCTATACAGGCAACTGCCAATGCACAGAAAGTAGGGAGAATGCATCATGACTGGGCACCCCCAGTGTTGTATTAAGGAGTTCTTAAGATAGCACCACAAAAGAAATGTTTAAAAAAAGCACCAATTTTCACTTATCATTTATAGAAAACAAGATTTCCCTGCCATATACATTCTCCCATCAGGATCTACAGGAAGAAAAAGAAAACGTATTTTTTTCAGAAATAATTGCAAATTAATTTAAACTTAACTATGAAGGGAAACATGCAATAGAAAAGGCAGAATTGGAAATTGGGTTCCTCTTTAGTTGTTGCTTTTTTTTTCCATTTAAGAAGCAGAGTTGATGAAATGTCTCAGGGAACAGTGGCACCAACATGAATTTGCTTGTTTGTTTTGGTTTTCATGGGTAGCCCTCTCCAGCACGAATTCTTGCTTACTTGTATACTTTTCCCTTTTGCGGCAATTTCTCAGCTGAGGGCTCCCACTGCTAATTAGTAATGGAGAGCAAGAATGGCATTCAGACGAGTTGTCCCTGTTTCTAGAGTTTCCCATTCGAATTGTGGTTTCATCTGCATGCAGAGTGAGAAGCCAGGAATACTTAACATTTATAATAATCTACAATACAAATATTTACTTACAAACTTACAAAAATATAAGCACCTTTAGTACATGGGAAAGGTATGCACAGAACGACATTTAGCAATCATCTTTGGGGGGATTTTTTTTAATAAATGGAGGCACTAGCAGTTGTGGAAATGACCTTTACAAAATTTGCTTCAGAACATTTTTTGAAGGTCAAGTGAATCGCACATTTTCAAGTTTCTTTTGTTATTTCTAAAAACAAAACATGGTCCATAAATACTGATCGGTTGCAAGCTGTAATGAGAAAAGTCTTTGCCCCATTTTTTTTTCTTTTTTTTGCCATGATATGTTGGAGTAGACGAATTGTGAAGTCCACAGAGAAACTGGAGAAACAAGCATTTGGTGGGTTGTACAGTACTTGGCTTTTGATTGGCTGCCTGCCAGGGATGATTCATCTAGATCATGTGATTCAGATCTTGTTAAGGGGGTTGCTTCATTATCTCTCTTGTTTTTAGATTCAACACAGTAAGTGCGATGGCACAGTTGAATTCAGGTGGATTGGAAGGGGTTGGGGTGGACTTAAAAAAGAGACCATTTGCTGTCCAGTATCAGAACGCGTGTGTACCACGCAAAAAAAAACAAAACAAAACAAAAAAAAAAAACCAAAAAAACAAAAATGGTGAAATGAGGTTACGAGGTTGCTCATTTGGAGACTAGTTTTGGGTGGCTCTCAACCCATGAAGCAAGCTGGTCCCACTTCGAATCCAAATTTCTGTGAGGCTTCACCGAAGTCATTAAACATAATGTCCACGATAGGCACCTGTTCCACTTTGGGGGAGTTGACTTCAAGAACGGTTTTCTGGTAGCCTTTCTTTGTCTAAAATTACATGGATAGAGGAAAGGGGGAGAGAGACAGAAAGACTGATTAAAAAGAAAAAGCCCGATCCCTGGGAGGTTACTGTAATCATCAAATATAGCCAGCTTCCAGTAAAATGGATGTGAGGTAACATGCTAACTAGATCCCCTTAATGTAGCAGTCTAATACAAACGGTTTGCTGTTGCGCAGTCCTGTCTGACTCTTCCTGACCCCATTGGGGGTTTTCTTGGCAAAGATGCTGGAGTGGTTTGTCATTTACTTCTCCAGCTCATTTTACAGATAAGGAAACTGAGGAAAACAGGGTTAAGTGACTTGCCCAGGGTCACACAGCTAGTGAGTATCTGAGGCTGGATTTGGACTCAAGGAGACGAGTTTTCCTGAGTCCAGGCCCAACCCTCTATCCACTGCGTCACCTAGATATCCTAAATGATTTGCTAGGGCAAACCAAACTTGGGTCCTTGGAGACAAATTCTGTTAAAGATCCATGTCATTGTCCAGTTGTGATAGCAAATGGATAGAAACAAGTTAGCTGCCTTGCTCCGCTGTGGTCTAGCAGGTTAGAATCCATTCATGAGTGGGAACCACAGAATGTAGGACCATGGAGCTGGAGGGGACCTTAGAGAGCACAAGTCCAGCATCTTTACAGTGCACATATGGAAACAAGACTCAAAAAGAGGTGAAGTGACTCGTTCTGAGTTCACACCGAATCAGTTGGAGGGCTGAGACCCAGGTCTTCTGAATTCTAGTCAATATAATAGTATTTCCACTAAATGGTAATAAAGACTTACTTAATAACAGCTAATATTCATATAGTCCTTCAGAGCGTTTGACATATTTTTTTTGCAAACATAACCTCATCTGAGCTTCACAATAACCCCACGAGGTAAGCACCATCGTTACTACTATCCCCATTGTACAAATTAGGAAGCTGAGACTCTGAGAGGTGACTCTGTGACTACATAGTGAGTGGGATTTGGACCCAGGTATTCTTGTTTTTATTTCTAGCATGTCATCTGCTATGTCGCATTGCTTCTTCAAGATAATAGAAAGGCCAGTGAACTTGGCCTAATTTTAGGCAGACAGAGCCCGAGTATTTTCTACACTTTGAAACTTCAGAAAGCATGGGGAAAGTATAGTAGACCTAGTGGGAATATCTGGAGGTTCATTTGGGAAAGTAGAGATTGTACTAGATGACCTCTTAAGGTCCCCTCTAATCCAAAGGCTGTAGTTTTAATATAGGCTTTGCTATGTAAAAATATAGACCTCTATTTCTCCCCGTTCCCCACAACGCATTTTGGGTATAAGACAGGGAAGGAGGAATTCACAGTGACTCCAATGCAGTCCCTTTGCCTCCCTAAGGAAGGGGCAGAAGTTGCCAAAGAGACATTTGCAATTTCATCTGAATTTATGGGCTGTGTGCCTATGATTACCAAAGTGCTTTGAGAGGACATATTTAAAGTTTGATAGAATCCTCAAGGGCTCTGACTGTTTTACTGGGCTGGTTGGTCACCCCGTTATTTCAGAAACATAAATAACTATTATGGTAGCAACAATGTTCCCCTTGGGGCATGCAAAACTGCACAAACAAGTGAATTTATGCGATATAGCTTTTCAGCCTATCACACCCCATGATTTGTTCCTCTCCAAAGGACTGGGCACATCCCAACAACTGTGCCCATCAGGGCAATAAGATCAGTGCTTAACACATCCAAATAATGGCCCAGGAATTAGAACATCAATTCCTTTGGTATTTGCTATTACAATACAAATCAATCCAAGTCTCTTAGGCCACAGTGGGTGTTCTAGCCTGACATGTGCCTCCTGTGTTTCTTTGGAAACTCCCTATCTAAGGAACTAGAGGGAACCAGGAGGGAGAGCAGGAATTCACTAACATAATGACTAGTTGGTCAGTCAGGGATCATTTGGTCATTTGTAGTGGGTTAAGGGGTATGGTGGGAAGAGGGGCTGGCAGTATCAGAAAATGAAGCTGATGAGGGTAGGAAGCTAGATTGTGTATTGTCTAAGTAGAGGACTCAGACCTTGAAATGTCTTCCTCTTAGGTCTGTTCATTGCTGGTTACCAGTGAATATTCCATCTTGGGGCTGTTCACAAATGAAGTAGAGAAAATCAATGCCTAGGCTTATTGGATCTGAAGAGAAAGGCTGAGAGGGGAAAGAAATGGACTCATGATAGAGACAGAAAGGGGAAAGTCAGAGAATCTGTATTCAAATCCCACCCCTGTCTCTTACTACCTTAAATCACTTAACCCCATGGAGTCTCAGTTTCCTAAAATGTAACATACAGAATTTCTGAATTCCCCTCCAGCTCCGACTCCATGAGCTTACGATCCTTCGAATTCCACACCAAGCACAAGAGGAGCCCTTATTGAATATTATATAGGAGAGGAGTTTAGGACCAAAGTAGGACACTTTACTTCATCCAGTGGGAAGAAAATAAATGGAACTTATTCCCTTGAAAGGAAGGATGGGTTGGGGTTACAGATTTGGAGTAGATTCCTGGAAGCGAAGTTCATGGTGAGTCATTATGCAACGTAAGGGTGTTTGGCGACATCTCTAGCCTGTAATTAAACATCAAGAAGGATGGCCATGGTCTTCCCCAAATGGGGTCCTTTGAGACCCTTCCCAGAGATAGTGTCTTCTTGGTCTTGTGAGCCTATGGAAGAGTTGTAACTAGCAATTTTGAAAACCAAGGCAATTCAATTGATGGTAGGAGAGTTAGGTGTGAGGAGGACCATAGAGCAGTTCCTATGTTGGGGGAGAGAGCAGCAGCATTTATTTGGGGGTCTTCCTCTCTCCCAATTGACCAGTGATCTCTTATCTAATGACCTTTTCTCAGTCTTCATCCTGACAATCTTCCTGACACCACAGACCACCTTCTCTCCCAAATACTCTTTTCTCTCTGGGTTTTTGTTCTCTTCCCCTCCATCTAGCCACTCCTTTACAATCTCTCTCCCTGGATTTCCCACTAACTGGCTGTTCCCTAAGGTTCTATTCTACCCACTCTTCTCTTTTTTCTCTACAGCTTTCCTTGGTGATCTCTTCAGGCCCTAAAGATTCAATTATCATCTCTCTGCTTATGATTCCCAAATCTATATATCCATCCCTAGTTTCCCTCCTGAGCTCCAGTCCCAAATCATCAACAACCTACATTTCAAATTAGATGCCTCATAGACATCTCAAACTCAGCACATCCAAAACAGAACTCTATCTCTTCTGCCTCAGACAATTACTAGTTGTGCGATCCTGGTCAAGTCATTAACCTTTCGCAGCCTTGGTTTCCCAATCTATAAAATGGACATAATAGTGGCACCTACCTCCTAGGGTTGTTGTGAGGATCAAATCAAATAATATATGCATATGGCTTTGGAAACCTTAAAGTCCTAGATAAGTGTGAGCTATTATCATTATTATTCCATAGCTCTTCATTTTCATTCACCTAACATGTTTAATAAATTGTCAAATTTTAATGTTTCTCTCTCCATAACGTCTCTAGTTTATGTCCCCTTCTCTCCACTCACACAGCTACCCTGTTAGCTTGACTCCTCAATACCTCTTGCCTGGAATATTGCAGCAGCCTCTTAACGAGTCTTCCTCCCTCAAGTCTCTTTCTAACCTATTCTCTGCACAGCTGCCAACACATTTTTTAAAGTGTGTCCCCTCTCCTCTCTATAAATTCCAGTATCTCCATAATGCCTCGAGATCAAATATGAACTCATTCTGGTATTTAAAGCCCTTCACAACCTGGCCCCTCTTTGTCTTTCCAGACGGCTTACTTATTACTCTGCTTCTCTGACTCTGTGGCCCAGCCGTGCCAGCTTCCTTGCTGTTTCTCACCAATACTGTTTCACTGTCCACCTTTGTGTCTTTGCAATGGCTGACCCCCATGTCCAGAATGTTCTCCCTCCTTGCATCCATCTCATAGGATCTCTGCTTCCTTTAAGCATCGCTTTCTTCAGGAGGTCTTTCCTGTTCCTGCCACCTTCTGCTTCCTTCCTCTCGAAGGTCACCTTCTGTATACTTTCTATACACATCAAGTATAAGATCTTGGAGGCCAGGGCCATTTGAAGTTTTTCTTTTCTTTCCCTTTTTTTTTGGTATCACTATTACCCAGCACAGTGCCTAGCTTACAGCAAGTGCTTAATGAGTGCTTGGCGATTGATCTGTTCTTTTTAAAGTAATCTTCCTAACGAGGTGCCGGGCTCAGTCATTTCTCCATTGCAGGAGTGTAAGCATTGTGAGTGTCCTATAAATTCTGGTGCCCTTATACCGCTCTAGGTCGCTTATCCCTAGTTCTAGGTCTAGCATTGGCACGAACCTGGTTGGGCTGGCGACTGAATGTGTACAAAGTTGTAAATTCACCAAGGGTCTGTGGAGTGAGTTGGAAGGCTACCCAGTGTTTTTACTGCTAAACTATCTTCTTCATCACATTGTATTTGGTAGAGAGAAAAAGTTAGCTAGGTGACTGGTAGAAAAAGTGCTAGACCTGGAGTCAGGAAGACCTGAGTTCAAATCCTGCCTCAGATAGTTACTTAGTCATGTGACTCTTAACAAATCACTTAATCTCTTTCAAACTCAGTTTACTTATCTGGAAAATAGGGATGACCACAGCAAGTATATCATAGAGTTATTGTGAGATGTAAATGAGATAACATGTAAAGAACTTTGAAAACCATAGGGCACTGCATAAATAATAATAGCTAACATTTACACAGTGCTCTAAGATTTGCAAAGCTTTATACATATATAACCTCAGTTGATCCTGGTAAGTGCTAATACTATTCCAATTTTACTGAGGCTTAAGTGACAGGTTAAGTGACTTGCCCAAGGTCACACAACTAGTAAGTATGTGAGTCAGGATTTGAACTTGTATCTCCCTGAGTCCAAGTCCAGCATTATTACTCATTGGCCCACCTAGCTGCTTAAATGCTCTTTATTAAACTATTAATAAGTTAATATTAATTATTATTATAATACCAAGTCTCCCTTTTACTTTCCTAGGGAAGGTTGGGAGCCCCAAGCCCTGGCTCTAGTCCTCTGTTCTAACATAGTTCTAACAGTTTCCTGTTTTCAATGTCAGGGTAGATCTCCTTCAAGCCAATTATTTTATCACATTTTTAAGTGCAATTATTTTCCTTCCTTATAGACTGGCTCTGCCAGTTTGTCCATACCCCAAGCTAGACTCAGGAGCTTCTGGCCGAGATGCAAGGTATTAAGTCTCCCTAGGCTCAGAGGCTTGAAAATCAATGGTCTTATACAGCTTTCAGAATTTAGGGAAGAAGGAAGAATGCTCTTATCTCTTTATGACAACGGTAAGAGAATTGAGGACACCAATTGAATTCTCTCCTTTTGCCCAGACTGCCTTCACTGTCTTCTCGCTTTATCAGGGCCAATCTGGAGCTCACAGCTGTTGGATACTTTCTAATCAGGAGTTGGAGCAGCCATCATATCTTATGATAGGAAAGGCAGGATGCTCGAAACTGCTCTCTAACTCTGACATATCTACACTTAGCTATTCCTTCTGGCTAACAGAGGCTCTAGAATGCCTCCATTCCAACACGAGTATTACCTTGCAGAGATGATGACTCAAACCCTAGCAGCCTATCCACACATCAGCTACTAAGACAAACTTAGCGGGTTATAGCAAGACCCAGAGGGACAGCGTTTAGGTACACTGTGATTTAGAGATGCTTGAAGGAAAGGTCCATCTTTTGTCTTTCAGTCAAAACTTTGCAACTTTGTACATAAACCTGTATTTCAATTCTGATCTCTCTCTCATGAGAATGCATGGTCCACCCTACAGATATGAAGATGTGGTCCCTAAGCAACCATGAGTAGGACTTTGAGATGTTTCCCCAGCAGCTGGGTTGGAGTGAGTCCTCTAAACTCTGTACCCTTTGCGACCAAAGGTATGCATGCCTATATGTGCATGAGGGTAAATATTTGTGTGTGTGTGTATATACATATATATATATGTATACACATATACATAAATACATATAAACATATATACTCATGCATATACGCAATATATATATACCTACACACACATTCCATATATATATTATATATATACATAAAAATATGTAAAATGTGTGTGTGAGAGAGAGAGAGAGACAGAAAAAGAGAGAGAGAGAGAGGGAAACAGTGTTACAGAGTAGGTAGAGAGCTGGCCTTGAATCCAGGAAGACCTGGGCCCAAATTCTGCCTCTGACACATATTGGCTGTGCAAATTTGGATAAGTTACTGGACCTCTCAGTGCCCTAAGCCAGTGCTCTCAGACTCAAATAGAAACAGAGCCACTAAATCATTTATAAGAAACCCTTTGGACTATGTATTGACTTGGAAAGCCACATATTGACATTAGCTATGTTCTGTTGTATTTTTATTTATTTTACTAAATATTTGCCAATTCAATTTTAATCTGGTTCAGGCTGTGTTTGACACCTCTGTAGTAGGCAATTTATAAAAGTATAATTTGTAGAGAAGATACTGACTTGCATTAGCAGAGAGAGATTCCTTACCTAGAAGTCCCCAAAGAAATCACAGTCGGGTCCACAGCTAATCCCATAAAGCTAAATGTTCGTTAAGTTGTCCAAACCTTTGACCTTGGGTGCAGTTGTATAGTGTGCTGACCATGGTGCCAATGAGATACTTACTGCACAGCCATCCATGAGGGCTCGGATGTAAGGGTTATTGTCATAGGACATTTCTTCATCATTGGAGCCCAAGAAACGAATGGCTTTGTCATAGCTGCCCGTGGTGGCATCTTGCCAGGCGACTGACTGGTAGCAGTTGTAAGTGATGTTCTGACGTGCCGAAGCACTGAGGAGCCTGAGGAACGTCATCTGTACTACTCCGACTGGATTCCCCTCTGAGTCCACATAGGAGAGCTAAAGGTTTTTGGAGACAAGGAGGGACAGGAGAAACTAGACAGTGATATAACAATAATAAATGACCCATAAAATCCTGGCATTTCTATACGGTGCTTTATGCTTTCCAAATTGCAGTTCCATTTTTATAACATTTGAAATACAGTGTAAAGCCAGAATTGAACATCTTGGAACCACATTAACACATCTGTTAGACTTTTTTTTAAAATGGAAACAAAACCAGCTGCCTTAGGAATGCACAGGTTCAAAAGGTACTGTCTGATTACATTTCATCACGGGCTGCCCCCTCAGTGACATCCGATTCACTTCCTTATTAGATGGTAGCTGCCAAGGGCAAAGACCCTGTCTTTATCTAAACTCTGTATCCCATTCAGTGCTGAACACAGTGTTTTATGCAGAGTAGGAGCTTTACAAATTTTACTTAACATTGTTCAATGAATGAATGAATGAATTCTCAGTGGCCAAAGTCTGAATACCCAAAGCTCAAGGACCAGCTTAGGTCTCACTTATGCTACAAAGCCTTCCTTGACCACCTCATCTCTGTATCATCTCTTCTCTGTATGAATTTCTAAGTATGAGCTGTCTGTAATTTGGCTATCTTGCCCTGCTTTCAGGTTGTTTTCTGTATGTGATTCTCATTTCTCCAATGAGATGATAAGATTTCAAAGACACAGACTGTCTTACATTTCCTTTATCTTTTCTTGGGGTCATACTTACACTTCTTCTGTACCTTCCGTAGTCCCTAGCATAGGAATCATTTAACGACAACAATAACATTTTACATTTTTCTTTAAATCAAGGGTTGCCCTAATTGTCCTTAGATCATACAAGGAGCAGACAGTTCTGAAAACCTGGCTTGAAGCAACCAGATGAAGACCTTGGAGAACAAGTCTGTCGTATTTATGCAAGACCTACAGCTTCAGTAGGGAGTCATCTACTCTTGAAGACTGGGTGAGGATTATCTGGTTCCAGGGGCGGGTTTTGGAGAAAGAGTCTCTGATCCCACAAAAAGGTATCAGCAAATTATGTCCCGCACTAGCTAGGATGGATATCAGATAACTGAAAGTTTTGGTGACATATCCCAAAGTGGTCATGCTGACTCATCAGGAAGTCAACTAACATTCAGAAGGCTGCAATTCCATGTTGGAAGACAGGAGAGAACAGGGGATATGGAACACTGGTAGCTTAGGGTTTTATTTCCTGGACCATCAATACTGCCAAGTCTCCAATATTCGCACCAAAGGGAGGGGAACAACAGAAAGAATATCCCTGAATAATGGTCGATATCAAAGGTATGCCTATTAGGCTGTGGATTATACTGTGGATTTTCCTGTATTTTGGTGATAGATTTATCCTAATTGGGTCTTACTTAGGATCATAGCAAAGTGAATTTGCATTCCTTAAGCCCACTCTAACAGCAGGATTGGGAAGGTTCCCAGAAGGTTGAAGTTAGCTTGAGGCTTCATATTTTTAAACAACTTTCGAGATCATAAAATTGATAAGTAAAATTGCTAATCGACAGCAGAATTGCTTCATTTGTGCCACTGGAATATGAAAAGAAGAAACCAAAACACAATTTAAAACATGAGAAGATGCTCTGTCTCAATGTGTCCCTGCCAACAGAGCTAGACTGAATATATTGGAGCCTCATCTGAAGGGTGACGTTTGGGCTTTGGTCCCTTTGGCACATTCTGGGAAAACTGCTCGGGGAGGCAAAGAATGCTTACATCTGGAGATCTCAGCATCCTTTTGAATATACACGGGTCCTCCTGCTCAATCTTTATAACCCCATCTGTATCAAGGAAAAATATCTCTGATAGGCAGACTCTGGCCTGTCATTCCATTCTTCACAGATGGATGCATGTTTTCCCCATCTACAGTTACAGCTGGGTTGCTTGGCATTGAAAAGGGGCTGGTTCACTAAATCTCCTAGGAAAAAATAATCCCAGAGCCTGGAGAAACAATAAAAACCCTCTCTAAGCTTTCCCTAAAGAGTCATGGAACAATGATCAGGGGAGACACCATTCCCCTTGGCTCCATTAGCAATAGATGGGTAAAGCAATTTTCTAACATAAGATAGTTGTCATTTAAACAGCTTGTCAATCAAAGACTATTTATTAATGTTTTCTATGTTTGGGGCACCATTCTGGACACTGGAAGAGAAGAGAGTACAAGGACATATGGGATACTTGAGGAATTTGTAATCTAGATAGGTATGAAGCATAAACATACATGAACAGATATCATGAATCGAGGCAGTGCATAAGTGCCAAATGACACTTGGTCAGCATGTCAAGGACTTGTGATCTCATAGGTGAAGAAATTCCTTCCACCCATGCTGTTGACAACCTGTCAATATAATTTTGTATTTAAGTCTTAGCTGTCTGAGAAGCAGAGATGTTCACAGGAACACAGGTGTAGAGTTTGATGAGGACTCAGAGACCATCTGGTCCAATCCCCTCATTTTACGGAAGAAGAAACAGGCCCAAAGGTTAAGTGACTTACCCAAGGTCACATATGCCTAGTGTTATGGGTGGAATTAGAACTCAGTGTTCTTTGACTTCAGAACCAGTGGTCTATCCACTATACCACAATGTTCACAGGAAGGAGAGATTAGTTCTGTCTGAAATAGTCAAGGAAGTTTTTAAGAAGAAGCTAGAAGCTGAGTGAGTTGGAAAGAGCTGGTCAAGTCAGATATCAAATTCATGGTAACACTTGTTTTCTAATTGGGGTGAAATCCTAAAATGGAGTAGCCAAATTTAGGCTATGATTCTGTTGGTTAAATCAGAAGCTGCTTAATTCCTGTGTTGGGGCCATGGTGAAACACTTGAATCCTGATGAGTTAGAAACACAGGTAGAGGCATGGTCCTAGAGTGGAGGAAACCTCCTCCAGAGCAAAGGTCAGTGAGGTTTTGCTCTCATAAAAGAGCATTTGGCATCAAAACCAAAGGCCAAGCTCACAGAGAATCTAATTATGGGAATATATGATTTACTGGAAAATTCTGTTTTAAAAATATTTTAGGCTACACAGGGTTAAACTGCTGAAACCAATGCAGATTCACAGAATATGAGATCTGAAAGGGCCCTCAGAGGCCAGGTAGTCTAACCTATACTGACCTATAACACACCTGATAATTGGCCGTCCAGATTCTGTTTGAAGACCTCCATTGAGAGGGAAACCATGATATATATCCCACTCTATGACTGGAGATCCCTAATTGTCAGGAATTTATTCCTTATACTAAATCTAAATTCGCTATTTTGTAGCTTCCAACCACTGCTCCTCATTTTATGCTTCCACAGCCAAGCAGATTAAATCTAAGCCTTCCATATCATGACCTTCAGGTTAACATCACTAGTTCCTTCAGTTGTTCCCAATATGGTGAGACCTTGAGGCCTTTCACTATCTTGGTGGCCCTCCTTCAGATGCTCTCCAAATTATTAATGTTCATCTCAAGATGTGGTTACCACATCTCACTATAATGGCCTAGATGTGATGTGACCAGGGCAGAGAACCATAAAGGTATATAACTTTCCAAGTTCTGGACACTATAACTTTTCTTAACATCCCATCAGCCCTTTTGTATGCAACACCTCATTGTAGACTCATAATTGCCCAAACTCCCAGATTTTTTCAGATGAACTTCAGCCCTCAGACTTTTTCATGGAGAGGAACAGTGCATATTTTGCAAATTGAAAGTAGTTAACAATGTCTAGTATATCAGGAAACATGAATGACTCTGGAGGCCATGACATAGAGAAAATTCGTTTTCTTTTTTCAGAAGGCAATTGCAAAAGTATCTAATCTGCAAGATGGGGCCAATATTAAATAAAGATGGGTAGGATCTAATGGAAAAAAGACCAAACCAAACCATGGTGTTTGAGGTTGAAAGACTTGAGTTCAAATCCTAGTTCTGGGTTATGACTTTTGGTAACTTACTTAATTTAATTGGGCCTTGATTTATTCATCTGTAAAATAAGGGGTAAATGTGATGATCCCTAAGATCCCTTAAAACTCTAACACAGGGTGATTTTGTTTCAGACCACAAAATATACAAATGTCTAATTATTAATTTTACTATTATATTTTCAGAAGATGTGACTGCCTCTTTAATTTCATGGCATTTCTCCATTCTACAATTACTCAATTTTTAAAAATCAAGATGAATTAAAATTAATTTTTCTTTGAGTATGGTTTTTGGTAAGGTGAGATTTTAGGGGGAAATTCTGTGACCCTGTAGACGGCCTTGGTGGGAATCATTTCATTGCTAGGAATCATTTCCTTGGATAGCAGCACTCATGTTCCTTTCCTTAATATGAAGACAAAGCAAGTGTTCAGTGGTCGCAGTGGTCCCTGCCTGACTTCATGGCCCCAAATGGGTCTAGACAAACCAAGTTCCAGGAATATATAAGAAAAAGAATTGTATACAAACCAGAGATCAGGATCCGGCTGGGTGGTCCTTCTGAGAGGGAAATATGACTGACTATGAGAAAAAATGCATGCCAGAGAGAAGAGATCAGAGGAAAATCACTAGGTCACAGAAGGATCTGAAACAGGAAGCTGCTCCTTTAGGGGCAGCCTGCCAACAGGACAGAATTTTCAGGAGACACCACCTTCTTTTCTAGGTTGCATCTCTGTGTGGGAGGGCCACCGTAGCTCACTAGAATGAGGTCCTTTTCCTAGGTGGGGGAAAAGAAGCCCCTAGGCAATTTTAGTTCCACCTGCTATGTCTATGACAGCAAAGATAAAGTATAATATCCCAAAAGGAGTGGCCTTTATTGAATATTCATTCAGGCATCTGCAGATGCTGAGGAGGGGGTGAAGAATAACGATTTAGAAGCAACAATAAAAGAAGTAGGTATTTTCCTTCGAACTTTTGAGCTTGATCAACTGTCTGGTACCAAAAGAAAAGGTTCAAGAAAGCTTTCTGGGGTATTCTGAGTAATGATGAATGGCCCACCCTGCTCTCCTTTGATGGACTTCTGTAAGGAGAGGATACTGGTGAACAGTAGAGACTGTTCTACAGCCTGTGGGAACTTGGATGCTGGGGAAACTTCCCCTATACAGTTCTGCTGGTTCACTCCCCTTCAGAGCTGTAATGCAGACTGTAAGCATCCCCAAAAGTGGAATAAATTGCTCCTGGCTGCATGACCCCCTTTGTGAATAGCAGAAAGAGAGCTTGAGAATCCTGGATCTGTAGGGATTTAACATCCCACAGAGGTCTATCCTCACTCACCCATCCACCTCACAGTCCCCTCATCCCCATCTCACCTGGGATAAATGCCACCTCCTCTCAAGCTACTACTCTTTATCGAGTGATAATTCATTTCCAGATCCTTCTGTGTTTTGGTGGCTGTTTTCAGAGAAGGGTGCGAAGGAGAGAAAAATCAGAAAGAAAGCAAGAAAGAATGAAGACAGGACAAGTCTGCAGTGCAAAGGCACAAAAATAAAATAACAAAAAGCCTCTTATATTGTGGCAAAAGAGAATACAAATCCTAAAGGTGATGGGCAACTGGCTGACATGGTTGGGTCTTTGTTTATCAGTTTTGTTTTGGGAAGGGGGAGCAAGAAACAAACATGAGATATTAATTATTAGCCAATGAGGTGCTTGGAGATTAAGAAATGAGAGATGACCCATCAAGAGCTGACAGATTAAAATGCTGGCTCATAGCCAAGCTCTTGGACATACTCTCTTCCACTGTTACCACGGAATTCTGCAGAACTATGACCCGAGGGCCAGCTGTGTGCACACTCAGAAGGAGAGGGATGGGTGCCAGAAAGCAGCTCCTTAAAGTGGTTCTGAGGGCTGAGGAAGGGACCAGAAGGAGAAAGGTTTAGGCTGTAGACACCATTTCTTGACCTTTCTCTCTTCTAGAAACTATTTATTTCTGCATTGAAAATGGGAGCCAAAGAGAGGGAAAGAACCTGTGTGAGTGGCAGTGTCTTGGATTCCATGGCATTCTGCCATCCAAATGAAAGGAATGCGACCATCTGAACCTCAAAGGCAGAGCTAGACCCAGGTACACAAGGAAGACAGATGGTCTCTACCAGGTCTACGCTGTCCAGACAATGGTCTACATTTGTCCAAATAAGTTTTTTTTCTTTTTTTTCTCGCAACTGAGTAAAAACTCATTTGCTGGAGCCCATGTTTCTTACATATTTCTAAAGGCCATTACATAGTCAGTACCCCCAAGTAATTTAATCTATTTATATAGAGCAAAGAGATGAGTCTAGTCTATCCAATACCGTTGAAAGCTTCAGTGTCAATGAGAGCTCAAGGAAGAACAATAAAGGCACATGGGCATAGAAATAGGCTGGGAAGGTGAGAGGGGAGTTTTGTCAGGAAGGGTCCCAACACTGGAAGAGGTCTAGAATGAATTTCATTCTGTCCATAGGCTGGCATTGTATAGAATGAAATCCTCCCACAAAATGTTTGCATTTGATGCACAGGCTGCTAGAGAGCCCCTGTACTTTGGCAGACGCTGAGTCTCGTTCCTGAATGGTGCCCACTCCCAGCTGCCACTCTGGACTCCCTGAGCTCTGATGAAACTAAATTTAAAACCTACCTCCCACTCCCAGTCCAGAATTAACTTTAGACTGGCGTGGCTTGGGTGGAGATGGGGTGTGGGAGAGAATGGAGAAAGGGAGGGAGGAGTGTGGCATCTTTTCTCAGAATTCCACCCAAATGTGAAGAAGTTTGGCCAAACCTGTAATGGCAAGTGCCCACCATGGTTATTAGTCCAACATGCAGAGTGCCGTGAGTTTGGCCATGTCCAAAGCAGGCAAGGGCCAAGAGGGCCCTGCCAAGGTTAGCCACTTACCATAGAACCTCGCTTGTACTGACTATACCAGGTAGAAGGCTGCTCTTTGGGCCAACGGGCCATTTTACTCTGTAAAATACGAGACGGGGTGGGGTTTAAAGCCAAAACTGCAAAGAGGTGAGGGGCTTCCTTACCAGTTTACCACGCTTGAATTCACTGAACCAGGAGCCTGGGTTTTCCTTGGGCCAGGAAGTAATTCTGGCCTAAACACATAGCAGGGGAGATGGAAAGGGAGAGAAACAGAGAATACAACAGTTAATTCTCCTGCCTCAATGAAAAACTGTCCAACTTTCTTTAAATCAATATCCTCAAAGTTTCCACTAAATACTATCCTTCAAGACTGTATTAGGTTTGGTACTCACAGCTCTTTTGTACTCTCAGTACTCCCTGCCCCTCTGATTGGAGAGCTGGAGAGCGGAATATGGAATTTCTCTAGGGCTCGCAGACCAATTAACTCTTCATTTCTCATCTGCTCCATTCTTTGGACCCGGTTCCACCATAACCCACTTCTCCACTCCACCCTGTAACCTTTTCAGCTTTCTTTGGTGTGTTGTCTTCTCAAACTAGATTGTAAGCTCTTCAAGAACAGGGACTGTCTTTCTTTTTTTCTTATTTGTATCCCAGCAGTTAGCACAGTGTCTAGCACATAGTGTACACTTAATAAATGTTTATTGACTATTTCCACACAGAATCAGCCTTATATATTATCCTTTAATGCGAGAACTATTTTTGAGATAGCAAAATGCATTCTGATGTCCACCACCCTCACACCCCACAACTGGCCTGTCTTAATTCTAGATAGAACTTAGGTGAAGTTCTATCATGAGACGATCATTCTCTTGGCTTAAGATAAATGAAAATGCCACTGAGAGGGCAATATATTAGCCCATTACCAATCATTAATGCATTAACAATAAATAAAGCCTCTAGGCTTTCCAACACGACCACTTACTCAGAGTAGCCCCAAGCTGGGAAGACTAGGACCCAGAAGAGGTAAATTCCCATAGGGGAATATAGAGAGAAGCAGAGCACCAGGAAGGGTGGGTCTGCAATGGTTGCCTTGGACAATGAGAAGGCAAAGTGAATACGTTGCCTAGCACTAGTAGGGTGCTGAATAACCAACCTGACCAAGGTTTGTGGAGGATCTATTCCTGATTTAGGGGTTCTCGGGTAAAATCCACTAAACTCTTAATGCTTCCCCTGTCAGCATTCACTGCTGGTATTAATGTGCCCATTTCTCAAGCTCCCTTTGTAAAACTCTCTTCATTGCCCATGTTTAATGACACTTCTGCCTGGGAAATGACTAAAAACATCTATCTGCTTGGGTTATTAAAGCCCTGGCTGCTCTGCAAGTGAGCTCTTTTCCATTCTAGTGCTTCTCCACACCTGGCACAACAACCCCGTGGACATGGGAAGTTTTTCAACAGTGCTCCATGGACTGGCCTGTCACACTATTACTGTTCTCTTGCTCTTCCTCACTTCACTCTATCAGATTCATACAAGTCTTCCAAGGTTTCTCTGAAATCTTCTGTCGTCTCTGATGGCAAAATAACATTCCCTTAAATTCACGTACCCTAATTTGTTCAGCTATTCCCTAATCCATGGGCACCACCATAAGCTTCCAATTCTTTGCTACTATGAAAAGAGCTGCTATAAATATTTTGAACATATGGGTCATTTTTCATCTTTCTTTGATCTTGTTGGATGTATAGGCCTACAGTTATCACTAAAACAAAAGTTATGCAGAATTTAGTAACTTCTAGGGCACAGTTTCAAATTGCTTTCCAGAATGGCTGGATCAGTTCACAGCTCATATCATCATGCCTTTTTCTCCTACATCTCCTCCAACATTTGTCATTTTCCCTTTTTGTCATGAGGTGGAATCTCAGAGCTGCTTTAATTAGCATCTCTTTAATTGTCAGCGTCTTGAACTTTTTTTTCATATCTTTGTTTGTAACTTGGATCTTCCTTTGAGAACACTCTGTTCATATCCTCTGACTATGTATTTATTAGGGAATTTTATTGTTGCTTCAGGAGGCAGTCAGTGTTCCTGCCAAAAGGATCCTTGGATCAAGAAAGTCTAGGAATCCCTTCCCTCCTGGGAAGCAGGACATGGGTCATCAATTTATTCCATTCTTTGTCTTTGTATTCTCAGAGCTGAGCACTGCACCTGACACATAGTGGGTATTTAACGAATTTTTGCTGATTGGTACTGAAGTTAGAGACAGAAAGTCCACAACACTAACAGAATGAAGCAGTTGGAATAGAGGCTGGATTTGAATTGAAGCAGCTGCAAAGAGCAGTGGGAGGAAGGGAAGAGAAAGATATCCTCTCCTCCTACAGGCATCCGGTCATGATTCATAAAGGGATCTGTGCTCAGAAACAAGCTCCCTCCATGCCCTTCTCGAAGTGTCAATAATTCAAACCCTCACTCCCCTGATCTAGAAGGGCCTCTGAATCCAAACATACCTGGAAAATAGCAAAGGAAAGAGCTCCTTGAGAGGAGGGATGGGGGTTTCCCTGAAATGAGTCATTTTTCTGCCTCCCTCAAGGTCTCTGACCTTTCTCATCTTTGTTTTTAAAACCACCCAGGATCAAAAGCTAAACTCAGATAATCTGCATTTAAAGAAGACTGTCTTTAAGATATTTCTAAGGCAATGGTTTCCTATCCTGGAAAAGCCTGTAATCTCATACTCAATCATTTTCCTTACATTTTATATTAGTGATATAAATGGATATTTCCTGTGCTCCCTCCTCCACCTCCAGATCCTACCTCGTACTTCCATCTTAGACCATAGGACCATAAATCTAGAGCTAGAAGAGACCTCAGAGGATCCCTCATTCAACACCTTCCATTTTACGGATCAGGAAACTGAGGCCTAGGGGTGGTAACGGAGTTGCCCAAAGTCACACAAGTAGTAAGGGTCAGAGGTGAGAGGCGATGCCAGGGCCTCTGACTTCCAAACCAGTATGTTTTCCATTGTACTATATTTTTAGACCATTACAGTCATGCTAACATGGGGCACTAAAAGACCCTCTTCATAAATCCATTTCTATGATACTGAGACTGAGTGCTTTACCTTTATGGCTAAAAGACTCTTACCAATTTTGTCAATATAAATTCATTGCATCCCCAATTTACCTCCCCCTCCCCAAAAGGCAAGAAAATACTCTGGGACCCTCAGGGAGAGTTGAATCATAAATGGAAGGCATTACTTTACTAGGAAATCTTTGTGCTTACGAGAAACCTTTCATTCTAATTTACCCACAATGAGGCTAGTCAGGATGAATAACTGGCAACCAGAGGAAGCGAAAATAATGAGATATTTACTAAGTTAATTTAATTCTTAGAATTAAGCCAAGCTGACAGAACCTGAAACCAGACAGGGTAGGTTGTGAGACTTTTGGTTTTGTTTGCTACATGAATTTTCCCACTTAAATCACAGGCTCTCAAAGGTTTGAAATTTCAAATCAGGGGAAATTTGAACCCAAGATCCACAAATCCTCCGAACTGACATTACAGCCTAACCAGAGCTCTCCTGATCCTTATGACCCATGTGTGTGCTGTAATACACCCCATTTCCAAAATGATTTAGAGGGAAGAAGGATTGTGGCCTAGGAGGAGAATTTGGGTTTAAACAGCATTCTCTCATCCTAGGACTTATTTCTCAATAGTGAAGCTATTAAGGATGCAGCTTTAAAAGCTAGTATTTGTGAGGATATGTATATACATGATATATAAAAATACACACACACACATATATATTTATATTTACATATATACACAGTATTTATATATACTGTACATATACATTTATGTACACTCTCTATATACACATTTATATACATAGCTATACATGTATATATACATACACATACCCATGTGTATGTATATATGTGTATTTATATATGTATGCAACTGTGTATATGTAGGTATATATATTGTGTGTATATATATATGTATATATGTGCATATATATACATATATATATATCTATACACACACATATGCCAAAACGAACCCTCCAAATTTTAGGACTCCTAACTATTAAGTACTGAATCTGATTTTCTTTTGAGGTCTATCAAAATAAATTTCATTACGGGTATAACAGAGGCCTGGCCAAGAAATATGGAGGTTGGGTTTTAGTCTGGCTTTGCCATATTCTTACAAAGCAATTTTTAGCAAATCATTTTTCTGAATCTCAGTTCCCTTATCTATGAAATGGGGGGTTGAAAGAGATATTCTCTAAGGTCTCTTCTGGCTTTGATATGCTTTGCTCTATAAAGGCCCAGCATTGATCCACTGCCCAGTTTTCATTCAAGACCTGCCAGCAATGAGTCCCTGCATAACTCTGATGTCTTTGTTCCTGCTGAGGGCAACAATGATGAATTCTGCAACATTTCTGTTAAGTTTTTTTTTCCCCTTCTATATTGGTCGCATTGACTGGACCACTATGATAATGCTACCTTCGCATGGCTGAGCTTGCTATTACTGAGAGCCTGAGATTTAGCTGTAGTACACATTTTGTCCTTTTAGTGAAGAAATATTTCCAAAACCACTCGAACGGTTTTAACTGACTGATTAAAAAATACGGACATTTTCCTTTCTCTATCCCAATTTCTCTGTCTGATTCTCTGATGCAAGATTTTTGTGGAGGGCGAAAGGTTGGGGAAGTGTGAACAAATACATCTTTTCATTACCTTGCTGGGACACAAATTGAATCAGCCATGCAATTAAGAACAAAAATTACCCGCCTATAAAATACAGTTACCCGTCTGCTCTCCCCCCACAGGAGGTATGCACACAGTCATAAAAAAAAATGAAATCTACACTTTTTGCCTAACATAAATCTTTATGGCCCTGAATAACTACCAGAAGGGTGTATTTACAAAGCTAGAATAAATCAAGAACAATTCCTGTTAATAAGTACGGTCAATATCTTATTATAACCCAAGGATAAATAACCATATTAAGAATAATCAACAATTCTCTGAAGTCAGTAGGCAGTTCACAAACCCTTTTCATTTCTGTGATGAAGTGATCAAGGCGTTGCCAAAGATTAATTCTTTTTCTATGGGCCAAACCAAAATAAAATGCAGATTTAGGCATAAAAAGAAAGCATCGTTTACTAGGCACACCCCAGAAAGCTTCTATGTCCCTCTGCACCTGAGTCCAAATATGTGAGGGGCAGTCACAGAGCAGAGGCATTCAATTCTTTCTATGGCTCCTCAATGGCAGAAGAAGGAGCCATAGGTAGAAGCTGACAAGAAGTGGATTTATGGTCAACGTAAAGAAAAATCTCCTAACAATTTAAAGTTGTTCATCAATGGAATGGGCTGCCTAGGGGTCTTTGAGCTGAGTCTGCATGGCCAATTATTGGGAATGTTTAGGTAAACTAGATGGCTTCTGAGATCCTTTGCAACTCGAGTTTTTGTGCTCCCGACAACGATTTAATGGAATTAGCTAGGAAGGTTACATTGTACTTTTCTATACTGACTTCAACAAAGCATTCACAGGTGAGGACTTGGGAGCTTCTTTATGCCAAGATAGTCAAAAAATGAGGGCACGCTAAAAATAAAAGTGAGTTGTGAGGGACAGCAGCACCAGCAACAGCCTTTGCATTCCTTCTCAAAATCGTGGAACCTAAAAAGGATGAGCTATAAAAGAAATGTGTTCATATATTTTCACACACACATTCTTCCACAAAATCCAAAATTATCAAACCTAAAAAGGATGAACTATAAAAGAAATATGCTGATATATTTACACACACACACACACACACACACACGCACACACACACTTAAATAGGCTAAATCTCAATCCAACAGATCAGAGAGACTTTGAAGAAAATAAGATCCCAATGGTGATGAGAATGAAAATGATATAAAATGAATCAGAATCCAATTGACTCCAGCATCTAAACAGGAATTTTTTTTTCTGTTATTGAACTTTTAGGAGAAAGATGCAATTAATGGAAAACCAAATCGATTATTAGAGTCCAAGCAGGAGTTCCCCAAAGATGTCCCTGTGGTTATTTATCACTCAGTTTTCATCTCCCACACCTTCTTCTTCGAAATCTATATACCCTGCATGCAACCCCTAACGTTTAGAGCAACGATGGCCGAAGTTCTGCAAAATCCTTCAGCTAAGATCCAATGTTGTTCACTAGACTGAACTAGCTAAGGCGGGAGAGAGGACTCAAGAATTTTCAGGAATATTTTCAGAAATGGTTGAACATAAAAAGGTGATACTACTTAAGCCTTAATTAACCAGAAAACCCAATTCATCAGCATATTCCTTTTCCTAAAACTTCCAGGCAACTGATATTTCATTCTCCTCATTTATCATGATTGTCTATTTTAAAATATCTTAAGTCATACTTATGGAAGCCAGTCCTCTCGATCCTGAAGTGGTCAGGAAGAAATAGATGAATCACTGATTTTCATCTGTAAACTGGAGCCGTCCAATTGAACTTACCAGATGCAGAATATGCACACTGAGAAAATTTTCAGAGGGAAATAAATTACACCAGCACTTACTCCTTCTGATTTCTTATCGGGGAAGATGCAAGTTTCTCCACCAGCTGTGAAATTGCAGTAAACTTTGAAAGAATCCCTGGAGCATCCTTGGTTTGGGTCAACCCAGTATTCACCTGGATTTCAGAGAGAGAAATTGAGTCAGGAAGTGTTTAGGGAATTGATTCTTGGAATGTTTCCTCCACATTAGATATTAATATCTCATTTCACCTCAACACTTACAATGTTTGGTTGGAACAATAATTCAGGCACCTTTTTCTTTTTCCCTACTAAACTCACAAAGGAAATCTCTAGACTAGTTCTGTGGACCCAGCTGGACCTCTGACACACCTGGGGTAAGTTACAATGAATAAGTCAGAGTAGATAATCAATGCTGGGGATGAATTTGAAATAATTCACTTGTATTCAAATTCTATTAAAATAATTTATTTAAAAAATTTTGATGTGTAATTTTTAAGAGGTAGTGTAAAGTGGAGAGCATTAAAAAAACTAAAAACCCGGCCCCCCTCCCCATGAGCTTCCTTAAACAGGAAATAAGAAACTGAAATGATTTACTTTTCTGCCCCTCACATATTTGCAACTTGCATTTTTGTGCTCCTAACAACGGTTTAATGGAATTAGCTAGGAAGGTTACATTGTACATTTCTAAACTGACAGTTCTAAACAAATCATTCACCAGTGAGGATTTGGATGCTTCTTTATGCCAAGATAGTCAAAAATGAGAGCCCGCTAAAAACATAAGCATCGTACTTGACTTCCTCATGGACTTAAAGAAACCTAACAGGTTTACAAATTGTTGAGTTGGGCATCTCTAATTCCATGGCCCCCCTAATAACAATAATAGCTAACAATTATATAGTGCATGTTTGCAAAGTACTTTACACATATTATCTCCTTTCACCTTCACAATAACCCTGGGGGGGTGCTATTATTATCCCCATTTCACATGTGAGGAAACTGAGGCAAAGATTAAGTAATTTCTCAGGGATCGTGCAGTTAGTAAGAATTGGAGGCAAGATTCGAGCTCAGGTCTTCCCAATTCCAAGCCCACTGCCCTCTTCACTGTACCATGTAGCTGTCCCTCCACCTACCATCAGGGAAGTCAGGGTGGCAGAGTTGTAAGTCCTTGCAAGTACGAGCAGGATTGTGCTGAGTGCCTAAGGGATGCTTCATCTGCTCAATTTCCAGTTTCAAGGAGTTGAGTGAGCCAAAGATCTCTTCCATACCGTCGGCATAATCCATGTAGTTCTCACCATTGCCATCATCAAGCAACTGGCTGGCATCAATGTTCCGTCGGGTCCTAGAAGCCTGAATAGGCAACGGCTGAATGACTTCACCTGGAGGACCCTGTGATGTGGGAGAGGCAACGGCAAAGTGAGTAAACCCTAAGAATTTAGAAACAGTTTCAAAGAGATGAGCACAGTGGGAAGGATACCCATGTATATTATAAGGGCAGCGGATTCTTCCCCTTTTCTTTTCTACAGCTCTACCCTAGCCTAGGTTCTCGGCACCTCACACCTGCTGCATTAGACTAACAACTCCTATCTCTAGGTTCTCCATTTCTATTTTAATTCATCCTATGCAATGAATCTTTTATTTAATTCAACAAACATCTACTAAGGGTATTGTATTATGCTGGGCTGTGGGAGAGGTATAACACTCAATGAGATGCCCTCATGGAGCTTATAGTCCAGTAGAGGGATTCCCCATATAGCCCTCCTATGTATAATCTCCTATGAGAAGACTTTCCTGATCCTCCCAGTTGTTCGCTCTTCCTCCCCCTTTTCCTCAATTTATCGTGCATGTATTTATCTGTTTGCATGTTGTACTCTAAGTAGAATTTAGGCTCCTTGAGGACACGGGCTGGTTTTTTGTTTTTCTATTTTTTTCCCAAATCTTTGCATTCCCAGAACCTACAATGTCTTGTACACAGTAAGGGATTAATATATACTTGTTAGATTGGATAAACACATATGATACAAAATCTCCTTGAAGTGCCTCTTTTTATCATATCACTTTCTTACTGTTACTGTTTAACAATGGCTCTCTAGAATAAATCTAAGCCTGCTACTCAAACCCTCCAATACATGGCTGCTAGGAGCAGAGATTTAGAGCAGGAAGGGACTTTGTATATATTCATTTTAATATCCTCACATGACCTTCAGCTCTAGTCCAGTCTATTTGCTCCCCATCCCCTCAAGCATGTTCCTGTCTTGCCCCTGACTTTGTTCTTTGTTCACGTGTTCTCTCAATCTAGAACGTCCTTTCCAATCCTTTCCACAAATCCAACATCTTTATTCTATTCAAGGTTCTGCTCACGTCCCCCCTCCTCTAATTCCTCCAGCCTGAAATACTCTTATATTCCCCTCCTCTGAATTTCTATAGTAATTTTACACTTGATTACATGCTACCTTGTATAGCTAATTGTTTTATGTATGTGTCTTGTCTCTCTAGCTGGGCTGTGAAAAACTGGAGAACAAGGACTATGTAATCTACATTTTTATATCACCCACAACTGCTCATGGGTATGCACCCAGTGAATGCCTAATCTATACTTCTGAATCCCAGAAGCAATTAATTTTCTAGGTTTTTACATACATATGTATAAAACTGAGATTGAGAATAAGATTCAAGGAACTCCTTCTTTAACTCAGGAGGAAATTTTCCAGTATTTCACTTGCCATACTACTTCTTATGCATAAAGGTCAACTCCTACCAAAAGATTAAATCTTATCCAGTTTCCTCCCTGGAGCTCGCTCTGTGATTTGGGATCTCCCGGGGGGAAAATGCTGTGACTATAATGTTACTATGAGTTACTGAGAGTTCCAACATGGACCTTCAAAGACTACTTACAGGTGGACCAGGAGGCCCAGGGTGGCCGGCCTCTCCTTTGGGACCTGTTGGACCCTGTAGGAAAAGAGGAGAGTAAATACATGTGTAATCACTGGAGAACATCATCAGCTGTGGGATAAAAAGAAGTTTTTCACATGAATATCTCTAGTCATTTCAGTAATAGAAGATTTGAAAGAAAGACTTCAAAGAAGGCCTTAGAAGACAAAAGCTAAGAATGGACAGGGGAAGGGCCTATAAAAAATAAACAAAAAAGGAGGGACGGAAAAAGAGACTACAGTCTCGTTCAACACCCTGATGCCAGAATGAATGTCCTGCATGCCCATGTCCTTGGATCGTGAAAGAACAAAATTTAGAGAAAATTAGCAAGTATTTTTTTCACACAGCTAAGAATAACATATGAAGCTCAGAGTTAACCAGGTTGCAAATATTTGTTCATAAAGGGTTTAGGTAAAATAATGAGAGGCCTACAACGAGTTTTTAGGAAAATTTAGAGATCCTAAGGATATATATATCCCTACCAGCATGCAGGCTGAGTGTGGCAGCACATCCAACCCATGCTCTATGCCAGCTTAAGGTGTCTGCCCAGAATCACAGACTTGGGGAGCTGGAAGGGATCTCAGGAGCCATTTAATCCACTCGTACACAAAAGGAGTCCCCATCATAACATGCCTGACAAATGTTTGTCCTGCCAGCCCTTGAGATCTCTAAGGAAAAAGAACCCACCACCTCTTGAGGAAAGCTCATTCCACTTTTGGACAGCCCTGATGGTTAGGAAGCTTTTCTTGACATCCTGTCAAAAATGGCCATTTTGCACCTTGGACCCATTGCTCCAGATTCTGCCTTCTGGAGCCAGACCACAGAAGTCCAGTCCCTCCCCTACACAGCAGCCTTCTGAATACTTGCAGACAGTTATCACAACCTAGCTAAGTCTTCTCTTTTCCAAGCTAAACATGTCCAATTCCTTCAATGGATGCTTATGTGACACATCCCTCAGGCCTTCCCCCTACCCTGGTCAAACTTTCTTTGGACACTCTCCTCTGAGGCTAAAGTCAAAGAGGCAACCATACCCTTCCACCAAAGACACAGAGTATTGGGTTAGAGATGAACCACTTTATCTGACCCAGTTGAACCCAATTAATGGAGTTATTGAATTTTCATTCTCTTTCTTCCTTCCTGCCTTCTTTTCTCTGTGGGGAATGCCTAGTGAGGATACTCCTTCTGCCAACGGAGATCAGAATCTATTCTGCAACTTCAACAGTCGCCTGAAGTGCTGAATGAGAGATGAAGCAATTTAACCAGTATGTGTCAAGAGGCAAGATTCACCACCAGGACTTCCTGACTCCAAGGCCAGGCAGGGTGAAAGACATGACAGACTCAAGGGTCCACTACAGGCATTCTCCTCTCTTTCTCCAAACATTCCCCTATCTGAGAACTAAGAAATTAGGGATTAGAAGCAGCCAAGACAGGAACTGCTCAATCTAATCACAGAGGTAGAAATTTTTTTTCCTAAAATTCTAAGACAACACAATTGGATACCCTGATTATTTAAAACCCAAGGACTGGGCACCATATAGGAAGGGAATAGACATGCTGGAGAGAATTCAAAATGGGCGCTCAGGCTTCTACTTCTAGTGAACACCAAATGGCGGACGACGCCGGTGCTGCAGGAGGTGCGGGGGGCCCCGGGGGCCCCGGAGTCGGAGGTCGGGGTGACTTCCATGGTGGCTTCGGCAGTGGGGGCCGAGGTCGAGGCCGAGGCCGGGGCCGCGGAGCCCGGGGAGGAAAGGCCGAAGACAAGGAGTGGGTTCCTGTCACTAAGCTGGGCCGCCTAGTCAAGGACATGAAGATCAAGTCTTTGGAAGAGATCTATCTTTTCTCGCTCCCTATTAAGGAGTCTGAGATCATAGATTTCTTCCTGGGATCTTCATTGAAAAATGAGGTTCTGAAGATCATGCCTGTTCAGAAACAAACTAGAGCTGGACAACCTACTAGGTTCAAGGCTTTTGTGGCCATCGGTGACTACAATGGCCATGTAGGTCTGGGTGTCAAGTGCTCCAAGGAAGTAGCCACAGCTATTCGTGGTGCTATCATTCTGGCCAAGCTGTCCATTGTTCCTGTGAGACGTGGCTACTGGGGGAACAAGATTGGCAAGCCTCACACAGTGCCCTGCAAGGTCACTGGGCGATGTGG
>CM053625.1:127875408-127905380 GCA_028646595.1 Phalanger gymnotis | reverse complement strand
TTCACTAAGTCTCCCTATCAGGAATTCACTGACCATCTTGTGAAGACTCACACTCGAGTGTCTGTCCACAGGACCCAGGCAGCTGCTGTGGCAACCACATAGATGCTTTTTATAAACAAATAAATCGAACTATGCCTGCTAAAAAAAACAATGGGCGCTCAGAATGGTGACAAGGCTAGAGTCTAAGCCAAAGGAAAAAAAAGTTAAAAGAATTAAGGATTTTTAGCCTGCAGAAGGGTATACTTAGGAGGAGTATATGGGGTATTTAGGGAGGTCCAGCACCTCTGGGGTGAGGATTTGCTCAGCCCTTTGCAGGGTTTTTCATCTACCTTTGGTGTCCACCTTCACCTAACTCTTACCTGTGGCTCCAAGAACATGTGTGGCAGCCACACCCAAATAAACCATCTCAGCAGATGGGCTAAACCAGGTTAAGGATAATGGACAGTTCTCAAACCCATTGGTGAATTAGGGAGTGTTTACCCCAAGCATGTGAAGACTTTCCCCAGTGTAATGGGTAGATGAGAACAAGTTGTTCCATCAACCATAAAGGCTGCTGAAGCAGGTGCTATGGAGCACTGAGATCTCAATCAGGCATCAAAGATGCCAAGGTCATCCACAGCATCTTGGGCCAATATCAGTCATCTTGACTTTCATCTTACCACTGGACTTCGATAACTCAGGAAAAGAAAGTGAGGCTGACAGCTGCACAACTCTGCCTCACTTAAATCCAATTTGCACATAAGTCAAGACATCACCTCTGATGTTATTGGTTCTTCAAAAATGAAGGATGATCAACAAGACAGGAGGCACAAGTAGTGACCTTTCAGTTTTTGATAGGCTGTCACACGGAGATAGGATTAGACTTGCTTCTCTCGGCCTCAGTGAGAAGTAGGAGAAATGGGTCTTCATTAAGCAGAGACCACTTGCCAGGGATGTTATGGGAGAATTCTTAGTCAGGCTATTCTAAATGGAAGCTTCCTTATAACTTTAAGATTTTGAGAAATCACACCCTTGGATTTTGGTAAATAGAACACTTACCGAAGAACCTTTAGCACCTTTGGGACCAGGAGGGCCCTGGAGATGAGAAAAACAAACAAACAGGAAGTTAGGGCCGAGGCAGTAACTTTTTAGTTTATATCTTTCACTTTTATGTCACCTACATTTCTCTGGAGGAGAAAGTGAGGCTGGTGACCTTGCACAGCCTTCTCTCACTCAAATCAAAGTCAATTGCAAGTCATGTCATCTCCCTATGATGTCATGGTCCTCTTTTAGAATGAAGGACAAACCACACACACCTGCATTTCCAAAATCTCCCTTCCTTCTATATATACCCACAGCCTTCCTTATAACAGGGAATAAAAGGGGTAGGGGGTGATAGTTCATCAAAACTAAGTGACACATCACCCAAGTCAAACAGTATATATGATCCAACATAAATTCCTAAAGGTCATCAAATTCAATAACCTTATCTGTACTTTCTACCCTCACTTCACATTGGCTCCTGCCTTTTATTTGAATCATTTAAAATGATTATTAAATGAATGTGTTATTTGTGAAGGTAGAAGAGGGAGAGGATGAAGTCAAGCCAACCCAAATGTAGGAGGGAGGGGTGAATTGAAGATGCCAAAACATCCTGCCAAGACCTGAAGTACATCCCCTATCCACTCTCCCGCAGGAACCAAAATTCTCGCCATTAGAACCAGTAATGAGTCAACTAACAAAGGTGTGGGGTGGGGAAAGGTTGTCTGCAGAAGGCCACTGAAAATATACACAGGCTGCTTATAAGTGGCCACTGGTACACTATCCCAAGAGAATGAAGTCAGAGCTTAGTTGATCAAATTAGCTAAATGTCCCTGGGAAAGCTAAAGGGATAATATTCAGGGAAGGGCAGCTCAATGGTTGTCATAGGGGGGTTGGGTAGACCATGACTGAGACAAGGGCTTGCTGGTTGCCAGAGATAGTATTAGGGTGCTGCTGGTCAGGCAGGGGGTAGGTATAGTACTAGGAAGGAAAGCATGTAAGGAGGAGCTTCACTCATTTTGTAGTTTTGCCAAGGATTGGCCTGTGAAGCAGACATCATAATGGTTCCAAGAATACAGAGGGATACCTACAATGCCTACTGATGCATGTAAATAGGACTCCCCAATGCCCACCAGCTTTACTTCACTCAGTGAAATTGGACAAGATCCTATCTACTTCCTTATCTCTCATACTTCAGACCTTGCTTTCAAAGAAATTCTAACCAACTCAGTGGCCACTCCCACCTCTCTCACCAGTTCACAGATACCAGTCCTGGCTACATCACTCAACCAGCCTGTGGAAGGCAAAGTCCATTGATGTCTCCTATTTCCCCATCTCATTCCATCCTTCACCCTGCCCCAGGCATCTCTGAAACTCTAGAAGTGAACTGAGTGGAACCACAACTAATTCATCCTTCCAGATACTCACTGGTAAACCAGGAGGTCCAGGGGGACCAAGGGGACCAGAAGGACCAGTTATACCCTAAAAAGAAAAAGAGGGTAAAGGGATATTAAAATCCAGTCTCTTCAGGCAGGCAGCACACGTGGAAATAGGGTCATATTCTGCTTACCTCTCCATCATCATTTTAAAGGCCACTAACCATCATTTTCCTCTAGCCTGCTGCTGACTGACTTATTCTTTATAATGTATACCAACCTGACTGGGTTATTGTGAGCTCCAACAATATAATGCATGTGCAGCACTTGGCAAATGCTAAAGTGTTATATAAATGCCAATGATTATCACTCTTCTTATTATGACTATTGAGTGGCCAATTCTTGAATTAGTCTCCCAACTGACACTCTCATTTGCTGGAAGATGTGTGTGCCTCTATTTTACAGGGGCCATTTGTCATCCTCAGAACATTTTACACACATCTTGGCACTTGGGCAGTAAAATAGGGAAATGTAAAAATCACTTTTACACTGAAGGCTACCTTTTAGTTGGAAGAGAGGCAGCAGCATGACATTCATATCATAGGGGATATCGAGCCAACAGTGTTAAAGCCAGGAGGATCTTGGTTCAAGTCTCACCTCTGTCTACTCTGGCTGTGTGACTCTAGGTGAGTCACTTAACCTCTCAATGATCTAGGCAGCTTTCTAAGACTATAAATTGCAGAGAAGACATCAATCCACATTGGTAAAGGGAATTTCTTTGTCTAAAAGTTCTCTATACTAATGAAACCACAGGTCTCATCCCTGCCTCTAGCCCTTTTACTTGGAAGGAGGTATAGACTGGGAGTCAGGACAGCTGAATTCTATTCTCAGTTCTTTACTTTATGTGGACCTCAGTCTATTTATCTGTAAAATGAGGAATTTGGGATGGAAGATGGTGGTAATGGTGATAATAACCTCACCATCATACATTGGCAGAGAATGCTATGGTTTAGAAAGAACTTTGCCATGCATTACCTCTTCAGTGATCTCTAAGATCTCTCCAGCTGTAAATCTCCATAATTCTACAGCTCTAGTTTGTCTGGTTATCTTGAGAAGGCTAGACAACTGATAGTAAAATGGGGCCCACATCACCTACCTGTTCTCCTTTAGGACCTGATGAACCCTGAGGTCCGGGAAGACCTCGGTCGCCTTTTTCACCCTGTTCGCCAGGAGGTCCGATAAGACCAATCAAACCTGGATGACCCTGTAGTGAAAAAGATGATTTTTTCACGTGACTAAAAAGCATGCCTTCAAGAGACAGAGGGGAGACACGTCTGGAAGAATAAGGGGTGAAACATGTTTAGTCATAGAGGAAGGAGGCAAACAGACTTGAGGACTCCCTAACAAAATGAGGCCTAAGAATTTTGGGGAGATCCACTTTAATCAGAAAAGTCTTTTAGTGAATTCTATCTACATTTCTGTCTTATCTACACCTCTTGTCCTAAAATAGAATACTTTCTGAGATCCTTTCCACCTAACCAAATCCTGTCCATCCTTCAAGGCTTACCTTGAGTTCCAGTTTGTCCATGAAGCCTTCCCTGACTACTCTAGCCCATAACGCTTTTTTTCTGCTCTGAATTCATTCTGTACCTTTAGTGAGGAGCCAACAGCTTAGCATACACAGCTTCTCAATCTGTTCAACGTGTCTATGCATTGTATCCTATCCAGACTGCACAACCTTCTTGGGAGCAGACACTAATGCTACTTCATGGCTCAGAATTGTTAAAGATTTCATAACTTAGTGGTCAATCTGCTGGTGATAAAAGAGCTAGGCTGGTGATCAGACAGCAGGTCCATTGTGTTGGGACCAGACTTGAAGACTTCCCAGCTTGGCATTGAGACCTACGAGTGCTTGAACTCTGCTTAGTATCCCCTTTATGAGCTCATGGTCCCCACCTGCCACAATGAGTCATCAGAGTAGGATTTTGAGGAAATCATTCCCAGCACTCATAAAATTTTATAATAACTAGTACCTCCACCTTTTCTGATGCCTCATCATGACACAGAGGTGGTCCTGTGTTCTTAGAGGCTGGGTTTGCTTTTAGCCCAGACATTACAGCTGTCATCCAGAGGTGTAGTCCTGGAGTGGAAGGAATCCATCTTCCCCACCTCCACCGATTGCCAAAGTAGTTGGCATCCTTGGTGAGCTCAACAGCCTTGGGGACAGCCACTGACCCTGCTTTCTCTAGGCCCCACCTCCACTGGCCAGGCAACTTGTATTGAGATGCAACTTGACAACTGTCTCTGCTGGTGCTTCAGCCCCATCCTTGTCAGCAGCTATAGCTACTGAAGATCCAGAAAAGAGAGTTCTCAAAACCAAAGTCCATCAAATGGTTCAACATCAGAAATGGATTCCATTTTATTAATGGAAACAACACTCGAGAAAATGCTTAAAGGAGTATGGAACCTCTCCATCTGACTTGTACCTAAGACCAGCCATGTGCATTGTCTCCCCTAATTAGATGTTGAGTTCCTTGAGACCAGGGATGGCCTAATATTTTTTCGGGGGGGGGGGGGAAGCAGGGCAATTGGGGTTAAGTGACTTGCCCAAGGTCACACAGTTAGTAAGTGTGTCAAGTCTCTGAACCTGGATTTGAATTCAGGTCCTCCTGACTCCAGGGCCAAGTGCTATACTCACTGCACCACCTAGCTGCCTCTCCTAACATTTTTTATCCCCGGCATTCAGCAAAAGGCTTTGAATGTATTAAACACTCAGTGAACGCTGTTTCAATTTTTCATTCATGTCTGTGGAAAGACAGTGAGCACAGGCCTGCCAATAATTTGCATCTCTGTTGTCCGAGCACCAGACTAAGTTCAGAGAGGCTCATCTCCAGGGTGTCCACAGGGTAACTATTTAGCCATAACAGCTCGTGTGGACCATCTGTTACTGACTCTCAGAGGGAATGAGGAGGCAGCTAGGTGGCACAGTAGATAGAGCAATGGACTCTGACTTAGGAAAACCTGAGTTCAAATCTGGCTTCAGACACTAAATGTGTGATCCTAGGCAAATTACTTAGCTTCTGTCTTCCTCAGTTTCCTCATCTGTACAAAGAAGACAATAATAGCTCCTAACTCCCAAGGTTGTAAACATAAAGTGAAATAATACATGTAAAGTGCTACATAAATGCTAGCTTCTGCTAGTGTCTGTGGAGTAAAGGTGGTCTTATGTCTATGGTAACCCGCACCAACGAAGAACTTAGAAGTTCTATAGTCTAATGCTACCTGACATTGGCCGAGCTCCTCATAACACGCGTAATAAAGATTCATCGCCGATTGATTCTGAAACCTGCTTTCTCCCCAGCCGGGAGCAGGCAATGGAAGATAAAGATGGTGCTATTTGAAAGAGAAGCTCGGAGACGAGGTTTATTTGTAACAGACATCGTACCTTTTCACCTTTGGGACCTGAATCTCCCTTCAGACCTGGAAGGCCTGGGGGGCCCTGAAAGAGAAAAGTAGAAGAATCATATTTTAGCATTAATGAACATTGGTTTATCTGATTTAGAGTTTCCTATAGTAAAACCACAGGTGTTTCTCACCACATTTGTACATTAAGAAATGCTTAAGGTAGTGGATGGCACTTACCATGGGACCAGGGGGACCATCTGGGCCAGGAGATCCTGGTAGACCTTGTTCTCCCTGGAAAATACATGTGCTCTGTATAAGGCTCAAGCACAACAGTCCCTTTCATCATAATCTATGCTTCTCCCCTCATTCCCCAAGACCCACTCACCCCCTCCACCTCTATTTTGCTAAAAAAAAAAAAAAGTATGATTTGGCACCCCCACAGAAAGCCTGCGTTCCAGCTTGCTTAGACTGTGAATTGGCCACCAGTGCTCAGGCTAAGCTACCTTTTGGTCCATAAGACATTTACCACAGGGCCTGGAATCCCTCGAAGGCCATCAGGACCAGGCTTGCCTGGAGCACCTTGAGGACCAATTGGACCAGTCTTTCCAGGTGGACCCTCCAAGCCAGCTTCACCCTGTGGGAAAAATAGGAGAGAGAAAATGTTCTTTAAAATGCAATGCAGATGCCCACACTATCCCTTAATGCATGCAAAAGGTTTTCCTATTTGATAAGATCATAGATTTAAAGCTAAAAAAGACTGTGTAGTTTCCCCTCACCCCTCTTATTTTACAGTTGAGGAAACAGAGACCCAAGAAGTTAAGTGACTCGATCCAGGTCACATACATCCAGACATCTCAAGGCTGCCACCAAATATTTGTGGATTCAGGTCTTTTCAAAATTATGGCTCTGATCCCTCAGAGCTAGGCTCCTAGAGTTTCCTATAGAGCCCTTAGGGCAATGACTATGGGAGACAAACATATGCAGTTTGGCAGGCAGACACTTAAACATAAACACATGCTATAAGGAACCACCCCTAGGCAAGACAAAAAAAATCATTAACATTCTTCTGGCATGTGTTAACTATCTCTAAGGCTGGAATAAAATGTAACTTCCTTTGAAGCTTTTCCCAAAGCTTTGCTGTTTCTATTGAACAACTGGGTTAGGAAGTTAAATGTTGGGTTTTTTTCCTTTCATCACCTCTGCACCCCACCCCCTCAACCCTCCAAACAACTCCCTCTTGGGTATTACACAGAATAGTTTGGGCAAGATGCGAGTTACCTTGGCTCCTTTCTCTCCTTGTCTTCCTTCAGGGCCAGCTGGTCCAGGAGGACCCTAACAAAAACAGAGAATAGAAGTGAGACTGTTCACCCCTTTCTCTTTGGCTGCTTCCCCCACTCCAGCTTTCTGCCCACACCAGAGACCCTATCTTGGGGAAATCTCCATTCCGGGGCCCTGCTGTTCTGAAGCATGGAACAATGTCTCAAGAAAGTTCCCACAATGCTTTGGTTCACCACTACCTCCTCTCCAATTGCCTTGCCATTGAAGCTTCTCTCCAGTTGTGGAGATTTGACCAAAATAACTCTGGCATTGTCCCTTAATGGGTATGCCAATCTACTGCTCTATGACTCCCTTGCTAAGCCTGTGATTTTTCTGACCAATGAGCCCCTTCGTGGCCACCACTCCCTTATGTGTGTTGTTTCTCCCATTCAAATGTAAGGTTTTTTTTTGTTGCAGAGATTGGGGATTTTTTGCCTGTATTTGTACCAACCACCTAATACAGTGCTTGGCACATAGAAAGTGCTTTTTTTTTTCATTCATTCATTCATTCCTTCATTCACCAATTGAACATAGAGGGACAATATCAATGATTGATAAGAGAGAGAATAATGAGTTGGGGACTGTAGGATGGGGAAAGTGGCACATAATCACTGAAGGTTTGCATAGGCTCTTACTCAGAATAGTTATTATTACTTCAATGTCCCTTCCCCAACCCACAAAAATCACAAAGAGAAATAACAGGGAGACAAGAATTGCTGTGTCTGTGGTCTGGCCTCATGTTTCTAGCTGCCTTTTAAGTAGCCTGGTTTAGTGAGGGTGGGCATATAAGTACATTATTCACCATGGAAATGTCTTTAAATTTTTTTTTCTGGTTTGCACAAAATTTTAAAAGGGGAGATAGAAATGTAACCCTATTGGGGTGTCTGATCTTTCTCTCAGTTACTGATAGAACTTGAGCCATCACCCAAAGAGTCTGGCATCAACCTGATGAGATGACAAGGTCATTCTATCAATCATTAAACAAATCAATCAGTAAGCATTACGTGCCTACTCCGTGCCTGATGTTCTGTGATAGTGATGGAAGTTGAGTGAAAGTACATTGCGCACAGGAGCCCTTTCCCCACCAAAGTCCTGGTTATATAACTTAGATTCCCAGCAAAGGACACTGAAGATGGGTGATAACTTCATATAGAAAGCAAAAAGCCCAAGATTTTCTTCAAAATTAGTTACCCTTTTGCCTGGAGGTCCAGATGGCCCTGGTTCACCAGTAGGGCCCGGGGATCCCTGGATTTAAAGAAAGAAATTGGGAAAGTTGGAATTGAGGCTTCCTGATTAACATGAACCAAAGTGGATAGATCCTAACCACCTTGCAGGGGGGTAATAATGGATAATCCTTTGAGTCTCAGTTCTGAGCTCTCCCCAGTTAGCTTGAAACTGTATCTCTAGCACATGACAGCACAGATGCCTAGAAATCTGGAATCGTATTAACAGGAGCCTGCATTAATCTAGCCCAAGGAATTCTCTGTTACAGGTTACACAGTCTAATTAATGTCCTGGCTGTGGCTGCAGGAACACTACCTACTCCCATTCCGCAATTCTGCTGCACTGTGAAATGGGAGTAATCAAATCCCAAGGTTCTGGACATAAGCTTCCCTACCCTCAGGGCATGTCATTTCACAACAACCAACTGCTCCATTTGTTGGAAGGGGGTGGTCTTGGTTGGGTGGAGCTAGCAGTCATCTCTGAGTGGAATACTAAGCAATGGTCTCTGCTGGAAGCAAGGCCACATTTAATCATAAACTCAGCATCTAATTTAGGATGAGAAATCCTGTGGTTATAGATGCACAGATGGCTGGAGCTGGAGGGGTCCCAGAGGTGTCATCTGGTTCAGATCCTCTAGGCTCTAGACAGAAATGGACCGAAACCCTTCGAAGCAAATGATTTCTCCCCATGAGCAAAGCAAGGTGAGAATGCCAAGTAAGAATGATAGGATTATTTTCTGCCAGCAAACTTGGAATATGATTCTGAGTGGGTCTAGACTCTAGAGCACTGAAAATAACTTACAGTTTGACCAGGTTCACCATCATCTCCTTTATCACCTGGTGGACCATCTTGACCCTGTGGAAGAAAGAAAAATAAGTTGATTCTAACCTCCCCAATTTCTTATAGAGGCCCTAAAATCAGTAAGTCTTTCCAAAGCATTCCACTCATCAGCAGGCTACATGAACCCCAAAAGTATCCTCATTTCCCTTTCAGAAAATGAAATCTGTGTTGACTCAAGGCAATTTGTTTTTTTTGAAGAGATGTTTAGAAACAAGGAATGCATTTATCCTTTTTTTTTTTTTACAGCCATTAAAATGTTGAAGCCTGTCAGGAGAGAATAGTGCAGCAAAGTGGAACTTTTTGTAGCTAAGAAGAAAAAAATTCCTAGATAAAGAGGGTGGGGAAAAGGGTAGCTCAAAGTCTTTGCTCAGACCACAATGACTTTGCCCAGTTCATACTTACTGCGGGACCAGGTTCTCCAGGGGGACCAGGATCACCAGGGAAACCAACAGGGCCCTCAAAAGAGAAAAACATTTCCAGGTCATTATCTATTATCCATCCAGCTGAGAACACCACCTGGCTCATCACATCAGCATTATCTTGTTCTCTCAGCTGACTGTGGCCACATCATCACATTACATGCATCTATCTCCTAATGTAACATATAGGAATATATCTCCAGTAGAAACAAGGAAACCAAAGATATAAATTTATCAGGTTCATTTTTACACATAAATTAATCTCTCCTATAAAGTATCTTGAAAGGTATCATGGGCAGAGGTGGGGAACCTGCAGGCTTGAGGCCACATGATTTGTTCCATAAAGTTTGGATTAAGTCAAAGGGCCACACGTAGCCTCAAGACCCACAAGATCCCCACCCCTGACAGTGAATGGAAATCTAGTCTTGAAGGCAAGAAGATCTGGTTTGGAGTCCTTTCTCTGACACATACTGGCTTCATGATCCTAAGCAGGTGACCTAACTTCTCAGTGTTCTGGGCAATTTATCCAAGAGGACAAGTTTCAAAGAAACTCCTGACATGTGTTGGTAGAGTTTCCTTATTGAAGGATTCTCTATAGTGATGAAATAGCGAGTCAGTCCCTATCCTTGTCCCTGTCTTAGTAGATTAAAGCTTTTACGCCTAGTCTATATCAGGTATATTTCTCTAATGGGACTTTTCAGAAAGCCCTCTGGCTTTTTATCAGCATTTCCCAGTTCTAACCACTTACCATGTTATTTCTTCAACTAGTGTTTCAACAATGGGGAATTACTGTTGTTGTTCAGTCATTTTCAGTCATGTCTGACTCTTCTTCATGACCCCATTTGGGGTTTTCTTGGCAAAGATATTGGAGTGGTTTGCCATTTCCTTCTCCAGCTCCTCGATGAGGAAACTGAGGCAAAAAGGGTAAAGTGACTTGCCCAGGGTCACACAACTAGTAAATGTTTGAGGCTGGATTTGAACTCAGGATGATGTCTTCCTGACTCCAGGCCCAGCACTCTATCTACTGTGCCACTATCACTGCCCTTAACAACGGGCAACAACAAATGTTGATAAAGCACCTGATTATTGTAAGAATTAGAAAGCAGATGTTCTTACCCCCATTTGACAGAAGAGGAAAGAGGATTCAGAGAGGTTAAGTGACTTGCTTAATGTCACACAACTAGTGGGTGGCAGAGCTGGGACTGAAACTCAGAATACCTCTTTTGTCATATGGAGGAATAATACATTGGAGGGGTGATGTAAAGAGTGGATCAATGAAGCATCTTCTGACTCACGAACTGTACTTGTGACCAACAGAATTGTCAAAAACCTGCTATAGTACAGTGGAATTAGGGATTTGACCCTCAGGGAATTACAATTACATTTAGAGAATGACACTTCTGATGTTTGCTAAGATGTGGTTCTCAGAATCCTCTGCCTTTGCATGGGGCATCATGCAGATACTCACAGGGCTTCCTTTCGGTCCATCATCACCAGGAGGGCCTTTGGGCCCGGGAGGTCCTGCAGCACCAGAGGGACCAGATTCACCCTTTTCTCCTCTTTCTCCTTTGGGTCCCTAGAGGCAAAAAGGCAATTCCTTATGAACTGACCAAAATGTCCTTGTGGTTTCTATGTGATTGCTATTGGTCACCATCGTTCCTTGGCCCTGGTTTTACTCAACATTTCAACTGACGAGGAGTTCACCCTTATTCTCTAGTTAACACATTCACCACTTATGAGGGAGTGCCTGACAAAGCTGTTTTGAAAGCTTAAAACCACAGAGTTGGTTATGAATTAAAGAAGCCTATCTGCTTTCTGGGGCTACTCCAAGGGTATGGCTGTTGGCATTTTTAGATGAGTATGTTTTCTGCCACTGCTAGTCGCAGAGGATTATAATGTTGTTGAATCCAGCCAGATGGTATCACAAATATTTGGAAGAGGAGAAAAAGCGAAAGAAAAGGGAAGAAGCAGGAGGAGGAATAGAGGGAGAAGAAGAGAAAGAAGAAAAAGGAGGAGGAAGAAGAATTAGTATGAGGAGGAAGAAGGAGCATAGAGAAGCCCAACCAACCTAGCAGTCCACAAAAACCTCAAAGTCTAGCTCAGGGATTATCACCTTAGATTTAGAGCTGAAAGAGTCCTTGGAGGAGGTCATCTATCCAGAGGTTCTTAAACTTTATTGTATCATGGACTCCTTTGCTAATCTGTTGAAGCTTCTGAAACTTTTATAATAATGCTCTTAATTACACAAAATAAAGTACAAAGGAAACCAATTATATAGATTTTTTTTCCTATCTAAGTTCATGAACTCCTTTCCTCCAAAAATCTATCCATGGATGCTTTGAGAGTCTATGGATCCCAGGTTAGGAATCCCTGATCTAGTCCAACTCTGATTTTTAAAATAATTGTTACTGATAGCTTTTGTTTTTGTATCACCTGAGTTTCCCATTTTGTGTCTCTCTTACAACAAAGAAGAGGGGGGAAAACACTTCAGTAAAATTAGTCAGGATATTGAAAAATTCCTGAAGCTTCAGTTGCACACCCAGCGGCCCCACCCTGCAAAGAAGGGAAAATCTTCTGATGGCTCTTCCTTTGGGCCAAGCCAACTCTCTCATTTTACAGATGAGATAACTTATGCCCTAAGAGACAGCCTAACTTGCTCTAGCTCATGAGCAGTAGAGCTGGGAGTATTGTTAACATCATTCAGCGTGATTTTTACCTTCTAGCCTCTCAGGGGTAACAGTGTACCCACCATAGCTGTGGAAAGGATTGAAGCTTCCTTCTAATCCTCTTATGATGTGATAAAAGAGAGAAAAAGAAAGAGCTAGGAGGGAGGGGGAGAGAATGAACAAGAAAAAAAAAGAAACTTCTTCTACCACCCCCAAGAATATCTGTAGAGAATTTCTCTTTCTCTAGGCTTATAAGGGACCATGGGCTAGGGACTACTATCAATAGGAACATTCCATACAGATGTTAGTAACTAGCTAGAAGAATGGTAATGACCACCACAACTGTAAGAGCAGTATTGCTTGCAATCTTTCTCCAAGTATCTCCAAAAATGGAGATACATGATTTTTTTTTAATGTGTGTTCTCTTCTACACAGAGATTGTGACTTCTGTGTGCCTAAGTCAATGGTTTTTTTAAATTTCAGTGGCTAGAAAGATTATCACTTGGTCGTCAAAATTCTGGCTGTGAGCATCTTAGGGCTTAGTTAGGTTGGTCCTTGGAAGCCAAACACCTAGTCTATTTCTGGAGCATACTCACTCCAAGCTCTTCTTCTGTGGTAGAATACATCAGAGCCTAATTTCCATTGGCGAAGCCTGGAAGAGTCTTAGGTTGCCTCCACACCAGATGAAAGTGTAAGTGAAGGATTGTAATTTAACCTGCTTCAATACACGGGGTAACCCCAAAGTCTTATTTTCTAATGACAGAAAAGTTCGGGGACATGACCTGGCTATAGAACACTCTGCTTATACTTCTATCCATGTCCATCCTCATCTATCTGTAGGAAAGCACATTTCTATCTATGCTTACAACTCTTCCACTTACCGGGAGACCACCTTCACCTGGAAGGCCAGGTTCACCAGATTCACCAGGCTCACCCTATTGGAAGAAAAGGAAACATAATTATACTACTGAACATAAATAGAGTGCAGAGGACTCAATACCGGGAGCATAGGCTTATAGATTTAGAGCTGGAAGGGATTGTAGAGGTATCATTAGTCCTGTTTTACAGATGTAGGAATTGAAAACTAGAGAGCTTAAGTGACTTGTGTTTAAGGTAGGATTTGAACCCGGGCCTTCTTAACTGCAAGTTCTGTCTTTCTTCTCTCCATTACATCATGCTGCCTCTCCTTGAGTATTTCTTTTGCTGAAGAGGAACGATATGCTTATAAGATCATCTTTTGGTACCAGCACTATCAGCTGCTCCACACTGCCTGACACTTCAGTTGCACATTTGTTGGCAGAAGTAATCCTGACATTCTCTTTGCTCTTGGAATGCTAAGTTTCTCTTTAATTTCCTTTATCATTAAAAAAAAATCAATGAGAGAAGATTTCATTTAAAGGCCTGAAGTCAGGAAGAAATCTACTGCAAACTGCATATGGAGTGTATGTAGATGGCTTCACATCCATTTCCTTCTTTTTATACAAGGGAAAAATGTTAAATGTTTACAAAGTGATGAGAGCTCATGGGCACCAACAGGGAAAAAGAAAGGAAGAAATAATATCCTGTCTAGAAGATATAGAGCTCTGGGAAAATAGCAATTTAACTAAAAATGGAAATCCTAAGAATAGGTTTTATGATGCTTCAAGATAGTGCTGCTTATTCCTTTCCAGTACTTAGCTACTGGAAGGTACAGGAATAATGATGATAGCTGATATATACGGCTCGCCAAGTACTTGCATTCGTTATCCTGTTTGAGTCTCACAACAATCCTGTGAGGTAAACACTATCATCACATCCCCTTATTACGAATGAGGAAACTGAGACTCAGAATCTGAGGAAGAGTTTTGGTGGTGCTTTGAAGCTTTGATATGTACATAGGTATTTAATAGCTCCCAGTTAAATTTTTCTGGGTCCACTACCATAGCCCAAATTGTATTTTCCAGGTACGAAGCAACCACTGATTTATGTATCTGAAGGTAGACACACACACACACACACACACACACACACACACACACACACACACACACACACTCCATACGTATAATAATTTGTATATCTGTGCAGGTGGCATGACACATATTTGCCTATACATACAACTAGTTTATTGTTTTGTGCACATAAGGATACATGCCATGTGTGTGCACACATGGATACACACACATATTAATGACTTTCATGTGTCTAAATGTTGATACCCACTCATATATGTATATGCCCTGATTCTCTTTGATTGTCATTAACTATAAATCATGAATAAGTAATAAAAATCACCTTCTCTCCCACTGCTCCAGGATTTCCTATTCCTCCCGGAGGACCTTGTGGACCATCAGCTCCTGGAGGGCCAGATGGTCCTCGGGGACCAGGGGGACCAGGAGGGCCCTAGGGAAACAGAGCGAGCCTTCAGCATTTGTAATGGACAAAAGTCACAGACTAAGAAGAAAGCCTTGCAATTGTGGTCGGTCGTGCTTACCATCTGACCGACATCTCCAGTTTCTCCTTTCTCACCTGGGGGTCCTGGTAAGCCCTATGGGAAGATGAAATGGCTCAGGAACACTGCAGGGGATACTGTTACATCATACATTATAAACACACTTCTTAGTGGTTGCAGATACAGGGTTGCAGTGGCAGGAATCATTCAGCGGTTTGGAGGGTTTAAAAAAATAAGGGACATATTTTTGTTTTCAGGAACAAATATGGGTACCCTTGATATTGTGAGCATTGGAGGTACTTCAAAGCATATAATGATGCTTTACCAATGAGACTCAGAAGGAGATAGATAGTTATCTGGCCTCTTCCTCCTTTATTTATTTTATCTAGCTTTCTTTTGTGGGGGTGAGAGTCAGGGGCTCACCTTTACAAAGGTATTAAGAAGGGAGTGATAACATCAAAAATAAATTGAAAGCAAGAGTTTAATGGGCGTATACCTGTGGGTAACTTGGGGGCAAAAGTACAGAAATAACATCCTGAGTTTTTGTGCCAAGCCTCTAAGCTCATCAAGATGTGTGTCACACTGGGCACTATTTCCTGTCTTGTGAAGTTACCTGCAATCCAACTGGCCCTGGGGGACCAGGGAAACCTCTTGGACCTTCATCACCTTTCTGACCAAAAAGACCTTGCTGGCCCCGTGGACCGGGCTCTCCATCACCTCCCTACGGGAACATAATTGAGCATGCTGTGTGAACACATCCAAATGACGAAGTGGTTTGTTCAGGAAGGGTCACTGTTCTTCAGTGTTAGTAATGATGAATACTCACAGAGGGGCCAGGCTGTCCAATGGGGCCTTGAGGACCTGTAGGACCTGGTGGGCCCTGCAAGAAAAGACAGGTGTTCAGCATAGTTTTGGTAACACAGATGCACTTGAACTAAAAGGCTCAAATGTGTCTTAGTCACACAATTCTCTTCCCCTTTGCTCAGGTCTCATTGCCCTGAGTTTGTAAATCTTTTAGGAATTTTAGGAATTTAGGACTTATTTCATATTGCGTGCATGTGGCTTGATTGTAAGCTCTCTGAGGGTAGGAACTGTGACATTCTCTTTGTAATCTCTGCTGATGCTTAATGCAGGAGCTTGTACAAAGTAGGCATTCAGTACCTATTGACTGATTGAATCAATGAGTAAATTGTCAATAAGGAAATGCGGCTGGGGGAAGATATCAAAGGAAATGCTCTGACCTGTAGACGCGTACTGATGACCTGCCCAATGAGAATGAACTATCTTATGGACACACCTCATTGTGCACAAGAGGAAATGAGAGGCTGTTAAGGTCTTTCCTGATTTCCCCAATTTTAGTTCATATTTGTTTAGTTTATTTTGTATGTATTTTGTATTTCTTTTTCTGTACATCTATTGTGTTTCCCCAGTGGAATGTAAGCTCCTCAAAGGTAGGGACTGTTTCATTTTTGTCCTTGAATCTTAAGCAACTAATACAATGTCTGGCCCACACAAGTGCCTAATGAATGTTTGCTGAACTGTTGAATTGAATAACTGAAAGCAACCTATGCCCATTACTGGCAGCTGGAACATTTATGCTGGTCTGAACACATCCAAAAGAAGTTTACTTAAAAATAAACTTGTGGGGCAGCTAGGTGGCGCAGTGAGTAGAGCACCAGCCCTGGAGTCAGGAGGACCTGAGTTCAAAACCAGCCTCAGACACTTGACACATGTACTAGCTATGTGACCTTGGGCAAGTCACTTAACCCCAATTGCCCTACTTCCCCAGCCCCCCAAAAGTAGACTTGTAACTCACCTGTTCACCTTTGTCTCCTTTACTTCCCTTCTGCCCTGGCTCACCAATCTCGCCCTATTAGAAAAGAGTATGAGAGTGAGTCATATGACTCAGTAAAGTAAATCGAGGTTTTTTGTTGTTGGGTTGTTTTTTAGGTTTTTTTTTTTGAGAACAAGGAGAGAACTTCTCAGAGTCGGAGGCTAATGGAGCACAATCCCCCAATTATGCTTAATTACCCATGTGATTCCACAATGTATTATTATTACCCTTGTTGTTGCTACAATCATCTCACTCCCACACAGTGCCACAGTTTTCCAAAGAAATATTTAGACACACAAATTTGTATTTGGTGTAAGTACAAGTACTGAAAATGGAGAACTTCCTCTCTCCTTCTACAGGGAATAATAGTATGTTTGAAAATATCACAGAATTTGGGGGGGGGGAAGGGAAACAGATTGGAATTTTAATCAGCAAAGATTGAGTTTAATGTGCATGTGCTAGTGGGCAATTTGGGGGCAAAAGTACAGAAATATCATCCCAGTTTCTGTTGTTTCAGTGTTTAGTGATGTTTCCTTCGGGAAGTAAAGCATCCTCTGCATATTCTTAAGTTTCATGACTAAATGTGAGACCATAAACAGAAAGCAAAATTGAGGGCTTTCAGTCAATGGAAAATTAAAGTCCAGGCCTCTTGTACAATAGCATCAAACTCATACATCTCTAAAGAGATACACAGTGAAACTTCATTAAGTTGGACCCTATCAATTCCAGAGGCTGAGATGATTCAGCCCAAGCCAAGAATGGGCTGAACTTTTCTACCATGCTGTCTATACAAGAAAGGGTTAGTGCAGCCAGTGATTCATGCTGCAGGATGGCTAGAGAAGTACTTGAGTTACTTGAGGGGAAAAGGGTTTTTTAAGAATTTTTAAGTAGTTTAGAAGTTCCCATTTGTGTGAATATATGTTTTATTGCAGCAATCTACTGATTGGGATCAGAAAATTTTGGGTCTCAAAGGGAGCATTTAATCATAGAATCACAGAATTTGAAGCTGGAAATCTTAAAGATCTTCATTTCTAGTCTACCACCTGCCCCCTCCCTTCATTTTAAAAAATGGGGCCTGAAGGTGTAATATGATCTGTTTAAGGGCACAGTGAGTTACAAGGTCAAAACTGCAAGTAGAACCCAGGACTCCAAACTCTTTGCTTCAACTAATTAATGTTAGGTGCTTTTGTAAAAGGAACAATTGTCTGGGAGAAATGATAAATGTGGTTTTATAGTAAAGAGACTGGACAATTAAGGGATAAAATAGTAATTACATAGTATTCTCATCTGGTTATTAAAACTGATACACTAACGAATCGTCTATTTGGTTGAGGCAGCGAAGTACTATGGAAAGAAAAATAGGTTTAAATCCAGGCCCTGCTACTCGCTAACCATTTAACCTTGGGGAGCTCTCTGGGCCTCAGCTTCCTCATCTGTAAAATTAGGGTAATGATAGTAGTTATACTATCTACCTTATAGGACTGCTATGAAGAAAGTCCTTTTTAAGTCTTAAAGCACTATATACATAAGTTATTATTATGTCCTGCTATTTGGGTTCCATTATTACAGGGCCTTAAAGGTAATTTCTTTTGAAGTATCTTATAATTCAGACGAGGTTCTTGTTCAGAAGGGAGCTTCTCCTAGGAAGGAATTAGGGAATTTTTACTCCATGTCATTCTAGGAAAGGAATTGCCATGTTCCACAGCTTTTTCCTCACCTTATCTCCATCTTCTCCAGGAGGGCCCACAGGACCTGCTGGGCCAGGGAGCCCCACAGGACCCTGAATTCCATCTCTGCCAGCTGGCCCTTGAGGACCTTTCTCCCCCTATGGATGACATAAAATCAGTGATCAGAAACCAGTGAATTCTTTCATTTTATAAGTAGACCCAAAAAAGGAACTTAGACATAATAGAACCATTTTTTTTTTTAAATAAAGCAACTTCTCAGAGTCATAGAGTACTTACAAAGGGAAAAAAAGATATGTAGAAAAGGTAGCAACTGCCAACAGCTGCCAATTATTCTTGACTTTATTTAAGGTCAAGATGGTCCTTTGAGGTTGGTGATACAGATGCTTCTTTGAACTAACCCTGAGCATTGAAGTAACCCTAAGTGTTGAAGCGTGTTGATGAGAAAAAAGAGCAAGAAAGTGGTTCTTCAAGTAGCGGAGTTTCCTTCTGGTATGATGCTAAAAGAGGTCAGGATCAAGGGCTTGCAGCCTGTATCTGAGAAGATGTTGGGGTTGAGTCACTGAGAGTGGAGTGGGAGTGACTAAGTGAGGTGGAGTTAGTGTCTGGCTGCTTGGGAGTTTAGTACGGAGGATGAGCCTTAACTGGAAGGTGTGTAGGGAGAGCAGCAAGAATTAAAGGAAGTCTGAGCAAGTGGCATTCCATCCCTGTGTATTTGGATCTGAAACTGTGTAGGTTCTGAATCCTAGGGATCTCTCATGCAGTGATGCTAGCTCTGTGAAGCAGAGATGAGAGAATCCAATTAAATTATGTATTATAAACAGAAGTCAAGTTTCTGTTTCTCTAACATAGACCCTCTACAAGAGAAGATAGTACCTGAGTCAGGGATAGGGATAAGTGGATCCAGAGATTGGATGTGTATGAGTGGATCTATGCTATTACCCCAAGACTGATACTATTCACAGAAGAATTTAAATACGAGATATAGCTACTTCAGAACTGCTTTTCTTGTTTTTTTTTTCAGTTCTATCCAATTACAATGTCCAACCTAACATCTTCTCTTTGGTCATTTTTTTGGATACACTTTTCTGATCATTATAATTTAAGCTTTGATTAATCCTAAGAACAGCAGGCCTTCTGAACCAAACTTCTCATTTTATAGATAAGAAAACCAAGGCCCTGGGAGGTGAAGAGACTCATTCATGGACACACAGGTTGGATTTGAACCTAGTCCCTCTGAATCCAGAGCCAGTGATTTCCTCACTGTAACATATTACCTCCTTTGCCCTACTTATTTTCACTCTGGGGTTTCACTGCACAGAAGTGGAACCCTTTTCTTCTGAAATGGAAAATATATTGCATTGAAGGGGAAAAATAGAAAGATTTAGCTTCAGCTTTTAGATCTGACTGTAGGATTGGTTCATGAAAACATCTTCACTTTCTTCCTCTGCTGCATTGCAGGAGCTGATGCTTCTGGTTTCTCTTCTACAGTCTCCTCTCCCCTCTCCATGAATCACTTTCTCCTCTTCACATTTGGTTCTTATTGATATCAATTTTTCCTCTAATTAAGTCAGGAATAAATGCCAGTACCGAATATAGAATGTACATATAACTTCCTTTCCCCACTTGACTAATCAAGCCAGTAGTTCTCAGAGATACACTGACCTTTTCTTCTCTCTTGAGCTATTCTGGGGGAATTGAAAAGCTTTTAAATGGATAAAGCAATTCTTACTGGGCTCCTGCTTAAATATTTACTTTCTTGAAACAATGAACAAAATAGTTTTCAACTGAATTTGCTTTTGGTTTGTATGTGCTGAATGCCTGATGTGCTTAGGTTCCTGGTCCATAACTCAGTTGTATCAAAATCCTGGGTGCCCCATTGTAAATGATTAGATGTCATCTAAATTGCCTTTTTATCTCCCCAATAAGGCATTGAACATATTCTCAATGGCACAGATGTTCCAAAAATGGTTTCAATGGGAAATTCTTGCCTGAGGAATGGAACTGGGCTGCTCTTTTTTCCCAGGAACCACCAAGAGCAAAATTTTCAGGGAAAATAACACTTTTAATAACACCAATCAATCAACAAAATGCTTTAACTCAATTTGAAATTGCTTACGTTGGCGTTTGCCAATTTCCCCTGGAACCTGGGCTCAGTCTGGCATTCTAGATTCAGAATCAAAGACTGCACCGATGTGTATTTGCATGACTATTTGCACACACGAACAGCCTGGATGGCTGTAAAACTGCGGAGCTGAAGGCAAATGGGAGTCCCAATGAGAGACTTTGAGGGAGTAAGCTTTTTCCTTACATGTTACTCCAGGAAAAGGATGCAAGGAGGTTATGCAATCTGTTTCTTAGGAATTTTCTAAGAAAAGAAAGGATATTCCTGACTCAGAAGTGGGGTAGGATAGGATGGGATGGGACAAATGTTGTTCTTAAATGATATCCCAATGTTGTTTCTAGTCCTAATAGTATAGGAAGCCAGAAAAACTTGAGTTTTCTCAAAAGTCAAGCTGCAATTATTGCAAAGGAAGAAGACACTTTTAAGGTATGTGTTTTGACCATATTTTTTTAATCAATAGTTAACCTCCCATGGAGAAAAGAAATAGAAATTGTCAGTTTGGAGTACAGCCTCACTAGGGACCTGGTCTAGAAAGGTCATCAGAGCATATCTGCAGTTCCCCTCTGTTCTTTCTCTAACGGAGTAGCTATTATTGTTCACTGGTTATGCTAGGTGCATTAGTCAGGATTTTCTCTCCAGCAAGACTGGAAGCTTCTCAAAGGTAGGGATGGATTTTCTCTATCTTTTGTGTTGCAAATTCCATCCCACCCGTACCCATTCACCAAGGCCTACCATAAAGCTAAGCATGTAGCAAAGAGCTGTTGACTTGACATTTTGGAATAGTATATAGACATACATTCAAGCTCCAAGGTTTCAAGAAAACACCCTCCCAAGGCAGTGACCCTATATAAGAAGGGAATATCTAATAGCCAAAAACCATCTTAAAAGCACTGGACAGTGCTGATCAGGCATTTTTGGAACAGAGTAAATGGCTTTGTGACCAAGCCCCTTTACCTTCCCATCTGTTGTTTGAATGAAAAAAGACAATATTGTCCTGGGGACAGTAGTCTAATTTGGCATTATCCTTTTCCTAGGTCACTAGGACAAGGAAATTTCTTAAATCAGATCAATTCTTTTTATTTCCAAGAGTTTATTCCCTGGCCATGTGCAAATCATCGACCCTGCATCTTGTTTTCACAGGAGTTATTTAACCTTCTAATTGCCAAGAAACCAGAGCCCTGCAATCTGCTTCCTAGGAATTTCCTAAACAAAGAGGGTATATTCCTCAATCAGAGATGGGATAGATCTGGCACACTAATTGCATGGGGTAAATGCCCTATTGGAGAACTTTGAATAGGCAAAAAATTCCCATGCCAATTTCCCTTGAGGTGAAAGGTCAAATATGGATATCCATTAGCTAAATACAATCTAAGAGGAATGTCACTAATCATAAATCATGGAATCTTGAGACCTGCCCCAAGGGCCAAGCCTAAAGCAACTAAAGCCCTTTCTAGCCCTCCTTCCGTTCACATGTTCTTTGACACAGCTGTAGAAGGAATGTTTGGATGTCACATTCTTTTTTTTTTCTCTTTCTTTTTGATGTCACATTCTTAACCCAGGTGCTAAACATACTGAGTTACAGATGGTTACTAGTCCCTATACATCCCTTCTGGTACAAGAGATACACTAAAGTAAATTCTCCAAACACAGGGAATCTTCCCTTTGGACTAGAATCAAGAATCCTTGGAAGTTACCCATTCTTCTCCCAAGCAGTTCTCAACCTTTAGAAACAACCTTGCTTCCTTCCCAACTCCTCTAAGGGCTAATCAGGGAAGGCATCCATGCATAATGTGACCTGTTGAAGAAGGAAAGGAGGACAGGGAGGCAAAAGCTGTCTTCATAATTTCAGGGGGGAAAATGACTCCTAGCTTAGCCATTTATCAAAGCAATACTTACAGGGGCACCTTTCTCACCAGCAGGCCCAGGGGGTCCTTGGGGTCCAGGTCTTCCAGGAAGGCCAATTGGTCCAGCAGCACCAGCTGGGCCCCTTTCACCTGGAGATCCCTGTGATGGATAAACCATGATGCATGAAATAGAATCATTGCAAATGGTCTTTATCACAGAAGCGTGACTTTATGGAATACTGTTAGCTCACTCTCTTTACTCCTCACTCTATAATGACCCCTTATTGTCTATTGCAAAAACAAACTACACGGTCTGGAATTCAAGGCTCTCTTGAATTGGTGTCACTTTAAGTATTTACACCAGATTCCCACTACTATATACCTTATGAGTAATAGAATCTTAGCAATGGAAGCAGTGGATTATATGAAGGTAAGAGGCTCACAGTGGAAAGAGATCTCAGAGGCTACCTAGTCCAACCCCTTTATTTAATTTTTTAAAATCAACTCAAAAGAGATTTTATTTAGACATAAGGAAGAATTTAGTAATCTGGGAGAATATATATATGCATAGATACACATATGCATATGCATGTACAAATATATAAGTACATATCTCTGTTTCTGTCACCAAGAAAACACAGTATCAGAAGCAGAATGTAAGATTTTTCATATTACATGTAGGGACATTGAGCTTTAGAGATTTCTTGTATAATCGCCTAAGAATCTGAAAGCCTTTCCCTGAATACCTCCAGTGACAGGGAGTCCATTTGTCATGGAGCAACCCATATAATTGCAGGGCAACTCTCATTATTATAATTCTTTCCTTCACATGGAGCCAAAATTTGCTGTCTTATAATGTTAATCCTTTGGTGCTAATTCTACCCTCTGGAGCAATACAGAATAAATCTGTTTGCTTTCTGAAATGATTCCCCCTCCCCCATGCCTCAAATATGTGGAGATAGCCATTATGGCTTTAGAGTTTGATAGGACCTTGGAGGCCCTTTAGTCTAAGCCCCTCGTTTAATAGACAAGCAAACTGAGGCCTAAAAATGTTAAGTGACTTGCCCAAGGTCACCTGGGTAGCCAACAGCAGAGATGGGTTTTGGATCCAGGTCTTCTGACACTCAATCTAGCCTTCTTCCCACTGCTCTATTTGTAAAGCGGCTAGCACAGTGGCTGGCCCATAGTAGATAGATGTTTCTAAATGCCAATTCCCTTCATCATTCCCTCCCCTCCAAGAGACACAATCCCAGTTGATTCATTAATTCCTATGACATGGGTGCCAGATTTTTCACCACCAAGATCACCTTTGTGTGTGTCGATATGCCTCTCAAAATATGAACCTAACACACCCTCATAATGAAATAGACTAAATTATAGCACCCAAGGGGGCATTAGCAGGGTTTTGCTGTTTTGTAGGGGGAAGGATGGGGAAGATAAAATAGAATAAAAGAAAAAAATACTACTCCATACCAAACTACCAAAAATTATTTTATAGATCTGGAAAAAATAATAACAAAATTCATATGGAATAATTAAAGATCAAGATATCAGGGGAATCAATGGAAAAAATGTGAAGGAAGATCACCTAGCAGGTCCAGATCTCAAACTCTAATACAAAGTAGTAATCATCAAAATGATCTGGTATTGGATAAGAAATAGAGGGGTGGATCAGTAGAATAGATTACAAGGACACAAGACACAGTAGTAAAGGATCATAGCGACTGATAAACCCAAATATGCAAGCTTTGGGGGCAAGAACTCACTATCTGAAAAAAATGGATGGGGAAACTGAAAAGTAGTTTGGCATGTATTCAGTATAGACCAACATCTCAAACTGTATAACAAGGTCAAAATGGGTACATGATTTACACATTACACATTTACACATTACACCTGTCAGATCTATGGATAAGGGAAGAATTTATGACCAAACAAAAGATGGAGAGCGTTACAAAATGGAAAATGGAAAATTTTGATTACATTAAATTAAAAAGGTTTTGCATAAAAACAAAACCAAATGCTGCCAGTATTAGAAGGAAAGCAGGAAACTGGGGAGAGGGAGAATTACAGCAAATATCTATGACAAAAGTCTCATTTCTCAAATACATAGGGAAGAGTCTAATTTATAAGAAAATGCGTCATTCTCCAATTAATAAATGGTCAAAAAAATATGAACCGGCAGTTTTCAGATGAAGAAATCAAAGCTTCCTATAGTCATGTTAAAAATATGCTCTAAATCACTATTGATTAAAGAAATGTAAATTAAAACAATGCTGAGGTATCACCTCACACCTATTAGACTGGCTAATGTGACAGAAAAGGAAAATTACAAATATCGGAGGGGATGTGGAAAAAATGAGGACACTAAGGCACTGTTGATAGAACTGTGAACTCATCCAGCCATTCTGGATAGTAATTTGAATCTGTACCCACAGGGCTATAAAACTGTGCATACCTTTTTTACTCTCCTACTAGATTTGTATATTAAAGAGATCAAAGAAAAAAAAAAGAATTTTGAACTCAAAAACATTTTTAAATGTTTAAAAATGTTAACATGTAATCGAGAAATATTTAACAAAATAAATAAATATCATATATCGGTGGGGGGAAAAAAGAAAGAAAAAAGTATTACTCACCGCTGGACCTGGGGGACCAGGAGGACCTTCATTGCCTTTCAATCCAAGGGCTCCCTTTAAGGAAAAAGAATTTCAGTCAAACGGAACCTTAAACAACCCCCTTGATGGTCTCTGTCTGCATTATCTAAAATGAGTTCTTTACCTGGTATCTGTGAACCTTTAAAAACTGTATTTTGACAGCTGTATTTTAATGTAATTGGTTTTATTATAATCACGTGCATGTTTTTGTGCATTTAAAAAGTATTATTCAGAAAAGGAGATCTTAGGCTTCACCAGACTTGCTAAAGGGGTCTAGGACACACAAAAAGGTTAAGAACCCCTGGTCAAAAACACCATTCTGTCATTCCAGTTCTTTAACTTACCACTGGGCCAGGGAGACCTCGATCACCAGGGAATCCTCTCAGCCCTGGAGGACCATCTTTCCCAGGGATGCCAGCAGGGCCTGGATCACCCTGGAAGGGGGAATCACATCTTAGAGTTCTTTTTAAGTAACAAATAACTTCTAGTTATTCCTTGTTAGTTTCTGATGAGCATAATAAGTTTTGATTGTGTATTCTCTAAAACCAAATGCTACAGTGAGTTTAGATGGACCATCAAATTCCCATTTAAAAACATTGGTTGGGTTAGGATAGGACTTTCCACTTTTGGTCCTCTTTTAAGTATAGGATATCTGATTTTAGAGTGGATCAGTAGTGGTAGGCAGTAGAGGTATTACTCCTTAAACTGAACTTAGTGAAATAAAAAGCCACCAGTCTCTTACAGTACTTTGACAAGATCTCTTTCAAGTCATGTTATTTGCCAGTCTTTTCTTTATAGGTATCTAAGACTAGATCCAAAAGGCACTTTCTAGGTCAATATCCAAGTCCTCTTTAGTATCATATAAAAGCTATATTATAGTTATATAAAATATTGTACATTGTAGAACCGACTGTAAGCTACCTGAGAACATGGGCTATATCTTATCTCGACCTTCTATCTCTCCTGGCACCCAAGCAAGTACTCTGTACATGGTAGGTATTTTAAAAAATAATTGCTGAATTTGTTGGGGAAGCCCAGGATCAGATTAGATTAATGGTTCTCTGCATAAAAAACATCCATCCTCTTTATCATTTTTATGGTCTGTTTATAAACAGATCCATTCAAAATGAATCAATCATTTCCTTAAAGGGAACAAGGCTAAGACTCTTCAAAGTGATAAACTGTGGGAGTGGTTCTTTCAGGAAAATATTCCCCAGTGCAAAGAAATGAACAACATACCTTAGTTCCTTCCTTTCCAGCAAGGCCTGGGAGACCCTGCTCACCTGGAGGGCCAGGTGGGCCAGGATGGCCACGTTCTCCCATTGGGCCAGTTTCTCCAGTGGGGCCCTGTGAAGATTAGATAATAATCATGTTTTCAAGGAAAAAGTGACAGTGAACAGAAAATTTTCTTCCCATATCCAGTGGTACCACCCCTAATCAGTAGGATTAAGGGTCGGTCCCTACCATTTCAACTTCTCTTCTCCCACCAGTAAAGACTCTGAAAGGAGCATCACCAAAAAGATGATAACAAAAACCAACATCCTTGAAATTATTGAATGGATACATTAACTGCTATCATATGTCTAGCTTTTATTTTTTCCCCCAATTGACTGCCGCCTTTCATTAAAGCAAGACTTCCGTTACACAGGAACATAGTAGGGAAATGAGTTCAATGAAGTATCACCAAATCCACTCAGAGAATAGCTACTGGTGGGGAAGGAAATTAGTCATGAATAACTGCTGGAGCTTTTTTTTCCTTCTCCTGTTGTTTGATCAGTATGACCAGCAGATCAATATCTTATTCAGCACCATGCCTTCATCATGTGTAAGAAGTGTATTGACCTGTAACTCTGTTTAGCTGATACTCATCCTACCTCCTGGCTGAAAATCACTATTCCCATTGGTTTGCTGAAAATTTCATTGGCGAGCATCCATCGAAAAACCCACATGTGTTGGAAGGATCAAGAGAGGTGAGAACTGGGAGAGCCATTACTAAGTAAAATTTCAAAGGGCTCTCCAGTAGGATAAAGTGCACTATTCTTAGCTTGGCATTTAAGACCCTCTACAATCTGGCTCTAACATACTTTTCCAGGTTTATTTCCCATTACTACCCAATATCATCTCTCCATTTCAACTTGACAAACTAGTCTTTTCATGGGCCCCTGAAAACCCTTTGCAGGTACATCTCTTGCCTCTATTCCCTCCACCTCAAATACTTCTCAATATACTTTTTTCCTATATGAGTCCTATTTATTCTTCAAAGTCCATCGCAAGTTCATGAAGATCCCTGGATTACCACAATTTACACTGATTTCATCCTGATCACTTAGATTTACTGTCTATCCCACTCATTGGGTAATTACCATAAACCACCATCTGGTCACGTATTTGTATCTTGTCCCCCTCATCAGGCTTTAAGCTCACTGGAGAGAGGGTCCATGTCTTTTATTTCTTTTGTATTCTTTCACAAAGCTAAGCAAAGGCTTTGCATATAATTGAGACACAGTAAGTATTAGTTGACTGGATTTAAATTCACCAATCCCTTTTTTCTTGATAGGTAGTCTTCCTGTCTGTGAAATCGTATTCTTTAAGGGATGTATGGTGAATGCTAGAGGACTCAAGAAATATTGCATTGTTAACATCTCACCTGGGGGCCAACAACTCCTGGGGGACCTGGAGGACCAGTCTTGCCTTGGAAGCCCTGTTAGGAAGGAAGTTCATCACATTTGAATATGCAAAACAACTAATGTCTACAGGTCCTAGTGACATCCCATTTCTCCTTTGAACATTTACAAATTCCCTCAACATCTAGAGGTCCCAGATTTCACAAGGAGAGCCTCCATTCTTATTTCGTTTTTGCAATTAATTTTGTGAAGGTAATGAACCTAGATGAATTACTGGCACTCACTACTCTCAGTGCACCATGTTTATGTGCTGAGAAACATACTTTAAACAGACAGTTAATCTTTTTGATGTCATGAAACATCCATTTTCGGAGAAGAATTGGGGCCATTTTTTCTCTGTGTCTAGCGGGTACGACCAATGTTCTTGGCTGTTTCTCATTAGTGACTTCATGGGTAGCCCTCTCTTTCTCTCTTTAGTGTTCTTATGTTCAATAGGTAATTTAACTCGCTTGCTATTCTGAGCTGTCTAAGCAAGCAATTGTAACTCCATGCTGGTTCTCAAATTCAGTGGTTTAAATGGTCTATATGACTCTGGATTGAAATGAAATATTCTCTTTCTGGTATGAATAATTTAAGTGGATGCAAAAATGAGGATTTTACATTTGATAATTAGTTTGAAATCTCACAGTCTGTCATTTAGAGGAGAAATGAATCTTTAGGGACACATTTTACTATTGGTGTATAGGATATTCTTGCATCTCAAAGATCATAGCACAGCCCTGTAGCCTTCAAAAGATGCTATTTGTTTCATATAGGATACCATAATACCATAACTGTGTCACCAAATCCATTCAGGGAACAGCTACTGGTGAGAAAGAAAATCAGCATGAAAAATGTCGGGAACATTTCTCTATTATGTGACCGAAAAGATAACATCAAATATGATGATCTCAGAATTGCTAAACCAGCCATGTGGGTAGATTTGGAGTCAGAGGGACCTGGGTTTACATCTTGACTCTGCCATTTTATACCTACACGACCTTGGATAAGTCACTTAATTTCTGAGTCTCAGTTTTCTCATCTTTAAAATAAGGAAATTAGAGAAGATGACTGCTTAGGTCAGAACCATCAGACTGTAAGCTCACTGAAGGGAGGGTCCATGTCTTTTATTTCTTTTGTGTTCTCTGAATTCCAGCTGTGAATCTATGATTCTATGAACTATAAGGGGCTTACATTTCCTAAAAAGTGGAGAAATGCTATTTCTTCAAGATACGGATACCTTACTCCTCCCTCCAAAAGGAAACTTTTCTCTCTTCAGTACAGATCAACGAAAGGAACACAAAGACTGAGACTGGGAATATTCTTAAGATTTGAATGCATTTCCGTCACATAGGAGCCAAGTAAAAGTAGCATAGGATTTGAGGGAACTCCTGCACTCTAAATTCGTCATCCATGTGACATTGGATACTCATGGTGTTGAGAGAGAAAGAAAACACATACACACACATGCATACTCAAGACAATGCGCTCTGGGTTCCATGAGATTTCATTGGGACTATGTGTATAGCCGGACATCATATGTTGCCAAAGTCTACATGCAAAAGCACTGAGTTATCCCTATTGCCTACATTTAAAATTGTAAGAAATCTATCCTCTTTGTTTCTAATGCTGAGCAGGCCACAGTAGCTTTTGGAAGACAGCTCCCCCTTCAGCCCCAAGCTGAAAAGTATCCTTTCACTTTGCGTTGAGAACCATTTTCAAAGGAATCTTAGATGGCTAAAACCTTCAAGGTCATTTGGCCCAACTCCCTCATTTTCCAGTTGAAGAATCTGAGACCCAGAGAGGCAGTGAGTTAAAAATAAAACTGAAACTATTATCACCATACAGCCTCTTTGCACATGCTACTGCTGTCAGGGTTAACACAGAATCGAAAGAAGTCAGAATAGGGCAAACATTGGGGATGGGACAGAAATACATCTCATGGGTATGTGTATCCATTTGGGCCTTAGTAACATAAACACCTCTTTGGCAGAAATGCTCTAAATGGGTCTCAGAGATTAGAGGATAAAGCCATTGCCCACGTGAATTACTGCAGGCCTCTCTCTTTCTTTACCAAGCTCAGCCTTTAGGAGTATAAACAGGCACAAAAGGAATGCAACTGGAAAAGTGCTTACATTATTTTCTTAGCAAATGACAAGCAGCCTAATTATTTTCCAACTTCCAGGTTAAGTCAGAGGGGAAAAAATGCACCAGATGCAAAGCCTTCTACCTTATTACTCCAGCAGGGCATTAGAGAAAAAATGCAAAGCTCAGAAGAAATGTTTTAATTTGTCCCTGTAAACAAAATATCAAATTAATCTCCATCTCTTTGCTACCATGCATCATGCCACATCGTGGTTAAGAGGTAATTAAAAGAAGTTTCATCAAAATGAACCAAAGTGGGGGAAAGGAAGATGAAACATTTTTTTTTAAAGCGGACACCAAGAACATATTAAATATGGTGTT
>CM053625.1:127823615-127874908 GCA_028646595.1 Phalanger gymnotis | reverse complement strand
AAAAAAAAAGTTACCTACACCCATCCTTCTTCACTTTCTTCCTTGTAAATCTCAAGAGTAGATCATATTCCTTTAGGAAATCTTAGGATATTTTCATCTTTCCTTAATGGGGAAAGGGGTCAATATCATAGGGCTTTCCTGGTACTAGGGAGGTATGTCTGGGGAGAAGATGAATGCTACAACCACAATGTGTAAAACATCTTACCCGTTCTCCAGGAGGACCAGATGGGCCATCGCCACCAGAATTGCCCTTTGGAGAAAAAAAAAAAGAAGGAAAAAGCAATATTTGTTCATTTTTAAGGATTCTATGCCATGACATTATAAAAGTATAAAAATCTAGAAAGACGAATGTGATAAAGATATAGCTGCTCAACTTTCCTAGGATTTTCTCTGATTTTCTAATAAAGAACTCATCAGTAGCCCAAAAGGCTATTATCCCCTACTACCACTGAATACAAATATATGACTGAAATAACAGCAAGGGGGCTAGGGCACTTGAAGAGGATAACTGATGCCTGCTGGGAGAGAAATGCTGAGCTCCAGTCAAAGTATTTATCAAAAATTCATGTCAAGACAAAGCACAGCTGTTTATTTTAATGCCTGCTTCAACATGGTGACAATGTACTTTCCCATAAAGGCTTTACTATAATTATTCCAAAATGGTATCTGTGAATGGACTCAGTTTATGGGGTGGATAGTGATACAAGAGAATTATTTATATGTCATTACTATCCTGCTACATTCTGGTTAGCTGTAAAAAAGTAAAAAGAAACAAAGAAAAGAAACAGGAATGAAAAAGGAAACCCCAAGCCAATCAGAAACTACTTTCTCCACAAAGGTAACTCGTTTTGGAATATCGGTATTAAAAGAACAAGAATCATATAGCTGGCTAAAGCATATATTTTTTAAAAGAAAAAAAAGGATTACTGATTTAATTAACTGGCTCTAAAACCATTTGTCAAGAGGGAAGAGTTGTATGTTACTGGCAGATGCTTACCGATGACAAAAAGATCATTCTTTGTGTTTCTGACAAAATTTCCCTGCAAAGATATGTAAGTCCTTTTCAAATAAATAATGAACCTTCACCATGAGGAATGGGCGATCCCAGCTGTGTTTGGAGATTTATCAAATTCCTGGATCTAGCATTCCAGAGTTAAACAACTGGGGTGCTACCAAATCACTCAATGTGTTTGGGCCAACATTTTCCCTGTTCAGTATTTAGAACCACATGTGCATAAGTGTTACACTTAGTTCTGTGATTTCTTTGATTTGACTTGGTGAAAGGTCATTAAGGAAGGGAGAGGGAGATTCCTTCAAAACCTAAGTTTCCTTCTTTTTAATTTTTTTCCCCAGAGGAGAAAAAAGATCGCCCTCATCTGCTCAATGTTTTGGCAACATCCCAACCCTAGGGTTGGGATCCAGGATGAAGAGCATGAAGACATACCTTAGGTCCAGGTTTGCCAGTGATCCCTCTTGGACCTCTTTCACCACGTGGGCCCTGGAAACACAGCAAAGTAGAGAAAATGTTAAGTATCCTAGAGATAGAAAAAGATTCTTCCATTCCAACCTTAAAGCCCTTCCTCTGTTCCTACTCATTCTGGTACATTCCATCTGTGATATTTTAAAGATCTTCTGAAACAGAAGCCCCCAAAGACAAAGCAATAGTTACCGTTGGACCTCGTTGCCCTCTTGGTCCTGGTTTTCCAGGTGTTCCCTAGGATCAAATGAGAAGAATGAATCACTCATGGTATACGAGTTGTTACTGTCGTCTGTAGTCATTACTGTGGTCTGATTGAATTCAGGGCTTCCTAACTCCAAATCCTGCACTCTACACATTATGTCTCTAGCTGAGAGGCTGTGGCATTTTATAAGTATTTGCTAAATTGAACTGAAAGTAAACCATCACCATCCTTGGAAGATGGCATCAATCTTTGCTACCAAGGTGACTGGGTGACCAGTATTCCTTTTGTTCTAGCTGGGAAAGAATGCCAAACTCTGAGCATCTCTTAGAGCACCATTTCCTCCCATTTGTTTTTAAGAGAAATGTAAACAGGGCAAGTCAGAATACCACAGGCACAACCCACATAGCTGAATTCAGTTGCGCAGGCCCTTTTGAGATGCATTTTTCTTATTGCAATTTGAATGAGGTTTAAGTCCCCCCACCACACACACACATACACACATACACATACACATACACACACATGGAAAGGGAAAAATCATTATCGTAAGAAAAAACGAAAAGAAGCAACTCTTTTCATACATAATTTACTTGAGCTGCAGTTAAGCATATTAGCCATTAAAATTTCAACAGATTCTCTCAACAAGCAAACTTGCAATTTGGAATATAAATCATATATGAAAGTTATTTTTCTTCTCTTCTAATGGAATTTGGACTTCTCTTCACATTCTCTAAAGCATGGAGCATAATGTGCTGTATTTGTTTCCCAGCAAAGCCATAAGAATTGGAAAAACGGAGTTTACCTACTGCCTGCTGGCCTAATGGATCATGTTGTCATATAGCAAGAAATGACAGAGCTGGGAGTAAACTCTAACCCCTTGACCTTCTTCCCTTCCCCCCACTCCACTCTGGTTCTCTTTCTGCTGCACCATTAAGATTATTTCTTGTAAATGTAGGCTCTAGGGATTGAAAAATAAAGCCGTTACATTACTTGAGTGGGGGTTGTTTTTATTCAGAAAAATCTCATGTATCTTTACAGTTTCTCAATCCATCTTATTACACTTCTGGTTTCTGATGATAAAACCCCAAAAGGACCAGATTTTGTTAAAGGTGACTCACAAAAAATACTCACTATCATTTAATCATCAATCATTCATTTGCTTTAAAACAAAACCAGCATTTTAGTGGTCTGCGTTTTGAAAGGAATTTAATAAAAGCATTTATAATGATGAGTTAATTATGTTGCTTTTTAACAATGCACTCTGCCTCCATTGCTTTAATTACATGGCAATATCCTTTGGCAACAGAGAACTGTTTGCACAAGAAAATTAATGAAACATCTGCTTTTTTCAAATCACAAACTTTACACCAAAGCAAATATCCATGACTGAACTGAGTTTGGTCCTGGCATTTATAAACGGACACACATCGGTCGTGTTCATGTTTTTGAGAGCAACTACAATGAAAAGACCTAACTATCTTCAAAAATGAGAGAGGGGATTCAGACTGCAGACTGACTGCAATAGTCAGTCACCTCTGTTTATATATCCCTAGCATCTAGCCCAAAGCCTTGCACATGGCAGGCATGTTATAAAGTTTACTGAAGTGAAATGAAAATGACATGGCTTGGGCTTTAAACATTATGGTAAATGTCCAGTTATCATCTGAAGTCAATCAGACCCCAAACTCATGTACACAGACCTCGGGACCGAACCCAAGAATGAAAACTACAAGTTGTAAGCACAGTTTTTAATCCAAGGTTCCCAGGAGGCACCATGTTCGAGGACTTTGTTTTCCTTTCTTTAAAACAATCTAGTCACAAGCAGCTCATGGTCCAGATAATTGGACCATTGTGCAGAATGATCCCTTCACTCTGTAGCCCTTGACATAAACAAATTGCTAGCTAGATTCTCCCTTGAAGAAGGCATGACCACTGAAGTGGCTCAGGTCCATTCCTCACTTCAGTTGCTCCTCCATCCTTTGCTTTGTGAAGGGACCCTGGTCACTTCTGGAGGGCAGTGTGGAAAGAAAAGTGGGCTTGGATTCAGAATATTTCAGTCCAATTCCAGAGGTTGCCAATGAACAGCAGTGTGACTCTGGGCCTGCCCCAACCTTGTTGCACCTGTTGCGCTTGTCACAACCTTGTTGTAAAATAGGGACTATCATCCTTGCACTAATTACCTCACACAGTCATTGTGGAAAAACTGTAGAGTAGGGATGCTGCACTAAAAATACCAGTGGACCAGTCATGGGACCTGAGTTCAAAGCCTGCCTTTGTCATTTACCACCTGTGTGATTTTTTGCAAATCATTTAATTCTTTTGGACTTCCTTCCTTTTGTAAATTTCATGGGGTGAAATAGATGGCCTTAAAGATCCTTTCCAGCTCTAAACCTGTGATCCCATCTAAGCATTTTATAAGTTGCAAAGCAGGAGAGAAAGTGGTTGATGTTGTTATCAGAATTCTACTTTGCTGACAATCAAACAGATCGGGAAAGTTCTCGTATCCTCGGTCAGGTTTAGGAAAATTTGCTCTGCACAAGACAGAGCAATGCTCTCCAATTCTCTTTCATTCCAGAGGGCTTGTTCTCAGGCCCCAGGGAGGACACTGAGGTGAGCTTATCATTTTGCTGATGAATGTTTTTCTGCTTATGTCCATGGCTGATTTTTTGCAAGGTGGAAAAATTTATTCATGTTCAACTAACACTTATTTTTGCCAATAGCAGACAAATAGAAGAAAAATAAAAATTCCTGGGTTAAAATTAATCGAAAAACAGCATTAGCTCTGAGTATCACAAATGAAGACGGATGTAGTTATCAATAACCCCAGTTTCTTTTTGGTCTACTAAAACCAAGTAGAAAAAAAAATCCAAGAAGAGGTTTAAGGAGATCTGATTCTCAAAATTCATGGTCACTGATTTAAAGTTTCCATTACTAAAATCTACCCCACCCCCAAATCCTGGGGGTCTGCTAAAAAAAGAGTCCTAGATAAGAGGATATGGAAAAGAAAGAAGAGGGGGGCCTGGGCATTTGCAAATGGCAGCCACTGAACCAACACTGTAACTCTGAAACTATGCTGTCCTCAAGAGTATTATGGAATGCAAACCTAAGTAAGGTGTCCTAAATATTTACATATTCTTCCTCCATTCCGGGAGGAGTAGAAGAAGGCGATGGGAATGGGGGTAGGGGAACCTCAATTGAAACAGTATTTAAACCATCTTTCCATAGCAGTAACTAAACAGAAGGTTTATGAGTCTGACAGATGCACTCAGTTCTCTGAAACAGGAGGCTATGATTAATTTTGACAGGGGAAAGATAGAGATGGCTGGTCTCTCCGTCTAACAACATATTAAACACCATTACCGTGTGTTCAGAAGAAAAGTAATGGCCTCGTTTTCCCATGCTGAAGTTCGTGTTTTGACTCATGCCAACAACACAAAATGGCAGTGGATTTAATTTTCCTAATTTGGGCTCCATTGTCAGGAAGCACATGAGGATAATGTACACAGCAGAAATGTGGAGAGTAGAGTTAATTTGCAGTTTTCAGCACTTGGGGTGGGAGAGTACCTAACAAAATTTGACTTTTCTCTCCACCCTGCGTTTTTCAAACAGCCAGAGGGCCATTGGAGAGACCTTGAATTGTGTTCTATACTAATCCAGACCAAGAAGGCAAAACACGTGGCACAGATATTCATTCTTTTCCAACTCTCTCACTCTGAAAATGAAATTGTTCCACAGCCCTCTTCTACTCAACACATTATCCACTGTGAGCTTCTCCATCAATTCTCAGCTGGGCAGGATTAATGAGGTGCAAGCTCTTTACTCTGGTTGGGGTCGCTGAACTCCTGTTTCTCATCACCTTCTCCATTGTTTCCCATTGCTTCTGACCAGATTTTAATCATTTCCATTTGGGGCTCTTGGAGGGTGTTTTGTAAAAGTGGCCAAAGACTTCTGACAAGTGACAAATCTTTATTGGGTTCCATGACTATATCTGCGACTCAAACGACTCAAACTTAATGACCTGATAACTAGGCCTCGGAATGAGACCAATGAGCCAGAATCAGCACCACCATCGTCTAGCATGTGGCTCTGAGCTGTGGCTGCAAATGCCAGGGGAACATTCTGGAGAGAGCTAATTGGTTCAGTAGTCTCCAGATGACTAAGGAACTCCCTGTTTGTCAAACAAGGAACTTTTACAATCTGTTAGCTCTTTTAGCTCATCAGTGAGCTAATTAAATAGGTATTCAAAGAGCCCACCTTAAAACAGAGAAGGTTCTGAAACATCTGAATCAGGGAATCTGGTCAACACTCAATGAGCTAAAATTCAATACCACAGTTTTCCAAAGAGGTTTTAAATGTTAAAGATCTTTGGAATCATTGACTAACCATCACACAAAGAATTCGCTTTGCACTGGTTGCTAACATTTTTTTAATGGTACTATTGGTGATAGGCTAGTTATATAGCCAAAATAAAGGATGAGAGATGAGATAACCCGAGTATTTCATTGGTATCCATAAAATATCTTAATAGAATTAGGCTGTCTCCGGAAGTAGTGAGTTCCCCTTTATTTGAGGGCCGCAACCTCCAATAATCAGGTGTGTTTTAGTAGGGATTCCTTTCCTGTATAGTTTAGCTTGGATTTGGTGGTCTTTAAGATCCCATCTACCTCCAAAATTCTGAGTAAGGCCTTCATCACTTTGGAGAGATCCTCTATAGAATATTTTGGGAAAGGGCATTGATAAGAATCATATAGGATGAGAAAGTTAAAGTGGGCTGCAGACTGTGCTAATGTAAGGAATGCCCACTGAGGATAAAAAGATGTCCTTGGTAAAAATTTTGTGCACTGAAGAAAATTGTCTTTGCAATGTACCTTCTTCCCAATGATAAGCATCGATACTACTAACATGTGAGACTGACAGATCTTAGACAGAAAGAACCTTGGAGAAAGATTGATCCAACCTCCTCCTTTTATAGCTAAGGATACTGTAAGTACAGAAAAACAATGCAACTTGGCTAACTCGGCTCATGTTCCTCCTACTACACCAGTATGCTTACATTCTTTAGATGTAATCCTTGGGGTCAGACACTTCACTGAACTAAGCTGCTAAAGGGGAGTCTTTGGTTAGTAAGATACCACATTGATCAAGGTCCCTCTCAGAAAGAAAGAAATTATTCAGTTGCAAAGTAAAGACTTTGGAAAAGTCCAAATGGAAATTATAGAATCATAGAATCCCAGAATTAGAAAGCATCTCTCAAAAGCTATCTAGGCCAGGGGTGAGGAACCTGCGACCTTGAGGCCACACATGGCCTTCTAGGTCCTCGGGTATGGTCTTTTGACTGAATCTAAGTTTTACAGAACAAATCCTTTTATTAAGGAAATTTGTTTTATGAAGTTTGGATTCCCCACCCCTGATCTAGGCCAACCTATGCCTAAATAGAATTCTGTCTACCATAGCTTCCAAGAATGGTCATGTAGGTTCTGCTCAAAGACATCCAATGAAGGGGAAGTCATTTTCTCCTAGGCCAGCCCATTCTGCTTTGGAATGGCTCTCACTAAGCATAGCCCACAAGTATTATGTACTGCTCATTGCATATGAAAGGCTACTGACCCAGTGATATTAGGTGGCATCTCTGAATTGCATCTCTGCTAGTGGAGAAGAGCTATGCAGTGAAATCCACATTCTCTTACCCAGGTCCCCATCCAACCAAAGGTATATTTTCATGAAATAATTAATTACGGTAAGGGTTCGTGGAATGGAGCAAAGTCAGTTGCTCCATATAAGGTTCTCCTTTCAATCCCTGAGTTCATTAGGACTAAACCCTAGACACTAGAGGGGAAGTTTGTGGAAAATGAAAAAAAAAAAGAGTCATTATTTCTTTGAGGAATGACTTGTCCCTGGCTCATTTTGCTGGCAGCATGACATCACATCCGACCTGCTGTGACCGATATGGTCACATATCATCAGAAATCACACTAAACCTATAACAATGTCATGTAAGGGCTATAGAAATGGAGGGCAAATGATATTTAGTATTTGGCACTGTTAGCACCTTCTTCAGTGTTCTGATGAGTCAGCTGGGTTTGGGAGTTCTCTGGCTCACCCTCTATGTTTATACTGTCAAGTTTCAACCAGAACAGTCATCATTTTTCCATTTTGTGAAATCTGGCAGGACACGTTTGTTTACATGGGATTTGGCTGATGTCTAATCTATCTCCCTGTTCTCAAAAGAGCATATCCACTCTGCCTTTGAACATGATAACATTAACATGGAGCAACATATTTAAAAAGAACTCAAAAAATGTAACTGTCTCAACTGGGGCAAGCATTGAGGGACTGGCAATATAATTGGTTTGAGTTTATGTTGAATGTTTGGTCTTACAATGGCACATGGGACAAATATCTTCAGAGGGTCTGTGTGCACAAAAAGCCCTCTCTAGATAACCCTTGAATGAAATTAACAATGAGCTCTTTATCTCTTTTTCCATCCCTTTCAATGGTCTGGGTTAACAGGTAGATTCTAAGACCCCTGAGAGGCCCTCTCTTTGTTCCTGATTGGCAATGTATGAATCAGTACAACATGATTTCATTAATGAGTACCCAAGGCAACCCCATGCTGGGAAGACTTGCTCACTAGGCAGAAATATTTGGGAAGAGGGAGGAAGGACATTAATTTTACCCAGTATGCTGCTCTGAGAATGCCTTTGGTCATGATAATAACAAAGAACCATCAGATTCTGCAACCACATTCCTCCACCTCAACTCACTCAGGTAGATTTTTGTCACAATGGGGTCTTTTAAGTGGTAGAGAAATAAAATGAAAGAATCTTGAATTTTGATCAGGGGAGATGGTAGGGGAGGAAAAGCATGACATAGCCATTTCTTTCTTTAAACTCCTTAGCTGAACATTTGCAGTGGCCTGGAGAAAGAGATCAGTGGGCTCCTGAAATAGACCTATAAGGGTCTTACTGTCAGGAACAGCCTTCCTAGATGCAGAAATTGATCAGGAATTCAGGTTTGTCTTTGCTTCTATTTGGGCCCACTTCTAACACACGCATTGTGCCATTTGTCAAAACTGTCATCAGCACTCAAAGCTAAAAAAAGCTTCTTCCTGAAGGTTAGCAACTGCAAAAAGCATTTCTAAGTGGGAAAGCAGGTGAGAAATCAACAAACACTTTTTTTTAAAACCACCAAATCCCCCCAAAAACACATATACTCTGGTAACAAAAGGGAGAAGAAGAAAAAAATTAGCATAGGTGAAGGGCTAAATCATCCTTACTTACCCTTCCACCCTTCTCTCCATTTGCTCCGGGGAAGCCAGGAAATCCAATAGAACCCTGAAATAAAGGGGGGAAAGTCACATGAAACCAACTGGGACTGATGGATTCTGAAAGACTTTAGAGAATTATCCAGTGGTGTTGTTAGCCTCCATTAACCCAAACTCACTTAAAAAGAACACGTTGTAACTATTTACACCCCAAACCCTCAACATGGATTTCAAAATGACAGAATTTCAGAGTGCAAGGAGTCTCAGAGGTCACCCGATCCAGTGCTTACGCAGCTGAGAATCTCCTCTCTGGACATCCCCAAGAGACTCACCGACTTATGCTCAGAGAACCCCCAGAGAATGAGGGGGTCTCTTCATTTCACTTTTGGCTAGCTCTTAATTATTAGGAAGTTTCTCTTTCTATGAAACTGCAGTTTGCTTCTCTGAAACTTCCAACCTTTGCAGAATAAAGCTAATCCTTCTTTCTCATGACAACACTTCAAATGCTTGAAAAAAAAGTTACGTTATACTCCCTAATTCTTCTTTTCTCCAGGATAAAAATCCTTAGTTCCTATAACTCATCCCCATATGGTATGATCTTAAGACTATAGAGCATCGGAGTAGACCCTCTCTTGCTTTCAGTGATGCCCAGAACTAAACACAATAGCATAGCTAGAGTGCTTCATGGGCAGAATACAATAAGATTGTCATCTGTCTTGTTATGGACACTATGTCTCCCTCTTAATGTAGTTTAAGTTTCTATTAGCGTTTTTGGCACCATATCTCACAACTGACTCATATCGATCTCGCAATCCCTGAAAGCTTCCAGATTTTTTTCTTTTTTTTTTAAAGAAGGTTTTCATCTAACAGTAGTCGAAGACAAGGATTACTTATTTATTTACTCAACGAACATTTATTGAGCGTCTATTACTATATGAAATATAGTCCCCGTATTAGATGCTGTGGACAACACAGAGATAGGCAGGACAGTCCCTGACTTCAGGCAGTTTATAGTTCTTTTGTCATAGCAAAGAATTAGCTGGGCTTCAAACATTTCTGTGGGATTAAAAACTAAGTGAGGGAGGCAATACCCACTTACCTGCTGCTAGTTCACCTGCCTATCATGCCCATTCAGACAAGTATGTGGGATACACAGAGAAATTTGTAGTACCATAAGTAGTATTAATGCTATTATCTAGAAATGAGAATTTTGAATTTGGATATAAATAAAAGTGTTTAGTTCTTAGTTCCTTTGGCCTTAATGAGATATCTAAAATAAATTTGCTCTAATAAGTGCAAAGTTACTAATATACTTCTTACCCAGCCAAAACACTAATCTCAGTAAATCTGTTCAACAAATATTCCTCATGAGCCTGTGATAGGCAAGACACTACAATGAGTGCTAAATTCCCTGTGCCACTATATATTATGCTCCGTATGTCTGTACAAGCCCTAGATAATATCTTTAGCAGGAAAAGTATCCAATTCATGAAGTATCTTCCTGTTCTCTAAGAGAATTGCTTATTTAAATTAATGTTCCTGCCTAAATTACAGCCATCCAGACATGGTAGTATACTTAGTTTCTTAGCACTTCTTCAAATTTGACAAAACTTGAATTTTAGACCAAGGTGCTAAGCTCAGTTGAAACTCTCATGAACTTAGGCAGCTAATTCAAAGGTGAAATCTTAAATATTTATCTCCAAGAGGAGGAGTAAAATGCGAAAAATGATTTTTTTCTAATTCCTTCCCCAGGTAGATTCTAAGACCCCTGAGAGGCCCTCTCTTTGTTCCTGATTGGCAATGTATGAATCACTACAACATGGTTTTATTAACGAGTACCCAGTATGAGTACCCATTAATTTTACCTAGTATGCTACTCTGAGAATGCCTTTGGTCATGATAATAACAAAGAAGCATCAGATTCTGCGACCACATTCCTCCACCTCAACTCACTCAGGTGGGTTTTCTCTTCCAAAGAAAATCGTAGCATTGAGAGCTGGCAGGAACCTCACAGATAATATAGTCTAATACCTTCATTTTCAGGTATTGTTGCTCAGAGGTTAAGTGTATTGTCCAAAGTCACAAAGCTAGTAATTGGGAGACCTGGAATTCAGATCTATTCTTCTGACTCCAAATCCGGTTTTTCCTATTATACATCTCTGTTTCATTCTACCTTTCTAGACATTAGCTGATGTTTGGGTTTTGGTCCTAATGTGTGTGTACATGTGTGTGCACATACAGACATACATACACACACAAAAATATACATAGGTTTAAGATCTCTGCTGTCACATTTTCAAAAAGCTTTCTGGAAGTGTGAAATAGGTTTTCCATATTAGGCAGAGGACAATGGAAAAATGCTGACTTTGGAGTCAGAAGATTTGGGTTTTAGTCCTGGCTTTACCATTTACTACATGCTTGACTTTGGACATTTAACCTCTCTGGACCCCTGTTTCCTCACCTATGATATAAGGGAGATGGATCAGATGATCTTTAAAGTCCCTTACAGTTCTATAGCCTATGATTGCTATAATCTGTATCTACACACATACACACACACACGCGCGCACGCGCGCTCTCTCTCTCTGTCTCTCTCTCACACACACATACACACTCATATCCTGTTCTCTTTCTCTCTCTCTCCCCCAGCCTCCTCTTGTCACTCCCTTCTCCTCCCATTCTATCCCTGGCCAACAATTTGGTGCTGGTGGCTAAAGAGATAATTGCCTGGATGCCAACCTTTTTCTTATTTCCTATGTATACAGAGAGCCTTGCAGTTTATAGCTGCAGTAGGAGTTGCAGGGCCTGCCACAGATAGATGTTTTCATAAATCACATAATGCTCCCTTAGCCCTAATGCCTCCACTGCATATAAATGATGTGCTTACGTATTGTAGGTGTGACTATTAGTATTCCATAGAACTGTTTTGAATCGATCTTCCCTTAACCAGGGTGACATTACTGAGGACTCCTGTCGCAGCCCACTCTCCTTCCTTTGTTAGTATGACTGAGTATAGTCAAACTCCGTTAAGCAGTCAGCCAAAGGTATGCTGGAACAGGCATCATATGTAAATGCACTACAGAGATGAAACACTCTTTTGCTGTTAATTATGTCTCCAGTGTCAAGCAGCCAGTTATTTTTTAAGGAAGAACCATGAATAATAAAACATGGAGCTTGGATAAAATAATTTTCAAATGGTTCCCAAAGCCTCCAGGAGCTGTTAGAACTAGGCTAGAACATGATTTTGCGTGAGAAAAATTCTTGTCTTTCGTTTACACTTGGTTCCTGGCAAATGACCTTCAAATCTCCAAAGTGATTCTTCCTGATAGCAGATTAGGTTTCGCAAGCTTTGAACATCTGCAACTCTATAGTTGATATTAACCAAATGATGCTGTGGAAAGCAAGGCAAACAATCGAGCTTTGGATGTGCTGGGTGGGATACATCCACTTTCCATTCTTGCTTTGGAAAGTTCAGCTGTAGAACAGGCCCCTGTTTCCAGCTCAGCTACAAACACGTGATGGTCAAGAAGCAAAGACATACTTTAAAAGCAGGATGAATCCCCAAAATAAAGGTTGTAACTAGTGATGAAGAAGAGGCAACAGTGTGAAGGAAAGGAGTGAAGGAGGCTAGAGACCAAAGGAGGAGATTGGCATGAGCAAGCATTTAACCCATCCCTAAGTTACCTTTGGACCTTGTCTTCCAGGGTAGCCTGGTAAGCCTGGGACTCCAAGTTTTCCCTGGAATAGAAACAAAAACATTGAGTAGTGAGTTTGGGGGGCAAGCTTTATATTTATGTTGAGGTACAGACAGAATATAAACACTTGTTTGGAAGGTAATATAGGAGAAATATAGTTTCTGAGGGCTTAGCGATGCAGAAGAGACATTCAAGCTAGTTTTCTTCAAGGGTGATATTTCTAGGCTATGATAAGATGATGTTAGCCAGACAAAGGCAATGATTTATAAGTAGGAGAAACTAAAGCAATCTGATTTGCAGCCCTGTAGTGAAACTGTCTGAACTGATAGCAGAGATAAAGATACATTTATCGTGTCCTATGGTCTCATGAGGAATGGTTCCTAGCAATTATAACAACTCACATTTGTATAGCCCTCTACATTCTCTCATTTGGGCCTATCAAATCAAATTACAAATAGTTAGGAATACTGTATGCTCAGCCCAATGCCTAGGCTCTCTGGGGGAAATAGAAAAAGAAAGGATATGGCCCCTGTCCTCAGGGCAGATGTGAGTTGAGAGGGCAAGAATTCCACATATAAAACGACAGACTGTATAAGGTCAAGGAGAAGTTTGTGCTCTGGGAGTTGAGAAAAAATGTGCCTGCCCAGGGAAAAGCTGAGTTACTCAATCAATAAATCAGTGACTCAACAAGCATTATTAGGAATCTGCAATGGGCCAGGTATTAGCATAGACCCTGGCAATGCAAATTGAAAAAAAGAAAAAATTCCTGTTCTCAAGGAACTTGAATGGGGAAGACAATAAAGGCAAATATCAAGAGAATAAATATAAATTCGTTAAATCCAAGATGGTATGGGAGGGAGGGTGCTAGCAGGTGGGGGAATTAGGAAAGATTTCATAGAGAAGGTGATGCTTAGTTGAATTCTGAAGGAAACCAGAATTTCAAAAAGGTAGAGGCAAGGAAGGAGTGTATTCCAGGCAAGGGGGACAGCCAGGGCAAAGGCACAAAGATGGGAAATGTGCTGTTCAGTGTGTTTGGCTCCTGATGGGGAGATAAGGTACAATGAGGTTGGAAAGACAGGTTGGGGCAGGTTGTGAAGCATTTTAAAAGCTAAATAGAGAAGTTGATATTTTATCAGAGGTAATAAGGAGCCTCTGAAGTTGATTAATAAGGAAAGTAATGGACTTGTGTCTAAGATAAGTCACTTTGGTAGTAGCATGGCGAATGGCCTATAGTTGTAAGAGACTGGAGCTAGGAAGGTTAATTGTAAGGCCTTTGTAATAATCCATGATGGGGGATGAGGGGCCTGAACTAAAGTGCTCAGAGACATTACCCTCAGAAGTGAATCAATCAGTCCCCCAAAGTTCAGAATGTAATGAATAGAGAGAATTAAGAATTGTGTGGAAAAGGAATCTGAATCAAGAAATTACAGCTAGGTCTAAATGCTAGTTTGATCCATAGCAAACAATTCTGAGAAGCAGATATAAGTAGAGAGGCAAGGAGGAATGTGTCTGATAACAGCAGAGTTCCAGGCTTCCTGAGCTCAAACCGGAACAAAGATACTCTTTCCTGCCCTGCTCCCCACTCAATCTTCACCATCCCCTTCCAGCTAAGATGTACCTTTTCTCCAGCAGGACCAAGGGGACCAGGGTCACCATTAGGACCACCACGACCTTTCGGGCCTTCTGGGCCATCTTCTCCTCTAGGTCCAGGTGGCCCAATCTCACCCTATGAATAAAACAAACAAATAAAAAAGATCAAAGGTGAGGATGACACAGAAAAAGATTTCTCCTTACTCAGCCCCTTTTCTCCCCCATAAAACATCCCATCTCCTACTGCTCCTGTCTTGCTCAGTATTTGAAAGAGGAGATGAGAACTATTGAGCACCTCATGGAAAATAACACTTTGGCTTGCCTTCTGCCTCCTGCCTCGATGGAGCAGATGACAGGTTTTCATTGTTCTAGGCAAAGTGGAGCTATTGTGTGGTAAATTATAGGCCTGTATTCAGTCAGCTATGTTGGACTCATTGCATGGAGGTTGAGTTGCTATTTTCCTCAGGCTGTGGGATCTTACACCTCAATTATCTCCTCTAAATCTAGTGCCTCTTAGCTAAAATAACTTGTGTTCACAATGGCTGTGCTCAATTCAATATTCCAGAAATACTTCAGAATCTTCCAAGTAACCTCTGGCAAGGGAGCATGGGAGGGAACTACTTTCTTGCTCAGAAACTCCATAAGGTGTGAGCAATCCAGGCTCATCCTTAGAAAATGGTTAGAAATGGTCTACCTGTTAATGGGACCTCTCCTGGGATTTTTTTTTATTAAGGCAGCTGTAAAACAGCTGCAAACACACACACACACACACACACACACAACTACAACAACAAAGCATATGGCATAGGAAAAAAGCCAATGACTTACTTATTCACGATTTCTTGGGTCCTACAGGAGTCTCAATAACACATTATCACAAGCAGGCCTATTCTATTTCCACATTCATGCTCAAAAAAAAAAATTCAAAGCCCAAATAAAGAACTTTGTTAATGGTAAATAAGGGCTGGCCTTTTCCTTTTGAGTATGTATTTTTTACAATCTCTTTCAGAGCAGGGTCCTTTCAACCTTGGTTCCAAATAGATGCACTTAATCTTCAAAAGGAAAGAACATATCAGATTTTTTATGTCAAGTTGATATGTACATAGGTAGCTGCAACGGATTATAAGGATGAGAACCAATTTAGATTTCAATGACCCTGGCCTCTGAGGAAAGTTCCAGAATTGCTATGCTATTTCTAGTTTATGTATCAAGGAAGTAATTATTTAATATTAGGTATAGATCCCTTTATTTACCTGGTCCCATTTAAATATATGTGTGTGTGTGTGTGTGAGTATATACACATACACATATATACACATATGTACATATATATGTACATACACATATATATGCATAAATTGCGTGTGTGTATACACATAGCTATAGAGTGTTTGTCTATTGCCTGTCAGATTGAGGTGAAACAGATTAAAAAGCTACTTCCTCATTGAACTATCTCTTGAAAAAAACCTCCTGAACCATCACTTTGCAAGGGAATAATTACAGCGGCAGGAAGAAAAGATCACCTCAGCCGACATATTTCCACACAGCTGCCATGACTGCCAGCAATCTTAGAGAAATTTATTTTCTCTCTTTTTTTTCTTTCTCCCTTTCCTTATCTCCTTTTCCTTCCTTCCTTCCTTCCTTCCTTCCTTCCTTCCTTCCTTCCTTCCTTCCTTCCTTCCTTCCTTCCTTCCTTCCTTCCTTCCCTCCCTTCCTTCATTCCTCTTTTTTTCAGTGGTCTATTCATTCTGAGGTTGTTAGTGAGACTTCAAAGCTTTCATGCCAGGGCGGCTTGCCCTGTGCTGGTCCAGATAGGAATCTGACTTGAGACAGCTTTCTGGTTCATTTGCATTACCCTCTCTTCATATATATTAGAGCACAGGCTGGTGGCTCTGAGTCGTGTGTGTGTGCGGGCCACTGAACCCTATCTTCTCTCAGCAAAGCCTGCCTTCATCTGTAGCAGAACTGAAATATTCATTATAAAAGCGAGGTGGGTGGTTACAACTTCTTTGCCTCATTTCCCAATAGAGAATGACAGAACACAAGGATATTTGCAAGTCCTGGAAAATAGTTGCTATGGGTTCAAGGACTCAGCATGGTAAGTAACACTGGCCTGCAGTGGTGGAAAGGGCAGGAGCCAGGAGACCTGGTTCTAGTCCAAACTCTGCCACCAACTTGAGCCAAGTAACTTCCCTGCTATGTGCATTTTCCTCATCCCAAAATGATGGGAGTTGGAGTGATGGTTTGACTATATCGAAGGTTCCTTTCTGCTGTGGCACTCTATCACTCTCCCTTATACCAAAAATGGTACCAGGATTTTTCAGCTACATACATAAAGACTGTACTTATAAACTCTCCCACCTGCAGAAAAGAAGACATTACAGACTCTAAATACTCACTCGGTCTCCCTTAATGCCCATGTCACCTTTAAATCCAGGAAAGCCATCTTCACCCTGAATAATGGAAAAGGAAAAAAAAGACATATGTGAGGATGGATACAGAGACACGTGCCATGTGGTTGTTGTTTTCTAGTTCACTAGAATAGATGACTATGTTCGCTAGAATAGATCCCCACTCAAATGATTCATTATGGACCTTGAGTCCATCTACTCATACTTCATCATCACCCACTTCAGTTTTAAAATATTTCACAGGAGGACCAGGATGGTCATGCTTTTGTTTCATTTCTACTAACAGCTTTCTGATGCCACCAGCCTAAGCAACCTGTTAACAAGGAGTGAAATTTATGTGCTAGGTATATACACACCCCCCCATACTCAGAAGTATATATACATATTGTATATATACAAATATAAATATATATATATATGTAAATGTATCTTTCTATCTGTATCATATATATACAAATACATAAACATATACACACATATATCTATATATCTATCTGCTGTATAAATGCAAACATACATACATACATATGTGTCTCTATTTGTATCTATATGTATCTCTCCATATGTATGTATGTATATACCTATTTCTATATGTATCTCTCTATTTCTATATCTATCTATTGTATATATACAAGTAAAATATATATAAAGACACATACAACTATATCTATATGTATCTATCTATTTCTATCAATCTATTTTTTTCCCTGTGCTTTGGAGTCCAGAACTCCTTGAAGGAATCTCGAACACTCTTGGAGAATATTGAATAGATGGTAATACTACTCTAAAGTGATACCAGATGCCCTTAATTCTACTTATTGATAAAAGGTGACATTGTCTTAGATTCCTTTTTAATCTGGCCTGCACATTCCCTACCAAGGGAATGTCAAGGAGGGAGAACTCTAAAAAAGCTAGTTGTGAGGATGGCTATACTTTCACAGATAGAGAGCTGGGCATGACATTTTTTTCCCCATTGTAAGGAAGAGAGTTTCAGGACTTCTTTAGTTCTCTGTTCTATCTATACACTCACCATGAACTAAGAGGAAGAGGCCTATAGAAAAATACCCAGTCAGTGAAACCAAGCCAAGTTGTAAATGTTCAAGGTCCCAACTTGGGGAGCTCATATGTCAAGGAATAACACAATTCTCGATGAAATGATGAGGGCACTGCTGTCACCAACTAGCAGCATGTCCCCTGCCAGGGCCTGTGTCTCTGACATCCGTATAAATGCTGGCAACTTATCAGTAACAGCCACAAATTATTCTGGAGCAATGTAGAGTCTATTTTTTCCCCTCCAGAACTATTTCACACTCCAGTTCAATAGAGCCCAGCGGATAGTGGCAATAATTCCTCCAGAAAAGAAGCTTTCAGAGCTGAACCTGCCACTTAACATTTCAAACAATAAGTACAAACATGTGTCTTTCTGGTAAATGTGCCAATGCTAATGTTCAATTTAGACCAATTAATCAGATTATGTACATACCCTGTGCTAATGTGTAGTGGTGTTCATAAAAGTCATTTGTCTTTGAGTTTTGTCCTTTAGAATTGTTAATTCTATATAGGCAGGGACTATGTCATTTAACCTTTGTATCTCCTCTAGCAGCAAGCAAAGTACTCTCTACACAATTCACAATTTAAGCTTTTTGTGTGTTTCACAGACCCCTTTGTCAGTCTGCTAAAGAAAGCCCTTCTCAGAATAATGTTTTTAAATGCATGAAATGAAATTCGTAATATTAAGAACTTCTGCTTTAGGAGTTAAAATTGTTTGTTGAATGAAGGACTTAATGAGAGATTATGTGCCTGGCCCAGCTCTGGATGGATGCTAATGACACAAAAATATTCTTTTAATGGGGTGGGGATGAGTTAGGGGGTAGTGACAAAGGGGCAAAAAAGTTTTGGGTTTTTTCAAAAAAGAAAACAGTATTAATAAAACAGTAACAAATCCACAGAAGAAAACCAAAGTAGTTCATAAAGGAGCAAAAACAAACAGGATGATTTTGTTAGTATCTTGTAAAATTAAATAAATGTATACTTAAAAAAACAAGCTGCATGAAGCAGAAATTCAGATTGTTATACAATTCTCTTATTCGCTCCTTGCAGATTGGAATATTTGTTGATAATTGTCAAGTCTGTAATAAAAAAATTAAGGTAAAATAATCTCTGTTATCAACATGTACTTAAATCCATAAAAAGACCTTTAGATTTGGTTAAATAGTTCCTTAAGAGGCAGCTGGCCAGCTACATGGCACAGTGGATAGAGTGCCAGGCCTGAAATCAGGCAGACTCATCTTTATGAGTTCAAATCTGTCCACAGACACTTACTAGCTGTGTGACCCTGGCAAGTCACTTAACCTTGATTGCCTCAGTTCCTCATCTACAAAATGAGCTGAAAAAGGAAAGGGCAAGCCACACCAGTATCTTGGCCAAGAAAACCTCAAATTGGGTCTGGAAGATTCAGACCTGACTGAAATTACTGGAGAGGAAGGTAGATAGCTCAGTGGATAGAATGCCCCGCTAGAGTTGGAAAGACCAGAATTCAAATCTAGCTTCTGACACTTACTTGCTGTGTGACCCTTGGCAAGTTGCTTAACTTTGGTTTGCCTCAGTTTCCTTAAATGTAAAATGGGGATATTCACAGCACCTAACTCCTAGGGTTGTGGAGAGGATCAAATGAGACAAAATCTGTAAAGCACTTAGTACAATGCTGGCACATAATAGGTGTTGTTGTTGTTTGAGCTTCATTTTCAAAGAGGACCAAGGACATGACCATGTGACAAGTGGTGTCTTGACTCACGCATGAATTGGATTTAAGTGACGTAGAGTTGCACAAAGTCATCGGACTCACTCTCTCTTCCAGAGTGATCAAAGTCCAGTGGCAAGATGAAAGTCAGGATAACTCGTGATGGCCCAGGAGGCAGTGGATGACCTCGGTGTCTTTGATGTCTAACCAAACTCTAAGTGCTCCACAGTGCCTGCTTCAGCCATCTTCTTGGCCATTGGAACAAATTGTTCTGGTCTGCCTGTTCTGCTAGGGGAAATCTTCGCATGCTTGGGGTAGACACCCCCCAACTCACCAACGGGTCTGAGCCCTATCAGTTACTCTCAACCTAGTTTAGCTCATTTACCAAGACAGTTTTACTGGGGTTTGGCCACTGTGCACACTACAGCATTTTTGGAGCCACAGGTGAGAACTGAATGCCACATAGATACCAAAAGTATCAGCTCTGAAAAGCTCTCAACAAGCCCTTACGTCAAAGGTGCTAGTCCAAAAATGCTTATTCCCTTACTTTCCCCTTAAGAGAATTGTAGTGTTCTCTGTGTTAGATCTGCCATTGGTAACCAAAGAAAACAGGGATATTTAGTGGAAGATGGAAGTGTAGTGTTGCCTTTTTTGTTCCCTCTTCTTTATAAATAATTGGTCTGCTATGAAATGTTTATTATCCAAGTCTACATTAACAAGTACCTTTATAAAGTACTTCCATTATTGCTGGGCTTTCTATTCATCCAGATCTATGCTTTCATTGCTTTAAGGAATTCCTGATGAAGAAACCAGACATTCCCTTGCAACTTATAGCCTTAGAAGAGCTGCTTAGTGCCCCAAGAGATCAAATAGTTTGCTTTGGATCATATGTAGTACATGTCCATAAGAGGAGGCATTTAATCTCATGCATTACAGAAAAAGAAGGGGAAGGTTAAAGGTTTAGAAATCAGACCAGTGAAACAATAGAACAGGTTCTAAGGGGCACTTTTTGAGAGGGACTTCAAAAGCATCATTACACCTCTTCCAATCTTGGCATGTATAGTGGGTACATTAAATGCACGTAACAAAAGTTACACAGGAAAGCTAGTTTATCCAGAGGTCTACCAATGGAACTTCAGCAGATTACTAGCACCATGACCCTAAGGTAGTAGTATCAAACTCAAAGAGAAATTGAGACAAATGGGGCCACTAACTCACATAAGAATCTCTGTGAGCAGCATCTTGACTTAGAAAATCACATATTAATACTATCTATGTACTATTGTATTTTTATTTATTTTGTGAAATATTTACCAATTCCATTTTAATCTGTTGGGGTCTGTGTGTTCCAGAGCTTCCAAGAAAGCTTAAATCATCTTCAAGAGAGTTTTAATTTTCGTCGTACTACAGAGTCCTAAGGGTACAGTGGAGCAGTCACTAGATTTGAAATCAGAGGGCTTAAGTTCAAATCTTAGTTGTGCCACTTACTGACTGTAATACTGGGCAAACGGTTCTTTCTTTGTTCCATTTTCCTAATACATCAAGTAAAGGGGCTAGACTCAATGCTATCCAAGGTACTTTCTAGCTTTAAATCTATTATCCTAGTATATTCTAATACTTTGGGTCTTTGTTGTTATTCTTATTCAGTCATTTCAGTCATGCCTGACTCTTTGTTATCCCATTTGGGGTTTTCTTGGCAAAGACATAGGAACAGTTTGCCATTTCCTTCTCCAGCTCATTTTACAGATAAAGAAACTGAGGCAAATAGGGTCAAGTGACTTGCTCAGGTTCACATAGCTAGTAAGTGTCTGAGGTTGTATTTGATTATGAGAATCAGTTCACTTTTCTGGATATCACTTTTCTTCATGATGGGGTGAGACAAGACAATTAATTGGTAAGGTCCCTTCCAGCCCTCTAATGTGAAGTATACTAAAGAATGCAAATTTCTGAGGATGTCAGGGAAGTAGAAGACAGGAGTTTAACCAAAGATGTGCTGGAAACAATTCAAACCAGTTGTATAAGTGTGGGCATTTATACCTCAGAAATCAGCAAACATTACAAATCAGGATTTAATTTATTGATTTGTTGAGACTTAAATTGATAAAGCCAATGTTAATGATGCAGATTAAACTGAAAAGTGTGTCATGTGTACTTGGAGAGCCAGTTGTTAAACCTTCACCAGCACAGCTATAAACAAAATTATGGGATTACTGCATAGCACCTGAAATTATTGGTGTGCTTTTTTGTGTTTGGCTCAAAGGCTTCCTTCTCCCTGCTGCCAGAGGCTTCCAAACTGGCCCACTGGCAGTGAGAACTTTACAGGAAGCTCTGGGGACAGAATGAGGAAAAAGAATACTGCTCAAGTTGCCTCAAGACTTCCAGTCAGCCATTCACACGAATATCCTTTCTTCTTTGAGAGGGAATGAAATATACTGCATAGTGCTGGACTTGGAAGGTCAGGGTTGACATTCTTTATGTGCCTCTATTTCCTTATCCTTAAAATGAGGACAATAATACCCATAATACTTAACACCTGGGGGGGAGGGTCAGTGTTAATCTCAAATGAGATAATGTAAGTTGAGTGCTTTGTAAACCATAGAGACATCCTTCTTTTTCTTCTTTCTGTCCAGGAACAATATCCACCCAGATTGAAATCAGATCCTTTCAAAATCCTGGAGAGCCAAATCCAGCACAGCCCAGTGATGCTCTTCCACATAAAGACCCAAACACTTGAGTAGATCTCAGGAAGCAGAGGACAATTCACCTTAGCCTGCCAAAATGCTTTCCAAAGAAAATATGTAGATACTCACTTTTTCACCCTTGGTGCCTTTCAAACCACGGATGCCATCTGCACCCTATGCAGAAAATAAGAGGAAGACATCATAGATTTTAGCCTTTAACACACATTAATAGACATTGTATAATGCAAAGATCTTAGACTTGGAACAAAGCCCCAGGGTTCTGGGAATCCATTGATCTCTTGGTTGCCCATAAGATATGTCCAGGCCTGCACAGGACCAGCATCATTCCTGCTCTATTCTTAACCTCTAGGAAAGGTGTTTCCTTGGACATGAGGCTCTCTGAGATCACCTGTAATATAGCCTTCCTAAACTAACTTTGAAATCATGAAGAAAAAGGAGCATCATTATGGAGTGGTGGGGAGGATAACCATGAGACTTGTCATCACCAAAAGGGAAAGATGGCTGAAAGTGTGCTTCTCACCTGCCAGAGAAGAGGTGGACTACAGTTCACCACCATATAGTGGGGGAGTGGGGCATGCATTTTCAGAAATGGCAGACACGTTGATTTGTTTTACTTGACTAAACTAATTTGCTAAAAGGTTTTAATTAGTGAATGGGGGCGGGGCGGGGAATCACTCAGAAGTAGCAATGATTTTTTAAGACCTTCAATAAATCATTTAAAAAGAAATAAATGAACCTATGATCACTGAGCTGAGAGCCTAGCAACTTAGGATCTAGTCTCTGAGACTACTACTAACAAATCAATAATTTTAGGCAAGGTATTTTATATCTCTAGGCCTCAGTTTTCCCATTTATCAAATAAGGAGTTGCACTGGAGGATCTCTGAGAGCCTCTGCAGTGGTTAAGAAATGGTACGCTATAATGGAAAGATACTGACCTGATTGGATGTGGGGGGAGGATGAAGAATGGAATTAATAATCTATTAAGCTGGAGCTGAAGATATGTATTTTCCTTGGGACTATTGCCTGATTTCCTTAGACCCTGGGCACATGTTAATTTTATGGCTGATCTTCACACTAATCTGCCACCTGACAGCTAATGACTTCCCACCTTGCCTTCCCAGTCCAGGCAACATCAAGCTAAATAAATCGATCGCGTATTAAAGGCTTTTTCAAGTCATCCTCTGTGCTATATCTCCACTCCAGGGAAAGCAGAGCCGCACCCTCCAAATTAATGTTTGCAACAGAAACACAGCAGGGTGGATGGCTTGGCACAGCCACACTTCTCTCTGCAAGAAAGATGGTTTTTCAAGTGCCCTCTTGTGGCAAGAGGTTTCCTGAGCCCATTTGGCTCAAAACCTTGAGCCAAGAGTCTCAAGTTGGCAGTGACCTCGTTTCTGCCCCTGAGGCTGTGAGAAGCCTAGGAAGCTGGATCTGCAGGAACCAAAGGCTGCATTCAGTGAACCTGTCATATGGGGAGTGGAGGCAGCAGGCTGAAGTGACAGTAAATTGTGACATCCTTAAGCACACCAGTATTCAATCAACCTCTGGGTGGGCAGGGAGAGACTAAGGACTGAATAGAGGATAAAGTATGTAATTATCCTGAAGCCCTTATTACCAGTCTCAGGAAAGGAGACATACAGTCAAGTGCTGTCTAGCACACCCCTCCTCCCTCCAAGCTGCTTTGTTTACTATTAAGCTGTACTAGGTACCCAAACCATTAACTCTAATAGAATTGTGGCTGACACCAAGATTCATGGCACACACAGCAAAGGGACGCTAAGGGGAAATGGAGCCCTAATATCAATCCATGGCCACCATGGGGGGAAAAAGGTAGCTTAGCAATGACTATTATTAATGTAGGCTGACATTAATTATATTAATATGGGTCGAATGCTCCATTTTCTGAATCATTAGTCTTCTATTGAACTGCACCTGGCATTGTAAGATTGTTATAGAAATATTACAGCCTCCTCCAAACAATATTGGAAAAGACCAAATGATACTCTAGGTGAAGAAAATGAGTCCCCTAGTATAGACTGCCTCAAAATGAACCAATGATGGGCTATTGAACCAAAAATAGAGAAAAATTAAAGTAAACAAGGAGGAAAGCATCTACATATAATCTAAGTGAAGGAACCCAGGGGAGCCCATTTCCCACCCCCCAATCATGTTAGTCACCTCGTTCTGGTGGTTCAAAGAATAGACAAGGACTTAAAAAGACTTTTCTTTTAGATCCAAAGGACAGACTGGAACCTACAAGGGCATTTTTGTCTGTGCACCAAAGACTCTAGATCAATTCATGGGAGGGATTCTTACACATTTTATTACCTCTTTGGGTTCCTATTGAGTTCAACACAGAGGTAAGTCTCAGACTTGATTCATTACCTCTGATGCTAAGAGGGAAAGTTGCCGAAGGAATTATAAAGGATTTGAATCTGATTCAAGCAATACGGGAATACTGCGTTCAAAACTACTTATATAGAGTTTAATTTTAAATGTAAGGAGATGGCTGAGTTTAACCTCTACTGCACAGAGTTAATCCAGGGAGATGCCAGCATGAGGATGGATATTTATACCAAATAGAAATTGTCTTCAGAAAGCATAGTACAATAGAACTAACAGAGATGGGGTGTGTTGCATTGGGAAAAGCATTGCACATAGGGTCATATGAACATAGCTCTAGAGCTGGAAAGAACCTCGGAGATCCTTTAGCCCAATGCTTTCATTTTACAAATGAGGAAACCGAGGCCCAGGGAGGAAAAGATCCAGATGAAAATCTAGGAGGTTACAAGTAGCAACCTGTATTTGAACCCAGGAGCTCTGATTTCAAATGTGATGCTCTTTCCACTACACATTATATGGCCTTGCAAGTGCCCTGGCAAAAGCCAGATGTACTGTCCATGGTATTCCCTGAATCTAGCAGTATAGTAACTAACTGTGTCCAAAAAGGAAATGTGTTTAGTCTACCATGATTGGAGAGAACCTAGGTTGGCTCCTATGAATGATCACTTCCCTTTCTAAGTGCCCACAGGCCATCTCTTTAATGATTTATTTGCAATTTCAGGGAGAACTCAACACCAGGCTCACTGGTCTTTAATAAGTAGAACTCATCTTCTTGAGAGCCACAACAATATTTGAAATCTGTGTTTGAATCTCAGCCCTTATCTTTATTGGCTGTGATTCTGGTTCTACTCAAACACTCTAAACCTCAGCTTCTTCACAAGTAATATGAAGTAATAATACATGGGTTACCACCTACTTGATAGGGTTATAAAGAAAGGGTTTTATAAACCTTAAAGATAGAGCTAGACTATGTCTAGATGTCTCTTTCTCTGTCTGTCTCATATATTTTCTTTCTATCTATCTATCTCTCTATCTATCTCTCTATCTATCTCTCTATCTATCTATCTATCTATCATCTATCATTTGAGTTATTATTAGTCCTAGTCTTGCCACTTTGCCTTCTCTGCATCTTGGTTTTCTCATTGGTAAAATGAACCTAAAGGTCCTTCCATTTTTCAAATATGTGTGATTTTGCAAGTATCCAAGCAAGCAAGCTTTCATTAAGGCCTTACTTCATACTCAGTATTGTAGGTGAATAAAAGGACCAAAAGCATCTTGGGGTTGGAAGACACTTTGGAGATCACCCTAGCCTCTTGTTTTATAGGAATAAATGAGCCAAAGCCCAAAACATCCATGTAGCTTATTCAAGATCACATAGCCAAGGGTGCTCGTCATACAGAGCAGGGGCTAGGACAGAGGCCTCCTGAAGTTCAATTCATTTCTTTTTCATGCATTTTTCATTCTTTAACCTCAAAGAGACATTAGAGACCATTTGGTCCAACATTCACATTTTACATATAAGGAAACCAAGAAGAGAAACAAGTCATCTAAAGCCAACCACACCGTGAGTAGCAAAACTACAAACAGAACCCATGTTCCAGGCGTCTTAGTGCAGGTCTTTTTTTCCAAACTAGCCCCCATAAGCCCCAATGATAAGCCAAGCCCTTCAGATGCAGGGGAATATACTATGCAAACTCTGATCAAACCCAGGTGGGTGTCAGGCTCTAAATCAACAAAGGGAGAAGTCAGGAGAATACTGCTGGAAATTAATGAAAGGCAAAGGAAGCTATTTCCCTCAGTGCCTGTGTGGGCATTTGACTAAAAATAAGTAGACCTCCCTTGAATGTCCCTGTACCATCCTGTTGGAGATGCTAATTATGGTATTAATCATAACTATTAGCCATCACCTCTATTCTGCACATGTGGAATCAGTTAATCTGCACATATTGCCTGTATTCTTAATGCAAGAGGGGTTTCTCTTTCTGAGAACGCATTTCTTTCTAAGATGAATGCTTTTTTTTTTTAAAGAACCCTTCCGTATTCCTCAGCTTTCCAGGTCTGCAATAAAAACAGAAACACTGTCCCTTTCATGCTTGTGTCAGAAATGGATGCTGATCAGAGAGACAAGATGAAAATATTTATCACGAAAACGTTAAGACAAATATCTCCTCCTCCCTTCCTTTAGAAATATGGAAGTATTCAATTAACGACACCGTGCTATCTGCAAATGGTTTTAACTTCATGCTAGGGATTTTTCACCACACACATAACATTGCTCTCCTTGTCATATTCCTGCTAATCTGTCACCTTTATTACCACTGCAGTTCATTCTAATGAGAGGTGCTGGAGGAAAGGGATGGAGGCATTTAATTTTCCCATCTGGTGGAGAACTGTAGTATTTAGATGTCCGAGGAGCAGTAGTGTGCAGTGAAAAGAGCACTGAATTGGAATTCAGAGGGCCTGGGTTCAAATCTCAGCTATGTCACCTGATTACCCTAGGCAAGTCCCTTAACTGGTCTAGGCTGGAGCATCTTCAGTTAAAAATAAATAAATAAATTAGGGGGTGGGTGGGGGAGGGGCATCATGGAGCATTAAACTAGATAATGTGTGAAGTTCCCTGTATCTCTGTATCCTCCCTCTGATTGAAACAAGATCCTTTCATCTTATAGACGTCAGGTGGTGAGAAGTCAAGTGACTTGTCCGAGGCTGCAGACGTAGCCAACAAGCAAAGTCAGGCCTCATATGTGAGTCCTGCCATTCAAATTCCTTTTTGTTTAACCATACTGAGGGAGAAGATTTTGGGAAAGAAAAGATTTTGGGGAAGCTACATAGTACAGTGGCAAGAATGCTTGATTGAGAATCATTCTAGACCCTGGTTCTAGTCCCCCTAATTTGCTGTGCAGCCCTCAGGAAAGTTATTTCAACTCTTTTGGACCTCTATCAAATGGGGACAATGATCCCTGCCCATGCTATCATTGTGAAGTCGAGATGAGGTCATCAAAAAAGAGGGAAGTACTTTGAAAAGTATAAAACACCATATTAAAACTTTAAAATAAGTCTGACTTGAGAGATAGCATGGCAAAGTAGATAGAGAGCTGGGCTTGCAGCCAGAAAGATTTGGGTTCAAGTCCTGCCCTGACACATACTTAACTGTGTGACCCTGGGCAAATAACTCAACATCTCAGTGCTCAAGACAACTCTATAGTCTCTAAGTTCCAGAGGAAGTGGATGGAGTTTCTGCACTGGGAAGGTCTCTATACCAAAGAAATCACAGGCCCAATCTCAGCCCTGGTTTTTTTTGGGGGGGTGGGGGTGGGAGGGAGGCAATTGAAGTTAAGTGACTTGTTCAGGGTCACACAGCTAGTAAGTGTCTGAGGCCTATTTTGACTCAGCCCAATTCTTGATTTATCAAGTTCTATCAGTATTTTCCTTAAAACAAAGATGAACACTAGGGGAAGAATGCAGTCTGTTTCCTCGAGGATGAGATATGTACCAATTTAAAAATGCCTTTTGGGTCAACTTTATCAGACAATGAAACCCCTCCTGTGCATAATTCTGGAGAGTACAACCATATACACAGAACTCGGCACATAAACATTCAAAGAAAACTGCATAGCTATAGATTAAATTACACAGTTCCAAACAGATGCAGTTAACTTTAATGAAACACCACAGGACTTGTGTTTGGATATTGCTGTGGTGCTCTGTGCTTCGTTTAACAAGATTCTGGAGGCCTTTAAAAACTGCAGAAATACAATTTTGGATAAATGGACACGGATCACACTGAACTCCCTCTCTTAACAACTCTGATTGGGCCAGACTTCCCGAGAGGTACTGATTTTCTCTTTAAATGTGAAAATGCCTCCAAAGACAATTCGCCATACTTTACCAGGAGATGGCTCCAAGTTGATCACTCGAGCCTGAGATCTATAGCTTGAGAGGGATTTCTGAGGTTGACAGGAGGGCCTAACAAATTGTACCTACCCATAGAAACAGTTCAAGGCTAAAGGACTTCATTCTGTTGACAGATGCCTGGCTAACCTAACTGATGATTCTTCTCTCTCCAACCACATTCGTTTTTTATTCCTAGCCTTTCCATTCCTGATTCACATCAGAATCTTTCTCATCAAATGATGTAATGTTTATATAGAGCTTCACAAATCTCAAAGTGCTGTATAAATGTCAGCTAGTATTAATAATAATAATTATTATTATTATTTAATCATTGACATTCTCCCAGGGTAGTTATCTAACCAGGTGCCAGCAAATGTAACAAAGTTGGGTCAGTACTGCTTCCATCTGGGGTTTGGGGCAAGGCTTAATCATGGAAAGATTCTGTAAAACCAGCGAACAAAGTCAAAGTCCCAAATTAGAGGTTTTAAAAGAGAGAGAAAGAAGAGACAAAGAATTCCAAGCAATGTTCTTACCTTGACTCCTCGAGGGCCCGGATATCCAATTGGACCCTGGGGACCAGGCGGGCCCTAAGGTTAAAGGAAAAAATAACAGTTAGGCTTTGTTTCAACAAACAAATCAAGCTGTTCCTTCATAGCTCTGGATAACTTGAAGACTCAACATAAAGGAAAGGATTCCCCTTCAGATGAAGCAAATGAAGATCGGTATATGGCCCCAGACAGATGGTGGGTCCAAGTATAAATGGTTTGTTAGCATATGAGAAAATAGTACCAAGTGAAGAGTGTAAGTCAATGAAATTTGATTTCTGCAGCAAAGATTTGTAATAGAGAACTTTCAGCATATTTGAGTAAGATACTTTTATTATAACCAAAGGATGATCTTGCCTTACATCCCAAGTTTTAAGACATTTGTTGCTAGACATCTATTAGAGATTAGTCTTTAAACACTCTCCCTGCTCTTCACACCTGACCCTCCATTGAGAGAACCAGTCAATATTTATCAAATACCCTTTATGTGCAGAGTTTAAGTCACCCTCATCCCTTTGTTTTTAATCCATTTAGACCTCTCCTAAATTTCTCTTCTAGCTGTGGAAACTCTGTTGGTAAAATTCTATCCATTTTCCATCTCAAAAACAGGAATCGTTGAGCGAAGACAATCCAAGTGTGCCCTTCATCAGAGCTTCCCTTTTTACTCTCTGCAAGTTTTTGACAAGAGGGTGCAGCTAAGCAGAGTAGATATGTGGGAGAATGGCTATGGTATAAATGGAGACAGCGTATGAATGGCCAAATGGATTAGGAAAGAGGAAAGAGAACAGGGGAAAATCTAGCCTCTCACCCATGACCCTTGTGTGGCAAGGTCACAGGTGAGTCCTTGACTTCAACAACCACTACAAAAACTTCTTGAGTACCCACAAGTATGCAGAGAGCTGAAAAAGAATGGACAGCACTAGTCATATCCAGGGCATTAAGCAACTATAGTGGGCAGTACAGCAGGGGACACCGACATCCTAATAAATCAAGGTTCAACCATACCCACAACAAAAGCAATAGATGGAAATCTCATCCAGTGTGTGAGACAACCAGTACCGTACAGAATAGGAAGAGCTCATATCCAGGACCCAGAATTATTACATCAGGCAATGACATCAAAGTTTAATTCAATGAAAATAGGTAAATATTCAAGGGTCACATAGAGTTTCTGGTGATCTCTGGTTAAGCCAAGAGGAATCTTTATTTTTAAAGATTGTTAGTAACCTTTTGAGGCTATGGCAATAATTCAGGGAAAGTTATAACCTTTAGCCCAATGCTTGCAGACTGCCTAATGTTTGCAAAAAAATTTTTTTTTAAATCTCCCAGGTTATTGAGTATAATGTTGATATTTCAGAGACTCAGCTGATCGTCACTTAGACAAAAGGCCTTAGTCATGGATCAGGTGCTATTTCTCCATGCTGGACAGTATCCGGCCTTGCAAGGGTGAAGATCAAGCCAACTGACCAAGTTCTTGTAAAAGAGACTAATGGATCCTTTCCAGCCCAACAGGGTACATGGTAGAGCTATGGATCAGTTTCCTGAAAAGCCAGACTGGATAACTCAGGGATGCTAATTTTGAACTATGTCCTTGGAGGGCAGAGAAGGAAATGCTTTAAGTGGTTAAATAGTTGGGAGGGGAAACTTGCATGAAACAACTATAGCCAAACTATGATTTTTTTCTCCTCTACCACCCCCACTAAAGCATCTACATTATTTGATGTGGATCACTGCACACCCTGGGGGAGACAGCTGGCTTTTGGGGAATATCTGACTTTACAGTCTTCTTTACATCTCCTTGACATTTGTGAGGGATGCATCCAAGAGATCCCTCTTAAAAGGAAACTGTGAAAACCACACTGTACCAATTATCAAGACTTATGTGCAAAAGGTGGTTTGTTTCCAACACAAAAGCAGCCATATTTTGAGTATTTTTAAAATGTAATAATGCAACAAAGGTCTTTTAATCCCATCTCTTCTGCTATACTAAGCAAGCTCTCAAGCTTATCAAATAATGCCTCTTTTTCACTTGAAGTCATTTTTTTTTGCTCTTCATCCTCTGTCCTCTTTTCTTGCATCACTTTTTATTTGAAGGGTCATACTAAGTTTATAGATGCACAAGTATCATGAGAGTGTGTTATCCATAGGAGAAGCAGCCCAGGTGTAGTGGAAAGAGAGCTGGTCTTGAAGCCAGGAAGATTTGGCTTTGAATGCCACCTCTGACACACAAAGGTTATGCCACCCTGAGCAAGTTACCTAGTCTTCCAGTGTTGCAGGCAACAATCAGTTGTGGAGAAGGTGCCAAGCTGTATTGGCACCTTCATAGGTAAAGGTCAATGAAATCATAGGCTCAGGCCCTCTTCTTGTGGAAACCATGGAGTATCATACTGCATAAAGGAGAATGGGGATCGCATCATGAATTGAAATTCTGCAAACAATATGGGTTTCACATACTGGGCAGTGCTTAGATGCAGATTAGCTAGACTGGAAGCCTTGAGGATCGCTGGTAATTCATGCTAGCTGGCTCCCCCCAGTCCCACCATCTGAGGCTTGCCCTACCTGGTGTATGTATACTTAGATGGGGCTATAAATAACATTGGATTTGTCGCTCTTTTGGCCCTGTCTGGTGTTCTGAGAAACCAAAGAGGAGTACCATCTTTTACTAGATGGGACTTTCAGCACAAATATGTCCCAGATGAGACTGAAGCATTTTAGAAAGATACTCACCTGACCACCTTTCTCCCCTGGAGGGCCTTCTTTGCCAGGATGTCCCTGTTGATAGAAAAGAAAAGCACTGAATTATTCCATCCACCACTTTGGAAAGTGGTGCTCACCCATGGTTCATCTCTCTTATATCGTCATTAACCATGCTCTCTGTGGGTCTCTTCACTCATTTCCCCAAAGAACTCGAGCCACACTGCAGGGATTCCTTAATATGGTCCTAGCACAGCACCGCCCTCCAATACACAGTTTACAGATGACCAAATTGGGGCACAGACAAGAATAGCAATTTGCTCAAAGTTTCACTGAGCAAATGAAGTCTATGGCAGAACTGGGCAATAAAAACCAGACCTCTGACCTCTAGATCCCACAGCTTCCTAGACCGGCTGTCACTATGCTGTCTCTAAAAACTTAAATATCTATTTGCTAGAAGAAAAGTAAGATGAAAGGCTGTTGATGAGGGCTAAGATCAGCAGCTCCCATCACTCAGCTTGGAACTGACTATAGTTCTTTCTCAACTCATGTGGATATGGAGTTTATCTTGAGACCGTAGGCCACAATCTTATTTAACACGTGTCCCACTTAGAATTTCCGTTTGAAACTGGGAGAGACCTTAACGATCTAGTAGTCTAGGCCCTATATTTGGAAATTGGGAAACTGAGGTCTAGCTGAAATTGCTACATTCTTCTCCCTCAGTGCTCTTTTAAATTCAGGCATGTATCAATTCATTCTTAGGGCTCGGAGCACCTAGCTTTCCAGCACATTTTATTTTTCAGTGAACTTTAATCGCTCTGGCTTCATGTTCAATCAGTCAATATTTAGAAAACTAAAGAAGAGAAATATTCACTGTCAAGAAATATTGCTTCAACCAAAGCTCACTGGAATACAATCATGTGGTAGAGACCCAATGGCCCATCGCTTTGAGAAACATTATCTTAATGTATTTGTTTAAGAGGGGGAAAATATTTATGCATTTGGTTTTCGTACTTTTAAAAAAAACTATTTCCAACAGTTTTTCAAAGAGTAAATAATAAGCCAATCATGTCAGGAAGTGTAAAACCTTGTTTTTGTGCCTTCAAGGGTATTCTGATGCAGTAAATAGCCTCATGGCCAAATTTTTACCAGGCCTAATGCTGTGTTCCTGCTGGTGTTCTAGCAGAAGCTCTGATCGGAATTCAGGTCATCATATGGCAGATGCATTTCTCTCCAAAAAAGCAGGATTGCATGGAGAGAATTCCAGAACTGTAGTTCTGTAGTTCTGGAATGGTTCCTAGAGGCCCTGCTTATTTCAGAACCTACAATCTGATAATCACGTCTTTCTTGATCCACTTAGGAGTCAGTAGTGAGGTGGTCATTCCAACAAATCTGGAGCCCAGGGGGATGGGAGAGGGGGCTGTGTTTTGTACACTCAGGCATTTTGACTCAAGTTTAGCAAAAGTGTTGCCTACGTTGCTTCGAAGAAACAACTGTTTTTCTATATGTCAGAGATTTTTTTTCCCTACAAAAGTGAAATTTTTCTTTACTATCTTTTGCTATCCATTGTATTTCATTATAATTTCCATGACTATCAGAAAGTACCATATTTGAAGAAGACAGCATAGAGTTTGAGACATATCCCTCAAAAAAAGCATTTTAAGGGGCTCTCTACAACTGACAACCTCATTGGAGTTGGCAATGAAAACAACAGCTCTTTCAACAGCTGGATGGCTATTTAAAAATTTTTTTTTAAAGTATACTTATAAGTATATCTTTCCTACTATACTGAAGAACATAAAGATGGTCTTCCTATTTCTCCATAAGAAGGATATCTATACTGAACTACCTCCATGGCACACCGAATGTGTTTGTCCTGAGCCATCCACATACTGCTATCTGGCCTATTTTAGAATCAACGCCATCCACCAATAAAACATCTGGTCCAAGTAAAAGATGCAGTTTGTCTTTAAGATTGAGAGTTCAACCTAAGGCCAGGGTTATGGCTCGGTCGATAGCCTAGTTTGATGGTGTTAAAGGGGTAGGGAGATGGAATGGGATCTAGCCTGTGCCCAGAATCGGTCTGGGGGTAGGGGTTGTTATTGTTGAATTATTTCAGTCATGCTCAACTCTTCATGACCCCATTTGGGATTTTCTTTGCAAAGACACTGGAGTGGTTTGCCATGTCCTTCTTCAGCTCATTTTACAGATGAGAAAACTGAGGCAAACAAGGTTAAATGACTTGCCCAGGGTCACATAGCTAGTAACTGAAGCTGAATTTAAACTCAGCTCTTTCTGATGAGGCCAGATGTTCTATCCACTGTGCTACCTAGCTGCCCTGTAGCTAGGGTTAGTGCTCCATCTGTGGGCTACAGCTAGGAAGCCGCAGATCTAAAGAAGAAAATTAAAGCAAAGAGCTGTTTGCTAATCAGATACCAAATAATTATTAACATAATTAACCTTTTTATCTAGGTTATCTTCTGATCGCATTATTAAAACTATAAAATATAGTGACTTTAATAATTGATTTAGTTCATTATTTTTATCAGAATAGCTAAAATATTCCATATGCAATGAGTAAAGTCAAAAGAACTCATGGTACCCCTTACAGAGAGAATGACTGAGTAAAAACTACTCTCATTCTATATTGTTTCACCTCGACTACCTTATTTTTCATAATTTGTTATTTATAAGCTATATATATGTGTATATATATATATATATATCTTATTTTCATAATTTGCACAGCTTGACCATGGACCAGATTTGTGAGTTTAACTTATTATTTCCAGGAGATCTCCAATTTGGAGCTTGCAACACTGTAAATTCATGTCTCTCTCTTACCCTTCACTGTCTGCAAACTAAAAATACATCTTTGTATTACTATTAGGACTTAGCATCCCCCTTTGTTTCTACAGAACAGATTACTCATTGAGCATCTTTCACACCTAGCTGATTATTTCTCATCCTGCTTCCTTGCTCTCCCACAAGTTGTTAAAGATGCCAGGGTAGGTTCCAATAATTAAATGACACACAGTAATAAATAATAGCTTTCCTACCAAGGCAATCACCACTCTTTGATTGAAACACATTATGAAAAGCATGTCCCAAACCCAATAATTACTGTGCAATCAGGCATGAGACCAAATGTGTATTTATTAACAGACTTAGAGAATGAGTCAAATGAAGCTCAGAAATGTCCACCCCTATGAATCTGTAAAATGTATCTTCTGGCTGGGAGTGAGTTGGTTGCTGTGTTAGGGGGATGGGAAGTTGGGACTTGGGAGAGAAGGAGCATTCAATTCAACCCCATTTAACTCAACACATTCAATTCAAATAAATTTAACTCAACTTACAGGAGGTCCATCTGCACCAGGCATTCCTGGAAGTCCAGGTTTACCCAAGGGGCCCTAGGGGAAAAAGAAAGATCAGCAAGAAATCACCCTGTGGTCAGACTTGCAACACATTTGTCTAGTGTTCACTGGTGCTACATATGGGAAAGTGGTAACACTCCTATCTGTTTCTTCATCCCAAGATCCCTTCATCTACTCAATTATCATCTTCTCAAATGCAGCCCATTAGAAGGAATCTCTGTGATAGTAAGACATCAGTCTGATGAATAAACTCAGGACCCAAGCTTTTACCAAACAGGAATCCAAATGCTTTGCTTTGTTCAGAACTTTGTAGGGTAGATAGAAAGAAAATGGCCAGAAAATTGTCTCCAGCAAGGTGAAGGAGGAGGAAAGGACATGCCTTAAAAGCAATAAAACTCAACTTAGAACCAGCTGACGCCAGGAAGAAATTCCATTGAGCAAACCTTGTTTTTCATTCAGGGCATTGGGTTTCCGCTGACCAATATCATCACCAAAATGAAGTGGCCGGTGAGGGAGGATTTTCAAAGCTCTTAGGGACTCCAAAGCCACCAAGTCATGGGAGTCATGCACCCGCAAAATCTATTAGAAATAATCTTCTGCTGGTCCCAGAAGAAGTTTTGTGTCAAAGTGAAAATTTCCCTGCCTGAGGCGGAAAAGCAAAAACTTCTATTTGTTACCCAGGGCTCTACTCTTATCCCATGGCTCAGTCTTTTTCCTAGCTAATATCTGAGTGAAAACATCCTGATGTTTTACTTCCCTCAAAATACTGCCTTTCAGATGGAAAACAAATGCAAATGTTATGAATTAAAGCTTAACTGTGCGATTTTCCTCTTCCTGCCCTGGACATAGACAGATTAAATGTTCCTATACACAGGCAAGAACAGATGTGTAATGGGCGATGGGGTGGGGTAGAGGGGAAGTAGTAAGATGGGCAAATGCGTACTGATAATGGCCATTACATTATTTTGTATTGAGGGAAGTGGGAAGCAAAGCACATACTTTTTCTCCTGGTGGACCGATTGCACCCTGAGGACCTGGAAGACCCTGTAAACAGAAAATGAATGGAGGGGAAGAAGTCAGATAATTTGCTTTACCCAGAACATCTGCTTAGTATGTGTATATCCTTTGTCTACCTTATTGACCTCTAGTACCATTTCTCCTTCTGAATTAAAATACACCAAAGCCAGAAATGCCAGTCTCTGCACTTTACCTTAGCAATCTGTGGTATACTGTGTTAGCTGCAGCAGACCAGGAGTTATATAAAGGGATGGGATTATTTGGGGGGTGGGGGTGGTAATAGTGATTGAAGTAGGCCTCGGGAATAGGCTTAAATGGGTGGCTACATGTTGGGTAAACTATTCTAACAATGATAAGGCCCACTTACATTTGTGGAGAGGGTGTTACATATTTCTAAAGCGCCATCACACTCACAATCAGATCTGACAGTGTGAGGCAGGCTTGGTACCTGTAATTATTATTTTCTTTTTACAAATGAAAAAGAAGAGGCTCAGAGTAATTCAATGGCTTGTCCAAAGTCACACGGACACAGTGGCCTATGACCCAAAACAAAGCGTCTCTTTTAAAAAATTCAATTTTATTTCATTTTCAGATCTGCATTCTCTCCTTCACAGGATAGAAACCCATTACGAACATTTTAGTCAAGCAAAATAAATTCCCATGGTGGCCACCATGGTGTGTGTGTGTGTGTGTGTGTGTGTGTTTGTGAATCTGTACTTTGACTCCATCACCTCTCTATTAGGAGATAGTTACCATGTTTCATATTGTGCACTTGTGGTTGGTCAATGTAATGATTGGAGCTCCTAAATCTTTCAAAACTCTAAAACTAGGCGTCTTAACTTTAAGTCTAGTGTGTCTCTCCTTGGGTTCTGGGACCTCTTGGTCATGAAATTTCTGTGTATAATAACGTTATCGTCCTTTAGGCAGATGATACTCACCTGGGCACCTGGATTACCCTGTTGTCCTGGGGGGCCAGGTTCACCCTGAGGACCCTGTAAGGAAGGAAATAACAAAAGGACTGAACAAAATACAAAGTGGTATTAACAGTCTGCTCCATGAAGAAGCAGTGACCTTCCAGCCTGAAAATTGGCTCTATCTCAAGCTCTATTAAGAAGAGCAGGAGAAAATGTTGAATATTGACAGAGACAGAGAACCAGGATCTATGGACAAAATTGTGCAGAATGAACTGGTATTAAAACTAAATGGTTTTCTTACATCTTAAAAGATACGGTTTGGGTGGTGGGAAATTATCCAGCTTCACTCAATAGGCAAACATATAAAACTTGATATCCAGAGAGTTGATCAAAACTGAAAATTTTAAAAAGCTTCAAAAAAGCTTTAGGTAAATTCCTGGATGACAGCAGTTTTTAACAGGTCATTAAGGAAGGTATCCCTCACATACAACATTCTATTTCCTGTCTTCATGACTTTGAAGAAGCTATCTCCCAGGTGTGGAAGGTATTCTTGCTTTACCTCCACTTCTTAGGATCCCAAGCCTCCTTCAAAGCTCAGTTCTTAAGTGCCAAGACTTCCTATATTAGGCCTTTTCTGACCCCCCTCCACATCCACTCCCCATCTCATGCTAGTGACCCATCTCCACTAAGATTAATTTGAATTTTGACTTGTATATATTTTGTATCTCTATATGAGTATAATATGCCATTTTTCACAATAGAATGCAAGCTTCTTGAGGAGAGCAATTTTTATTTTTGTATTTGTTTGTATCCCATACCTAATACAGTGCCTAGAACACAAATGGCATTTAACGAATGCTTATTTAAATTTAATCTAATTTAAATAAATTTTTTAAATGCTGATTTATTTGACTGTTTGCCATCTAGAGCCAGTCCCTGACCTATGAGATGACTTCAGGTGCTTTTTCTAATACAGACACACTGACTTGTTCTTCCTGGCAGAGATAAAATTATGGGTTGGAGGGACTATGGAGCTGACCACATTCTCAATCTGTTTAATGCCCAACCTCAGAATATTTTCTTTTATGGGCAGCAGCCAGGCTTGCCTAAGTAGATGCTTCCCTAACTGACTGAAATCATGCATGGTTGCATCCAGTCAGAAAAGAATGATCATGATTCTCTTTTGCTACAATCTACTGCTGAACCTTGTAAAATTAATCCACTGCTATATAGGCCTTTGCATGATGGTGACTGGTTTTCACAATGAATGCTCATTAAAATATGCAAATATCCCCAAGATTTTCAGTCCAGGAATATGTGCAAGGAACTCATTGGAAGAAAATCAAGTTTCCATTTAAAATTCCCAAGTCATCCCAATGTATCAGTATCTTACAGACAACCCTAATATGGAGAGTAGCCTCTGTGAGGCCTGCCAACTCTCTGTAAGCATATTTTAAACACACATTTGTTATCAACTTGTACACAGAAAATAATTTCCTTCTGCCCTTACGTAGGACAGCAAAAGTCTATAGTGGGAAATCATCTTCCTGAGACAGCCAGCCAAAAAGAGGCCTAAGCTTGGAACTACTAAACCACTGTCCTCTTTATGGCCTAAAGCCTATCCTCTTAGAGCATCTGTTTTTGCTGATTCCATGTTTAACTGCTTTGGCTCTTCCTCTAAGAGCATACATCATGATACAACAGATACTGGAGGGCACCGAAGGGGGAATTCCCTTGGAAATCCACTGTAAAACCAACATACATTAACTTCACCTTATTATAGAAATAGATTCTCTCTTGGCCTTGAAATGAATGTACCCAGAAAGTAATTAGCTCTTGTAATTTAGGAAAAGTGATGTGTCTGGATGCTTAACAAAGACTTACCACATTTCCCTTTGGGCCAGTTTGTCCATCCATACCCGTCACACCCTAGATAAAAATGTAAAAAAGAGAGAAAAAAAAATACATGAAAAGAAAAACTCCACCCCGAGAAGACAAAATCCAAAAACCAGTTCATCGGATGATGTCAAGGTCTTTCGATCTGAAAGAGAACAGCTGTGTGAATCGCGAAAGGCTTGCTTCAAAATTGCATCAGCTCAGCTTGCTCTTTGGACTCCCCCTCACCAAGGAGAGCGATGCCAGCCAAAATGTCCCAGTTTCTGTACCTGCTGGTGGGAAAAATTCAGGGCAACAAACTGTTTCCACTCCAGAGGAGGAAGCATGCTGGGAAAAGGCACCCTGAAGGAACAAGCTGGCAAAAATTAGGGATGGAAATAACTTCTATGGAAAATAGGAGCTTTGCTCTGGCTGCAGAACCCTCAACATTCCTGGTCTTGCCTGCATGAGGGGAACAGAGCTTCTTCCTTCCTTACAGTAGCCAGATCTACATGCTCTATCCAAAGAATCCTTGCCTTTCCCCCCAGACAACCCAGAATCACAGAATTTAGCGTTAGAAGGGGCCTTGGGGACCCTCTATTATGACACACTTAACAAGTAGTCATCTGGTCCCTACTTGGAGATCCCTGGGAAGGATCCTCTAGCAGCAGTCCAATTACACTTTTGGACATCTCTAATTACTAGGAAATAATTAAATCTGACTTGTTGCAACTTCTACCCTCTAGGGCCAAACAGAAAAGGTCTAATTCCTTTTCTGTACAACTCTTCAAATACTTGAAGACAACTATCCATTATCCTCTGAGTCTTCTCATCTTGAGGATGAAACATGCCCAGTTCCTGCAACCCAATAAAGGCCAAAGGGATAGAAGAGGTTGCTGGCTTTGTCCAGTTTTTGGATGCCGTACCTGCCTGACCCAGGTAGGACTGCAAGACTTTGGTTAGTGCTTTCCCATCATTGTTTCACAGCCTAGTCTACAAAAACTTTTATGACCAGAGGGCCTTGCTGCTTAAAACCTATAAACTTAAAAATAAAACAAAATCTGCCTCCTACTTTTCCCTGGGTTGTGGAACATGTCCCCTAAGCTGCCAAGTGTTACTGCATTGAGACAATGATGGTCAAAGTCATATACAGTTTTTTTTATGGAGTTATTTTTCCACTCTGTAGTATAGCTGGGAAGTACTGCTCTATGTTAAATCTGTCACTCAGCCTGCCTTGGACATCCAAGTTCACTTGAATAGAATCTGATTTTATCATAGGATCTACAGCTGGAAAGTCCCATAGAGGTCATCTTATACAAATTTCTTGCTTTACAGTTGAGGAAACTGAGGCCCAGAGGGAGGAAGGGTGTGATCCTAGTTTGCCCAGATGGAACGGAGCAGAGCAGGGATGCAAACCCAGGTCCTCTGATTCCAAATTCGGTACTCTTCTGCTATACTGGTGGTTTTCAAATGATATACCAAAGCACATTAGTTCTGGCCAGGTGTGCTGCAAATGGCACAGAAATTAAACTTGAAATCATGTGTACATGGATGAGTCTCTTATCTGTGCTGCAATGTGTCACCATTCTCCCCAGAAAAGAATAAACGGATGAATGAAGAATAATGATGATAATACTTCACCGTGACCAAAAGTATTTTGAGAACTATGGCTCTGTTACATACTGGCTCCTCATCGTTAGGGTGGACCACAGTTACCCCTTATTTGGGCTACTTCCCAACTATGGGGTACACTACTGACCACTTGGGGATAACAGCACATTTTGAAAATCACAACTCAAATGGAAGGAAGTGTAGGGGCAGGGTCCACACCCAACAGGGGCTGAGAATCTCCTTAGTAACACCAGCCTGGCAGCACATTCTCTACAAGCCTCATTACCTTTAGTCACCAATAGATTCTAACTCGATAACATGATATTGTTTCTCTTCTGAGTAAACTACAGAGAATAAAAGACCCATAAAATGAACCATCTTTCCTTCTGAGTTTTGGAAAGTACATCAGTATTATTTCAGGGTCACGTACGACTTTGGAGGAAGAAGTAAATTGTAGAGAAAAGAGAAAAAAGTAGAGACAGGAGACCCAGCGGTTGTTTTGGTTCTGCCCCAGGCCCAGCTGGGTAACCTTGAGTAAATGATCTTCCTTGTCTGTGCTATAAAGTGAGGAAATTCAGTGAAGGCCCCTCTCAGCAGAGGATTGTGGATCTATGACTTTCCTGGGATGCAAAAAGTGAGCGGCACAGGTGACATTGGGCCCCAGGAATCCTAGTTCTCTGACCTCTGTACTTTCACCTAAACAATCATTTTGGGGAGTTGTGTAAAACAGAGAGGACACCTGGATTCCTATCATTTCTCTTTTTAACATTAAAAAATATATACGTGTAGCTTTCTGGGAAAGAGGCAGGAAACTCAGAAGGAAAAAAATCCAATTCTAAATCTGGGCCCTTATTTTGTAAACCTACATTTCTAATGAAAGCACAATTCCTTCCAGCTTTGAAGGACCAGGGCCACCTCTTATCTGTGTACTTTAAGCTTCTGCTAACACCTCAGGTTTCCTTGGAGCAGGTGTTCGCAGTGATCAGTTCAGATTATCTGCCTGAATGACTAAGTGGAACATTAGAGCCATGACAAGGGGGACAAACTTGGATTTTTCAAGGGCAACAATAAAGCAAGAGATGCAAAACAGGCCATGGAACTTACAGGGGGTCCAGGTGGGCCAGGTGGGCCCTTTGGTCCAAGCAAACCACGAGGTCCCTAAAATAGAGAAGGAAAAGATCCATGTCACGATTCCACTCATGAAGATGTACATTTAGATATCAAGATCTGAAAACTCAGCACCATAAAAACATCTTGCAGAAATGCTGGCTTGGCTGTGAGATACGTCCTTTATGGAATGCCTTCCTTCCCCCACTCTGCCCTATCAAAATCCTACTCATCTTTCAAAGTCTACATTAAGTTCTACCTCCTTGAAATCTCTAATGACTTAAACACTCATTGATATCTCTCTTTTCTGAATTCGTTTGGTGGTGATTTTCTATAACATACAATGTAGTATGAGTATATATACACATGTATGTATGGACATATATATATATACATACATGTATATATATATATGATGTTCCAAAAGTCTTAGTACAGTTTTAAACTTTAAAAACATAAATAAATTATTAAATAGCTTTAATAACATAAATGAGTTATTAAATAGCTTTAATAACTTCACTTCAATAAGACTTTTAGGATACTCAGTGTATACATATACATATGTGTATACATACACATAAAAATATACATATGCATGTATGTAAAGTCTTACTGAAGTTTTAAGCTATTAAATAACTAAATATTTATCTATTTGTGCATATATGTATATAGTATATATGTATATGTGCATATATGGACTTATGAATATGCAAACACATGTGTATATGATATAAATACAAACTTATGTCCTTATAAAATATATATATGTAGAAAGAGAAGATTGGGAGACAGAGAGAAACAGAAAAAGATAGAAAGACAGAGACAGGGACAGAAAGACAGAGAAAGAGACAAAAAAAAAGGGAGAGACAGAGAAAGAGAGAGATGGAAATGGAGGGAAGGAGAGAGAGCAGTCTGCAGCTGCTCCACATGTCTAGGTTTTTGCTTCTCCAAATAGACTATAAGCTACTTGAGAGAAGGGCCTAAGGGATGTTATCCCTGCATATCCTCTGGCAACTCACGAAGTGACAAATACATAGCAAGAACTCAATAAATATGCTCAGATCGAAAGTATAATTGGGCTGGTGATAAAAGCAGTGATATCTCAGGCTATATCTGAGTTCTGGAAACATTTTTAACTGGCTCATTTCATTCTCAGAAGGGAATCAGACCCAGAACAAACTGCCTCACGTGCCAAACAACTGTACCAAGAAAATTCATTGTCACCTCACAAAGTAAAATGCGCACATGCATGTTTTAGATGAGCCATCAAAGATAATGGTGAAAACTGGATTCCCATCCATCATAGTTAGTGTTCAACTTTACAGATCACCTTTCTTCTGCCTGAGTCTTCAGGTTTAGACATCTGCTTACCTTGGTGTGCTCTGAAAGCATTCAAGAACTTGCTCTAAAACCGAATTGTTTGGAGCTGTTGCTCTGAAATGGGCTGCTGTATGCTGAAGGCCTGTGCTTCTGTTCTAGAGCTAACTCTAAGGCCCACCCAGCTATCCTACAACCATATATTCTGAGCTCTACATCCTATTCAAGAATTCAAAGTCACCACCTGGCCTGGTGGCACATTTATCATGTTCGTTGAATGGAATGGAGTTAAAGGTCATATTCTTCAATAGAGAAGCAGTAAGGTAGAATGGACAGAGAGCTGGCCTTTTAAAAGCCAAGAAGACCTGGGTTCAATTCCAGTCTCTGACATATAGGGACAGGAAGACAGAGAGAGAAAGAGACTAGAGAGAGTGAGGGAGACAGAGAAAGAAAGAGATGGAAATGGAGGGAAAGGGAGAGAGCAGTTTGCAGCTGTTCCACATGTCTAGGTTTTTGCTTCTTCAAATAAACATGGGAAGGGCCTAGGCAGTTTCTATCAAATTTTAATTGGCTAGTAATGCATGCATGTGACCAGATCACTTAGCCCATCAGTGCTCTAAGCAATTTGCTAAGACTGTAAGTTGCAAAGACGGTGCTGACCTGCACTGATGGGACTTTCCCCAACTGAGAATTTCCCTCTATCAATGAATCACGGATCCGGTCTCTATTTCCTATTGTTCAATGGAATTGAGTTGAATGTCACATACTTTTATGGGTGTCTTTAGCCTAAGTAGGAATTCCCTCCCCACTCCCCTGCTCCCCTTGGCCACCCCTCCCCTACATCCTTCCCTTTTTGACAAAGGTCCGTAGAAACCACTGGCTTTTCATCCGGGCTATGCTCCCTACCCTATCCTCCTTGGCTACAAATAGGCCTTCCTTGACATGCCTGATATTGAGGGAAAGGAAAAGAAGAAGATGAATAAGGAGGATCCCTTAACGACAGAAGAATATTTGAAAATGTTCAGGATCATTCTTTCAGGTTCTCACAGGGAGGAAGAGAATAAAACATCATCCAGTTATGCTGCACTTCATGGTAAGCCTCTAACTGAGCTGCTTCTCACTAGGGTGTCTCTAGGAAGAAACTGTAGCTCTTGGATCCAAACTCCCTGCCTGATACTTCATATGGCTCATGATGTACAAAGGCCTCTTAGAGAAGGTGCTTCCTGAATGTATTTTTGAATCACCGTTGTGGAGAATTGTATAAAGATACAGAGCGGAGAAAGAGAGTTGGAACCAAACTTTCGAGGCAGAAGGCCATGCCACAAAACTTTGGGAAGGAAGGAAACTTTTGGGCTTGGCTGTGTGTTAAAAAGGGTTTTAATTGATATGAGTTTAGCTTTTCATCTCACCATGCTTTCTGTAATTCAGGGACAGAGGCTGTGACAATGTTTTAGGTTTACTCCCAGGCACTTTTAAAGATGGCATCAACAAGTTGGCAAAGGCCCTACCTACTACTCTGAAGAAGGCTCCATCTTGGTCATACATGCATTCTGGGCTTTTATTGGGTGAGAGTCCAGGGGCATGGATTACTAGCCAATTAAAATTTGATAGAAACCGCCTAGGCCCTTTCCATGTTTGTTATTGTCATCTAAATGCTTCCTTCATTATTGTAATACCTGGCCCTGTAAATGTTCTAAGAAGTTAATAACCCAGAAGTTATTGCTTAGACATGTGTTAAAGAGATAGCTATGTTGATGAATTCTTCATAGAAGTTAATAGGACATCTAGGGTATAATTTAGCCCCAAATGAATCTATAAACGTCAGCCCCATGTTCTATAAAGTGTTTGCAACATTTCTCATCAATTAATGTCCCCATACACATAGAGCCGAGCTGGCATTTACAACTAAAAAGGGACATTTTAAAAGCACCAGCATATGAAGAGTAATTAATGCCCTTTTCATTACCAAAGAAATCTGCTTTGGCCCAAATACAGCAGCCTAAGTGAAAAGATCATAAGATCATCTGGTTGCTCAGGTCACAGGCATGCTGCCAGGGAACTTGCCTTTAGCAAAAGCTTACTATCAGAAAAATGTGACAAACTTATATTGGTCGGTCATCGCTGCTACTGTGAGCCCTGAGATCCAAAAGGGACATTGCAGTGGCTCTAGTCTTGTTCTAAAAGGTGAGGGGCCTTTCATTTATTCCTTTATAACCATACTGTGGTTCATCAGAAATATACCTTTCCCCCCACCACCAGAAGTCCCTGAATTTGTATCTGTATCCTTGGGTAACTTAACAAAGTCTGTGCATTCTCAGTTCCTAGATGGTAAATTCCTTGAGAGCTGTGATTTTATCTCTGTATCCTCAACACCAATCACAGCATAATATGCACAGTTAGGATTTAATATTTGATGAATTGAAAAAAATGATTCATTGTTATAATCAAACTAAACATAGTGGCACCTAAATGTTGGACAATAGTTCAACTGCTGAGTTACTGATTTCCTGCTGAGATTAATGGACTTACAGGCTCTCCAGGTAGACCTCTGGGTCCCACCTCTCCGTCATCACCCTAGACAGAAAGAAAAACAAGCAGGTTTGAGAAACACCACCCAGTTCCCTTCTCACTAAATATTAATCATGCAGAAAATCGGTTTCCCTGGAGCAATCAGAGGGTAATCATGCATAAGGAAGATTTTTCTCAGCCTAGAGAAGTACGTGGCACATTTGCCAAATTTACTGGTCCTTAGAAATGCTCTAGCAATCCCCTACACTTCATTGTCCCAGATAACAGGAGTTAGCTGGATGTACTGTGGGAGAAACAAGAGGTAGGTAGGGCTGAAGCAACCACAGTAGCTCACAGACCACAGGCTCCAGTGAAGAGGAAATCAGACAGAGAAGTCAACTGAGCCCAATAGATTGAGTTACCTTTATGTATCTCAGATATTAGATGGAGAAAGGAACCATGAGATCATCCCCCTTAACCATAGGAAGCCACATGTCTTCCCACAGGGCTCAAGACAAGCTACTCTAAAACAAGTTCACATTGGGTTTTCCAACCACGTCATGTAGAAAATGACTTCATTGTTTCAGTGAACTCAAGAATTGCTTCTTAATATTCCTCTTCCCTTTGGTTAACTGCCTTTTAGGCTCACCTAGTTAGTAACTTCCCTCCTTCAGTATCTACTGAAGAAAGGAAGTCTGTGGAGAGAATATCTACTGTTCATAAACTTACAACCACTATTTTGGTTCTCTCTCACTTGACCAAAGAAAAGTTGTTTTATATCATCCTTTAACCCTTATTCCTTGGAAATCTTTCTGCTCCTCTACTCTGAATTCCCTCCAGCACCTAACTCAGATGAGATCATTGCAGGCATGAAGCCCATAAGTCTTTCTGCTGAACTCTTTCAGTTCCAGCACAATCAGGGGCCCCTGTCTCAAAATCTGGCTGTACTGTTCCTTAGACTTGGGCCTCAGCCAATCTGACAGCCTGTAGGGAGAGTACCTTCTGGACACAATGCATTAGCTGAAATGATAAAGTGAGTGGTGCGTGCTTGACGCTCCCTCTCATTTGAAAGATCCCCTTTGCCTGCCTCTCACCATCAGCTCCCTTGGCTCCCTCCCTATTCCCTTCTCTCTTTTTCTAACCTGATCTGTATCACACATTCTGCCTTAAGTAACACAGTCAATTGCACATCTATTTGGTATTTCCTCTTCAATTTTCTTGCCCAGGCTCACTGGGGGATTGATGAGCTAGATGCAGTCAGGGATAAATTAGACAACTTACTCTTTCGCCATCATCTCCTGGAGAACCTGGGGGGCCTGAAGGACCAGGATCACCCTGGAAAAGTAAGATCAGAGTCAGACAAGCCTTGTTGAGTTCTCCCAAGAAAACCAATACATTTTTGCTCAGGTTCTCTTGGGTTTGATGTTTAGTTTCTCTCTACTTCCTGCATTTCACATCCAAAGCCCTCTGCAAACATTTTTACTGGTATGCACGATGCTTTAAGAGTTCAGCCACCCCACATGACCAGAAGAATTACTAGATGGAAAGATTCTCTGCCTGAGTGAACATCTAAGTCCTGAAATGAGAGAATTTGCTAGATGGGCTGTACACTTAGGACATGCAACAGTTCACAATCTGCATGCATGAAATCTCATGGAAATTCAATCTAAGTCTGACAAAAAAATGTTCCATGAGTTCTCTCCACACAGAGAGTCAGAGAAATGTAAGCTGACACTCCTGTCTTTAGCCAAAGAGCACAGCCCATATGAAGAACAGCAATCCTCTACACAGACCTGGAACATGAACCAACGAAACAAAATGTGAAAGGTTCACTGGTCCAGACTTCCCGATAGATTAAGCTAGGAGTTAAAAAAAGTAGAGAGATAAGAACTATAATTATAAAAACAGCCCGCTACATTGACATTTCTCTGATGACTACAGATAAATGAAATATTTCAATAACTATCTATTTCTAAAAATAATAAACTAGGATCATAGGATGTCAGACTTGAGAAAGAAGATGATCTATTTGGAGCCTGTAATTAAGGAAACTGAGACTCTGAGAAGGAAAATGACTTGTCAAAGATCACACAGGTAATTAGTGGCCAAGCTGGGATTAGAAGCCAAGCCTTCTAATCTAGACTAATATGTATTCCATTTTATAGGAGTTCATAGATTTAGAGTTGCAGTGGAACTCAGATCCATCCCCTTCATCTTACACATGAAGAAACTAAGGCCCAAAGAGCGACTCACTCAAAGTTATACAACGATCAGGTTCTCTGTTGGTGTTATTGTTGTTATTTGTCCTTCATTCTTGGAGAGGACCATGACATCAGGAAGGTGATGCCATGACTTGCAAGTGAACCGGATTTAAGAGAGGAAGGGCTGTGCAAGGTCAGGAGCCTCACTTTCTTCTCTGGAGCCATCTGGATCCAGTGGCAAGATATGGATCAAAATGACTAGAGATGGCCCCCCTCAGGCTCTCTAAACCCAAATTGGCCCTTCATGCCACTACACCTACCTCATGAGCAAGGGAGGGCTTGTGCCAGTGGCATCTCAGTTGCATAGACAAGGAAATTGAGGGTCGGAGAGATGAAATAACTAGCCCAGTATTACCTAACTAGGATGTATCAGAGGTAGGATTTGATTCTATTTGAATAGTACAGAGGTAGTCTAGCTCTCTTCCCAGCACATCAAACTGTGTCTTGTCAGTCTGCCTAGCACATAAGACAAATATCAAAACTTAGACATCCAAATAAATATTGTCTTCCAAATTACAGTGGTTCCCTTCTCCTCAGGAGCCTCTACCAAGGAATTGTCTTTAGAGCCCGTTTATCAAGCATATAAGTTAACAATCCGTTCACACACCATGACACATGGGCTCCAAAGTGGGATCTTCTCTCCTTGGGTACTAACTTGAGTCATCAGACTCACCTCTAAATGACTTGGCTTTTTCCCAAAGTTGAACCCGCCTTCAAAGAATGAAGTTGTGCAACTATTGAAAACACTGAAAGAACATGCCACAGGGCTCCTTCAGGATGTTTCCCAAGTCACAACAAAAGTTCTCATTGGTGTGAGAAGGCATAGCAAGAGAAGGGAAGAGAAAAACATTTCAGGATAATCTAAATGTTGAAAAATCCAGTTCCCAAAGCTACTCTCTGATCACCCTTTTCTTCAGATAATTCAAGCAACGAGTAGTCATTAGGCAGCTATTGAGTCCAGGGGCTAAATACTGACCTTATTTGGGAATAGATGAACTTAGAGAACAACTTCTCTGTTCTCTTCTGGTGTTTTGTTTACTTTTCAAAGGCAATTACAGCTCCCTCTAATGTGTGCAGCCACTGAGGCATCATCCTGAACTTGCCAAAATCTCCTATTCTGTGGTGTGAAGTTTTGGTTGGATTTTTATTTTATTCATCTTTCTGTTTTGTGTGCGTAAACAGTAGCCTTTGGATTATCTGAGGACATCACTAAAACACTGAAGTAAATTTCTAAAATAAAAATTTTTTTCTTCTCCTTTTAATTCAATTTCAAAATGATTTGGCTTGGCTTAATTATGAACTATAGGTTTAAAAATCTGCTTATTAATAATAATAGCTAGCATTAATATAGCTCTTTAAAGTTTGCAAAGTGCTTTGCAAATTTCATCTCATTTTATCCTTCCAATAACCCTTAAAGGTGGGTGCCACTATTATCCCCATTGATTTTGGGGATGGTTGAAGAAGGAGCTGATTTTCCAACAACAAAGAAGTCACTTAGATATCTTTTCATTTCTTCTTCCTTCTGCCATTGCTATTTCCTCTCAATTCTCCTTCATCATTGTGGGAGGATAGAAACAATACAAGGTTCAAAGAACATCTTCATTGATGTCATTCAGTTACCCCCTTAGAGGTCTGGGCCATCATTCCTGTACATGAAAGTATCCTACCTTCCACTTGAGGACAATGAGACATTCCCAGGAAACATCCATGGCTGTGAAGGCTCACTATGGGATTTCTCTGTTAACTGTTTTAGGCACATTGGTGATTACATTTTCAATGCTTACCCTATGTCCTTTCTCTCCAGGCAAACCAGCCAACCCATCAAAACCACGGTCGCCCTAAAAGGAAAAGAACAAAGAAAGTCATTTCAGATTCTCCATCACCTGAGCACCATCTTTCCTTCATTCTCCAGACATTATTGGGACATCAGGTTCAATTCTTCCCTTTACTTTAGGCAGTATACAGAACTATACAAGCAATGCTTCAGTGCAAGGACATGCATCCAATGTGCAGTCTAATAATGAATATATAGGGTCCAGTTTTCTTCTCCTACCCCGTGACCTACCTAGTCACTTTTCCCTACTTCATTCACTAGGACGCACTAGTAATGCATCCCAAGCTAGGGCAGGGGGAGGGGAAACTGGGCACCTTTTCAAGACTCAAGAGCATTCTAAACCTGGAGAAATCTTGGCAGATAGTTTAATCTAGCAATTTTCAAATTGTATACCCAAAGGTACCTTGGATGCTTTCAGAGGGTCTGTAAGGTCTAATCTACTTTTATGATAATACTAAGATGTTACTTGCCTATTAAAATATTCCTCCTTTTCTAACTACAAATCTGTGTGAGGCTGGATTTTCTTCATATACGTCAATCAAAACAACATATCATAACAGATTGAATGTAAAGGCAGATATGAAAGTCCAGCTATCATTTACTAAGCCAGATATTAAAGATTTTCAAAATTCTCATTAACTTTTGTTTTGGTTTGGAAAATATATTCTTTGGAAAATATCTTTAATAATATTTATGTTAACATGTTTATTATATGTTATTATATTTTTTATTATGTTATCATGTATTTATTACATATCTATTTTATTATATGGTATATTCAGAATAGATTGAGAGCAGGCAAAAGTGGAGTTTCTGCTTTACATGAATCTGTGGCGAACATTGACCCTGAGGGAAATGAAAAACCCCCTGAACCAAAGCAATAGTTGGTACAATCCTTTGTAAAATAGAATGACGGATGTGATGGACTAACTGAGGAACAGAAGAAACATGCTTGGTTTACTGATGGGACAGGAAATTTTGGGGACACAAGAGACATTGGAAAGCAGTAGCCTATAACCCCTGTACTAGGAGAACTTACAAGCCGCTGCAAGCCGCATTGTTGTTATATCTGGTCCATACGTTTCATTTTAAACGTGGAAAAACTTGAGTCTTAGGTGACTTGCTCAAGTCATCCAGTGAGCGAGCAATAAAGATGAGAATAAAATTAAGATTTATTTCTGAATTCTCAATCCGCTGCCTTTCTCACTATACCACACTGCCTCTTGGAGTGTTGGGACTGGGCTGAACCTCAGTGTGTGCTCAATAACAACTGGGGAGGAAGTGAAATGTGAAATATCATGAACCCCAAAACTTTAAATAAAAATGCTAAAAAATTGAAAAAAAAAACCCAAACCTAGAGAGAAGAGAGTATCAAGGAGAAGGGATTGGCAGGGTAGAGAGGTCAAGAAAGATAAGTACTAAGAAAACATCATCAGATTTGTCAATAAGAGATCATTGGGAATTTTTGTAAAAGTGGTTGTGTTTAAAGGATGAGGTTGGAAGTCAGATTGTAGAGACTTAAAACAGTGAGAAGGGAGGTAGAAGCATTTCTCTCTGCCCTGAAGAGGTCACCGCTCCCCCTTAGCTTTCTTTCCTCAGTGTGTCTAGTTCAACCTCTCTTAGCTGCTTGTTGGACTCATTGTTGCTGGGAGCAGTCTCTCTGATAACATCGTTATGGGGTTCGGGGGTGCGGGTGGGAGGACTATGCCATCTCTTGGCTCGAACCCTTCTCCTCTTGGCTGCTCCTCGGGTCTAGCTCCTCAAACTAGATCCTCAAATACCTAAACCCAGAGGTGTGTCTAATTCTTCCCACCAATTCCAATACCTTGCTGCTTTTGCGCCTAGTTTATGTCTTTGATTGCTTAATTGATTCAATAAAAAAAATGTCTAGGAATTGTTAAAACAAAAAAGAA
>CM053625.1:127712473-127823115 GCA_028646595.1 Phalanger gymnotis | reverse complement strand
TTGGCTCGAACCCTTCTCCTCTTGGCTGCTCCTCGGGTCTAGCTCCTCAAACTAGATCCTCAAATACCTAAACCCAGAGGTGTGTCTAATTCTTCCCACCAATTCCAATACCTTGCTGCTTTTGCGCCTAGTTTATGTCTTTGATTGCTTAATTGATTCAATAAAAAAAATGTCTAGGAATTGTTAAAACAAAAAAGAAATATAATGAGCCAAGTTCATAGAGTCCATTTCAATATTCTGCATTATCCATGCATGTGTATATATATGTATATAAGTATAATGCATATGTATATATATGTATATAAGTATAAATATATATATATATTCTATCCCTAAAGCCCCAAAGCAACCTCTACCAGCGTAGGACTTTATAGGATTTTCTCTGGAGTTAATCCATTCGGGTTAGACTCCTTTCTTAAAAGCATGTCAAGTACCACTTCCTACATGAAGCCTTTCTTGAGCAATCCAGTTATTAGTACTCTCCACTCTCAAAGTATTTTTATTATTTGGTATGTATTTTTATATTTTGCATTTATTTATTGACTCGGCACATATTGTAACTGCCCACAGACCTTAGCAGAATGTAAACTCCTTGAGAGCAGGGAATATATTTGGAGGGAGAGAAGGGGTTTTTGGACTCTCACACCCTAACAAAATACCTTGTACATAGCAGGCATTCAATATATGTCTTTTAAATTGAATTAAGTTGAACTGAATGCAGCTACAACTTCCAAACTACTGGTTTTAGGTAGCAGTTATAGAAAGTCTATTAATGGCTGTCTTTGGGGTATATTAACTCTCAATTAATTCCAAAGCTTCAAGCTGTCAGAAATACATCTATGTATGCATACCCATAGATAATAAAGTTCTTAAATGCTTTTTTATTATGAAAATGATGATGGTGATAGGTCCCTAGCCATGATTTGAAAGCACTGATTAATTCTATCAAATGGCAATTCTAAGATAGGAAATATGACAGAACCACAGAGATTTAGAAAGGACTTGAGAGATGATATAGTTCAATTCCCTGACTGATGCATGAAGCCCTTTCTACAATAGCTTCCCCTAAAGTAGCATTTGGAATGTATTTTTGGAATGCACTTGTCATGTCTTGTTTTTTTATGACCTTGGAGGTCCTATGAGCTCTTCTTATCTAAACTCTGTATCTCCCCCTCGGACTAGCCAATGATACAGCAGATGCTTAAAATATGACTAAGTCCCTATTAGAGAACAATTAATTCCCTTGAAATAGTCACATGTATTTGAATTCACACTAAAATAAATTATAATTAAATAAAATATGGTCATCAATTCTGCCCAATGGAAACATACAGTGAGAATACAAATAGACAACTTCAGACAGTATGTTCTTTGTACAAATCAGAACCCATTAGCCAGCCTCTGTATGAACACCTCTTCATTAAATTTTTATAAGCACAATAGCCTAGAGGTTGTTTCATACCAGATTAACTGGCCAGGGAAGGAAAATCATGAGTGATTAAAGGGTTCTGCCTACCAGCTGCTTACCAGCTAACCCAAGAAGAGCTGTTTCCCTACTCAGCAAAGAAGATACCCCTCACTGGCATTCAGCTGAGGTCTAAAAATTCTGCCAGAATTCTTATGAGAAAACAAAGGTTGCCTCTGAATCAGCTGAATGGCAGAGATGCCATAAGACCACTGCTTACCAGCAGCATCTTCTTCCGCACTAGGGTAGAGGAAAACAAGACTAACGTCAAGACCATTTCAGAGGCATGGCGGCAAGAAGAAACAAAAGCCTTAGAGCTGTTAACTGAAGGCGTGAGGAAGATGCTTTTGTGTCTTCTCTTGAGTTCCTAGAATGCATTTACTTAAATCTAATAGAGTTAGATCTCTCTCTCTTCCCACCCACACGTATTCCTCCTTTAAATATGGTGGACACTCAATAAGGTTTTAGAGGTTAAAGAGACCAAGAAATAATGTAGTCTAACTCCTTTATTTGACAAGAAAAGAAGACTGAATTCTAAAGAAATTAAGTCAGTCAATGAACACTTATTAAGGGCTTGCTACATGCCAGACACTGTGCTAAGGCAGGGGATATTTAGAAAGGCACAAACATTCTCCCTACCCTCAAGGACCTCACATTCTAACAGAGGAGACAACATGTGAATAATTTGGTTATATATGAGATAGGTATGTGTATATATATATATACATATATATACACTTACATATGCACATATACGTACTGTGTATACACATAAGTATATAAAGGTATGTCTATAAAGGTACTTATACATATATAGGTGTATACAGGAATATATATATATATATGATACACTCATAGGTATATATAAGTATATACGTACTTATAGATATGTAATATATATGTACACATACATATGTATATAAATACATGTAAATATTCTTCCTTTGCAACATATAAGAGGCCATATGTCTCATGATCTGAAGAGAACATATTATGTTTCCCCTGGCATATTACATTATGACCTCTGGGGCAGTATCCTGGGAATTTCCCAGCATCTTTAAGTGAAGCTGAGACACTTTCTAGGCTGTAGCTTTTCTCATGGTTGTTTTGAAGAAATTTTGATCTGTACGTTCATGTGTGTGTTTTTCTCAGTTGAGATTGCAACCCCCTCATGCTCAACACCCACATGGAGAGAAAGCAGACTTGTCCTTTTGAATAATAATGCCAACTGTTCCTTTCTGTAATAGAATACACCCAACAGATCATGTGCCTTCCCTTTTACACCCAATGGAGTAATGTGGGCAGACAGAACTCTCTCCTCCTTCTGTGCCAAGGTACTATGTAAGATGCTCCCACAAGATCAAATACCAAGAAGAAATTATTAAGAAGAAACACCGACCTTAGGTCCAGTTTGTCCAGGCATTCCCCTAGCACCATCACTCCCAGCTCGTCCCTGGAATAGAACAGGAGAAAAGTCAAACACAAAAGGGAGAAGGTCCCTTTAAGACATTTAATAGGCAATTTGTAATCAATTTCTGTGGAGGTAGAGTCAAAACACTTACATAGGACTTGTAGGCTGACAGTGTGTCCCCATGGGGAGAGCACAGGGCTAGCAATTATGACATAGAAGTTCTAACCTCTGACACAAATGCAAAGTATGAATTTAGATGATTTAGTTTTTTGAGGGACTCAATTTCCTCATGAGTTAAAGGGAGCTAAGAACAAATGGCCTAGTAGTTACAAAAGCAATTTTGGGAAAAAAAAAGTGTACTTTATATATGAGAAATTGTTACTTTTCTTTGTGAAAAATCGTCATTAGCTCTCTCTCAGCAACATCAATTCTATGGTGTGGGGGTTGGGGGAGTTTCAAATCACAGAACACAGAATTTTTTAGTTGAAAGTAACTTTAGTTGAATTTTCATTTTGTAGATGGGGAACCTGAGACCCAGAAAAGTGAAGTTACATATTCAAGACCATGTAGCTTGTTAATGCAAGGGCCAGGATTAGAACTCACTTTTCCTGACTCCCAGATCAGTAATCTTTTCACTCACCACATGACCACTCTCGAATCAATTATTTCTCACTATCATCACTTTCAAGGTCTAAAACATGGCTTAAGTTTCCAGTGAATGCCATTTGGCTAGTGGTTAATAATAATATCGTTAACATATATGTAGCGCTAAGGTTTGCAGAGCTCTGTACATACAACATCTAATTTGGTCATTATATTTTGTAACATTAACATGACAAAAAATAGAGAAATTGCCTGAGTTATGTTACCATACTGATTTCATAAATGTGTATATATAGCCATCTTACTAGCCAAGGAATGAACCAATCTATTGGTCAGCCATTGACTTAGAAATGCTGTCATTCTGGTTTTTCAACGTGACCGCTGATTGAACCAGGCTGTGCAAAATTTTGATTGTTCCAAGAAAAAGGCCAGGCCAGACAATAGATGTGGTCAAAATGTGGGCTGATAGAGCATAGAAGTCTAATTTAATAGAGAAAATGGTACGATAATTATTTGTTGGCTTTCAAAGTATTCATTTTGCTAAATTCACCAAGGAAAAAGAGTTATGTTAACTTATACATTTTTTTAATTAAGCAGAAATTGCAAAGAGCTGAGATCTAGACAGTGGAAAATTTGACTTCCTAATGCTCCTTTGGTGCCCCACATCCCTGGGTGTCCCCAGAAACAAGGCAACAGGAAGGCAGGATAGCCAAGAAAGGAAAGAGTCAGGAGTCAGTTCTTTGTACTTGCCCCTATTAAAGGCTACTGAAAAAGTAATCATTTTCTAAAGGTGACAGTCATAGTTCTAAGTCCAGATTTGCTTCTTAGCAAACACAGAACTGAACCAGGGAAAATACTGGGTTCTCTCATTTCTAAGCACTGATACAAATCAAGGGCAATTAGTCACAAATGCTCACTCAATTTCACAGCATGATGCTGCTTCTGAAAATTTTTCAGATGCCTTTGTAAAACTATAATGACTTACCATCTTCTAGGTCTCATTGGCAGAGAGACCCTGTAAGCAGCTTTAAAGAACAGGCTACAAAATAGCCTTTCTTCCATGATGCTGAGAGAAAAAACATTCTCTAAGAATTCATGCATCATTGTCATTTCACTGATTTAAAACAACAACCAAAAAAAAAAAACCCAACAAAAAAGGAAAAAAAAAACTCTAATCCTACAGAAACCACCACCACAGGACATGATCACATCGCCTATGTATTTTCCCTCCCTTTCTACCTTTTCACCCCTGTAGTGGGAAGACTGTCAGTTTATTTCCACTAAATCTGGTGAGAAACATTTACATACAGTAAAACATAAAATAATCAGAATTTGTTTCTGCTCTTCACTTATAGGAGAAACTGGCAAATGATTAGAAAAAGAAATATACCCAAGATGTAATTAAAAGACAAAAGAAATTCCACAGGATGACCTGTGTTATAAGATAATGGGTTGTTTAGGTCCAACCTCCTTCCTACATCTTTAATAACTATTGTACCATTATCTAAATTCACCCCAAGGCCCTGTAAGATTTTCAGTTATTAAAAGATTGAATCATATTCAAGATATTCTATACATTGTAAGAAATAAATTAATTATTATATGTAAAATATCTTGCAAAATCTTAAAGCACTATTTAAATGTCATTTGTTGCTACTATTTTCTTTCTTATTTAGGCATGAAACTACACCAATTCATGAGATTTTACAATGAGGTTTAAACTAAACAGATTTTTTGATTACTCTTCATTAATCAGAAACTCCATTTAATCAGAAGACTAGACCTTGAGTATTCTGGATAAATGAGGGCTTACTAATGTGGATGGAATTACTATTTTAATTTGCATATGCATGGCCCATTCAGCAGTCCTAATTTTGTGTTAAAAAGAAAATGAATCAGAGTAAGCCTCTGCAATTGAATTTAAACCCCAAATTCTCAGCCTCATTAAAAGGGAAGGAGCCCAGAGGATTGAGACCCAGTATTTTACTGTTCTTCCAAATTGGGGCTAGTGCTGGGAGAGTCCTAAAAATAGGGAGTTTTCTGGAGGCCTGGCCATTATAATACCAATGGCAGAGGCCCATGTGATAGAGATGGGCTGGACCTTCCACCTCCCTGGGAAATCTTCCAAAAAATAGTAGGAAAGGCCATTTGTACACATTAGTGGGAATTGCAAAGAAATACCCCATCTGGAATAAGACAAACAGGAAGAAGGACATGGTTTTCTGAGGTTCTTACATGGGTGGCCCTCCCCATATGTGACAGCATTGGCTCTAATTCAAGTTAGGTTTAGTTTCCTAAAGAATAAGTGATTCTCCATTACAGTGAGTCATTGCTCCTAAAATTTGTATCAGATAGCTGAACCATGGTGTTGAGATGCCCAAGTGACAATGAAAACACTTACCCTTCTCCCAGGCTTTCCTGCTGGTCCAGGTGGGCCTTGGACACCACGAGGACCCTATCACAAACAGAAGAGGAGAGAAAATGGAGAGTCGGTGAAATACACAATATCTTTAGGGATAAGAGAGGATTGCTCATGACTATAACCTATGACAAACACAGAGAGATGTTTAATCTCCCAGCCTCTAAACAAATGGACAGGGCTGGGACCTAGTGAAGGGATCTGCTCTACCGAGGGCTGGGAAACAGAAGGATGAGAAACAGAATGTATCAAACATGTAAACATGTTTAAAACTGCTTGTTCCATCTCCAGATGTCAAAGTTATTTTTGATAAACTTCCAGCTTTGCATAAGGCAGCCACAATGTTATCTAATTTCCCCAAAGAGAAGCAGCTAATGGGTCATGTCACTATATTAGCAGTTGTAGTGTTCAGTATTTTAGAGGCAGCTCCTGGCAAAAAGAGATTATTTTCATACATACCTGAGGTCCCATATCTCCTGTCTCTCCCTTTAAACCACCGCTCCCAGGAGGACCCTAAGGAAACACATTCCAGTTACACTCCAGTGGCAGACAGGGAAACAATATCAAGAAATGCTTCGATAAGGGGAGGGGTGGTGGAAGGAACAGTGAAGATCTGCTATATAGGGGCTGGGTCCATTTTATTACAGTTTATGCAGTGGGATTACTGGGTCATGAGAGTAGAGACATCCTTCTGGCTAATATTCTTGATAGAATTTGGGGACAGGATTGTCCACAAGGTACAGAAAAATGAAGTTCTTTGTACCAAATCACAGAATCATGAAATAGCTTTCCATGCTTCTTTCATCCCTACTTCTCTCTGAGGAGGGCTAGAGAGGGAATTGATGCTTCTGGTAGGGTTTGAATCAAGTGACCCCTGAGGTTCATTAAGATTCCATGAGTCCCGTAGCTCACCCTTGTAAGATCAATGGGGAATAAAATCTTCCCGGCCCCTCAATAGGCCTCATGTGGAGCCCATTAAGGGAAGTTTGCTTGCTTGTAGGAAGGCTTACACACCTTTTGTTAATTTCTAGTTAGGCACCGAGCCTAAAGTGTATATATTCTGAGAGGTGAGCTTTTGCTCTGGGGGCTCGCTTATGAGAAAGATGTTGTGATTCCTTGGTCGAGACTGAGGGGCTGTATGTTCAGAACCCTCGGACTCCTCAGAGGTAAAGGCTCTCTTGACTCAGTGGTGGATGTAAAGCTTTGATTCAGGCAGTAGAACCTGTCTCTTGGTCTTTATTTTTCTTCTCTGTATTTCCTGCGTTTGTATTTTATGTGATTAAAAAAGAAAGATTGTTGACCCCTGAAATAGCTATCTTTCCTTAGTAAAGCAGATAAAATAACCTGCACTAGCAGCCATCCTGGGTATGCCAGTGTGGTTGCCACTACAACCCTCTGCTACTCAGTGATTCTCTCTTGCCTTCATCAACTCTTGGTAAGGTACCAATTAAAGAGTTAGGCTTAAGGTGTGAGCTCTCCAAAAAGCATTTGCCATTTTTAAAAAGGGAGAGGAAAGGGAACCTATCCTATATCTAACCTATCCCATCTTACCTCCCCATACTCTCTCCAACTTCCACCTAAATATTCCTGCAACCAGAGCCTTTGGAAGGTGTGTTTCTCCCTTCCATATCCCTTGTATGTCTCAAGGTGGGCCACTGCTACTGTGATTCAGCTGGGCCACAACATAGTGATTTTTGGAAACATAGGGCAACTTATAGTTGGCTACTAACCCTCACAGTTAATTGAGTGACTTAGCATGGCACCTCTGAAGTGTTGCTAATCTCATACATAAAATACAGAATTAGAAGTAATTTCTGGTTTACGGATGGCCTACTATATTACTGTTATCATAGTCGAGCTCAAAGTTTCATGAAAGGGACCTATTCCATAAGCCAACTGCTGAATCCCAATGTCAATATCCTTATGTCTGCCTTACTATCGACTTACCACAGGACCTGGTCTCCCGGTAAGACCCATTGGGCCTGCTGGCCCCCTTAGAGCCAACTGCAAAAGAAAGAAGAAAAAGCTGTCAAAAGCTCCTGATGGGCACATTTAGTGGTTCATGGAAAAGCATCTGGTGGAGGAGCTGAGGAGTGTAGCAGGTTCCTCCAAAGCCCCTTCCAATGATCATTTTCATTTGAAGAGGAGCAGCCTCTAAAGTCTAAAGACAGGGCTTTTAAAGGTGGTGGTAGGGTGGGGGGAGACTGGAGGTACTCATGGGAAACTTTCAGATCTACTACTTACCTTGAGGCACTGGCAGGGCCAGCTCTAAGAAAGACTGGGCAAAGAATCCAGTTGAATTGAACAGCTCCCTCTCTCCCCCACCTCAACACACCTTATCCTCTCCTGTTCTAGTTATTTCCTCCGCCTGGAATGCCTTCCTTTCCCCTCTCTGCTTGTTAAATCGTACTTACTCTTCAAATCCCAAATCCAACATCAGCTTCACAAAGCCTTCCCAGATTCCCCTAGTTACTGATGAATAATCTTCCCTCTGGGACCTTATGGAGCCTTTTGGTTCTCAGCGCCCTAATGCACCCATCGTTGTACTGATGTATACTACAGTTATCTGTGTTGGTGTGTCTTATTCCTCTACCAGATTGTCAGTTCAATGAAGGTAAGGGCCATACCTTAGCTAAACTTTGGAATTTCCTTCCTTACTCTGCATACAACAGGCATTTTAGAAATATTTATTATTGCTTTTCAAAGCTCCCAGTATCCTATTTTCTACACACATTCTATGACTCTTTTCTACTTCAAATAGTGCCTAACATCCTCCGATTCCTTTCCATAATTCCCATGTCAAAAACTTGCTCTCCAGGAGGGCTCTGATCTGTTGCTCACACCCGAATTAGTTAATTAACATGAATGTCAGTTATAGTGTTCTCTCTCCCAAAGGAATTTGCATTTGAAGCTTATTCTCTTTTGGGGAATGCAAAGCTTTCTCTCCCGATTAAAGGGACTCCAGATCTGAGACAAAAGATGAGAGAGGGGAGAGGAAGAAGAGAGAGAGAGTAAGTCTAGGTCTTTCTGGTGTTTCTAGAAGCACATCACACACAGAAGTGTACTCACTACCAATGTGCAAGAACAGCCCGGACTATGTGGTGTAATGGAAAGAGCATCATATTTAGAGTGAACAAATGTGATTTTAATTGCAGCTCTGCTACTTTCCCACCTGTATGTCGCCCTCAGTAAGTCACTTCCTCTCTCTCATCTTCATCTTCCTTACTCTACAATAAAGAGATTGGACTAGATCTCTACGGTTCCATATAGCTCTAACTCTATGACCTTATGACTCTATCCCGTTGGCAGGAAGGTTACCTATATACAGATCCTTAAAGTCTGCCACTAATCACTTCTTCCAATTTCCCACTTCTTGGTCATTCTGAATTTGAGCTTCCTAACTGGGTTTTAAGGAGGAGTTCACAGACGACCTCCAGAAAATACAACCTGCCTCACCTGGGCACAGACCCACCATTTTTCTCCAGGATGCCATTTCTATTTAGGAAGGTTTTTGCTTTTTTTTTTTTTAACCATCCCCATAAGCACATCACTAATTCGGCTTAAACTTTTAAAAAAATACAGATTAAAAATCAATATAGGCAGCACCAAGTCCATAAATCCCTTCCTTAGGTAACGGAAGCTGCCACATCGTATATTACATCAGTTGGACAATTTATTCCATAGCAACCACTTGATACTTAAAATGTCCTGTAATTATCCATGCGCTCCAATAATTAACATCTACTCAGGGCTGCACTCAGAGCACCATAAATATTGCACAAACACTGGATTATTTAGAGCTTTCTTTATGACGTCCCATTAAGGGAGCCGCTCTGAAGGATCACCCACCCGGGCAGCATTTGCTCTTATCACGAGCAATCAGCAATCTGGAGATACATCAATTAAAAATGCAATTAGCTAATTGAGTGAAGCAATGGAAAACAAGAATAATAAGAGAAGAAAAATCTCCTTTCTGGACTCGACTCCTCCTCATGAATTTAGTCTGCCATGAGGATGGTAGATTTTTATGTCCAGACATCTCTTTCCTTTGTCTTTTTCTCCTTCCTCTTTCTAGTGCTGATATGAGACAAAAGTATGCAAACAAAGTCATGGTCTTAATGCTATTCAAGTTGGCAGAATCCATCTTTAGCCCCATCTCCTCTTACACATCCATCTTTCTACTTCCCACTCAAGTGCTTTCTCCTCTCAGTGAAAATCTTCTGTCCTCTCAGACAACTAGCATAGAAAGGCCAGCTCTCAGGAATGCTCATGATCCTCAGCCACAACCAGATCTACATGACCAACGACAATTTAGTAAGTTATCTCTATTGTTAATGTGCATTCTTCATTCTCGAAGAGGACCGATGGCACTGTGAGGGTGATGTCTTGACCCTTGAGTGAATTGGATATAAGTGAGACAACTGTGCAAAGTCATCAACCTCACCCTCTCCTCCAGAGTCATCAGAGTCCAGGGTCAAGACAAAAGTCAAGACTGGTAGTGGCCCAGGATGCCATGGTTGACCTCAGCCTTTCAAAATTAAGGTCTTTCCCAGGTCTCAGTTTGTCTGAGACAACACCCATTTGGTGACTAAAGGCTGGCTAAGAATTGGGGCAAGTGATTAGCATTTTAAAAGACCTCGAAATTTTAAAGCTAAAAGAGTTAGGATTGCTGGATAGGATACAGTGGAAAAGAAGATTTGATCTAGAGTCAGAGGGAGGGAAAGGGAAATGGAAGGGAAGAAGCAATTATTAAGCGCCTACTCTGTGCCAAATTCTGTACTAAGTGCTTTACAAATATGAGCTCATTTGATCCTCACAACAACAACCCTGGGAGGTAGGTGCTATTATTGTCCCCATTCTACAGCTGAGGAAAGAGGCAGAAGTTGAACAACTTGCCAATAAGTATCTAAGGATGGATTTGAACTCAGGTCTTCCTGACTCCAGGCTCAGTGCTCTATTTACTGTGTCCTCTAGGAGCTCAGAGAAGCTGGGTTCAAATTCTGATTCTTCTCTTTACTACCTATTGACCCTGACCAAATCACTTTACTTCTGGGCCTCAGTTTCCACATCTATAAAACGAAAGTATTAGACTAGATGGACTTTATGGTCCCTTCCAGGTCTAAATCTATGATCCTAAGGTGGATCTGAGGCATTAGCAAGTAAGCAGGAGGCCTTCTCAATCCCATACTAAAGTGTTTAACTACTCCTGACTTCTAAGTGGGCGTGTCTCTTTTGGGTTCTATTCCTGAATCTCTGTGAAGGTTGGCCTGGGCCTTCTACCTCTGGGTGTGTTAACATTCCTTTCTTATCATGGAAACTCCACGAGGTCAGTGACTGTCTATGCTTTGGCTTATTCTCTGTATTCAGTAAAGTGCCCTTATACACAGAGATAATGTGTGATAATTAGGCCATGAAGCCTCACGTCTCCTCTCACTGGTTACTCCTGGTGTCCCACTCATTCAACTTATTGTCTGACAGTTCATTTAGTTCTCCCAACCAGACATAAATGGCTATAGAATTCTCCTATGGCCATTTCCTTAACCTCCCTGATATAAATCAGAAATCATTCCAAGAAACCTTTGTCCACTACTGTCAGATCAAAAGAAGCTGGGCAGGTCCTTAGTTCCCACCACCATCACCATCACTACCCCTTCCCCAATTCTCCCTCCATACTCCTACATTAGTAAGGTTTCAGAACCACCTTCATAGTTCTGTCATGACAAAAATTATTTCTTGCTCCTATGCAATCCAATCTAACTGGACCCCACACTCCCTCATGTCATTATGTCCCAAAATCATACATACCCTGGCCTGCTGTAGAATGGCTTGGGCTTGTGATTCCTGGGCTGAGACCAATGGTCCTTTTGACCCTGCATCACCTCCTCCTCCGAATCGGAACTGTGAAACAAAAAACAGAGTTGACTGGGATGGGGTTGGGAGTGGTGGAAGACCCAAGAAGAGGCAAGTACATCAGGCACTTTGCCCCAGGGTGTGGAAAGTATATCTTATTCCATCTTGACACTGATAAGCTTCAAGGCCTATAGGAAATTATCAAGTTGGTCAAAACAAACCACAGTTCATTCAAATTGGTGGAGAGAACCACAGTACATCTTGGTACAGATTTCTAAGTCAGGGTCCTTGTACCTAGATATATGTTGACTCCCAGAATCCATTTGGATAAACTCTGCCAGGAAAGTCTTAATCTCCTTTTATCCTCCATCAGTCTGATGTTTCATTGAGGATATTCTGCTTGTTATCTTGAATTATTTTTCAAAGAGAATCAAAACCCTGTCAGCTTTTTCAATATCTCACTCTTAATACCATTATCCCATTTACGCTGAAAGACAAATCCAGAAACCAAAAGGTTTCTCTTCTCCATTGAAAGTAGCTCTCAGTTCTTCTCTCCCAAACACACTCCCAGCCTCCATTCACTACTAGCAGTCATTTTTATTAACAAACTTGTCCCCACCTCAGCTTCTGTCTACTATCATACATAAGCTTATTTTTGGATTGTTTAAAAATGAGAATTAAAAACATTCTCAGAAAAGGAGTAGATCTTTAAAGCATAGGGGAAACTCAGGCCTCCCTCCCTCCCTCCAAATCCCTTGGCTGGCCTTGCAAAACACTTAAAAAAATGTTTTGGGATATCTTTTGCTTTGTTTTTACAATTCCAGAGTTTCTTCCAATATCCCTCTGTTACTCCTTCCCAGAGAACCATCCCATATAACCAAGAATTTTTAAGGGGAAAAAAAAAAGAAAAAGAACAAAAAGAAGTTAGCAAAACTAATCAATATATTAAATAAGGTCTGAAAGCAAATGCAGTGTGTGAAACCTGTAGTCTACCCTCCTAGGAAAAGAAATGGGGTGAGGGATGCCTTTTCTTATTTCTTCCCTGGGGCCATGCTTTTTCTTTGGAATTTACAACATTCACTTTTGATTTTCTTTGTGGTTGTTTCTATTTACATTATTATAGTCATTGCATACATTGTTTTAATTGTCTTCTTCACTCTGCATCAAATTATATAAATCTTTTCATTTTTCTCTATGTTCATCGTATTTGTCATTGCTTCTATCACAGTAAAATTCTGTTACATTCACATATCACAAGTTGTTTAGCCATTCTGCAATTAATAAGTATCTACTTTTTGTTTCTAATTCTTTGCTACCACAAAAAGTGCTACTAATTTTTCTTTTGGAGGGGGGTTGTATATAAGGACTTTCTTCTCAGTAATGACCTCCTTAGGGTATAAGCCTAGTAGCAGTATCTCTGGGTCACGAGGTATGGACATGTTAACAAGAATTATTTACATAACTCTAAATTGATTTTCAGAATGGTTGTACTGATTCTCAGCTCTATCAAAAATACATTAGTGTGCCTACCTTCCCACAACCCCTCCAATATTGACTATTCCCACCTTTTGTCATCTTTTCTCCAATATGCTGTATGTGGCAACTCAAGTAAGCATTTAAGCACTGTCTCTATCACTAAAATGAAGACAATACTAATTTTTTTTTTTGGTTTTTCTGGCAGGCAATTGGAGTTAAGTGACTTGCCCAAGGTCACACAACTAGTACACGTGTCAAGTGTCTGAGGTCAGATTTGAACTCAGGTCCTCCTGACTCCAGGGCCGGTGCTCTACTCACTATGCCAACTAGCTGCCCCCGAGACAGTGCTGAACGCCAGATTCCATTTTTTTTCTCAGGCCACCAAATGCTTCATTTTCCCAGGTCAATACTGATTCTTGTCTTGTTCTTCCTCCCTCCTCACCTTCCCCCACCTTTTTCTTCAAGCTCTTAAAAAGGCACCAAAATTAAGCAAATTATAGATAGGTTATGAGGCCTTCACTTCCCATTGAGGAAGTAATCACACATGTGGCAGCCAAACAGGCAGCACAGACAAAGAGAAAGAACTCGGTGGAGAGCCTCAAAACACCTGAGGTCTAGCTCCTGATCTCTTGTGGACACGTGTGCCCTTTGACAAGTCACTAGTCCTTGTTTCCCCATTTGTGGAATGAAGCTAACATCACTTCCGTCCTTGATTCATAACTAAGGATAAAAGCAGAAAGTAGCAAAGTCCTTTGAAAGCAAAAGCGGTAGCTGGGCTTGTTAGTGCGTGCCTGTAATCTCTGCCGCTGGGGAAAGATGTGGTTGGTGGCTCCCTTGAGTTCTGGAGCTACAGGAGGGCAAAAGCCTATCGGGTGTCTGCACTAAGTCTGGCATAAATATGGTGAGCCCTCAGGAGTGCAGAGTCACCAGGATGTCTAAAGAGGAGCAAAACAGCCAGAGTTAGGGGAGAACAAGAGATTAAGCTTCTGTACCAACATTGGAATCTGGCCCATGAGTGGCCACTGTATTTCAGCCTAGGCAAGATAACAACAACAAAAGAGAGCCTCGAAAAAACAAAACAAAACAAACAAAATTGTAAAAGTTGTCCATAAAGAACAGATGTCGTTAAATTGATTATTGTGGTATAAACATTAACACGCTGAGTGCAAGAAGATAGAAGCGTTCTGGAACAAGGACCGATAATCACCAGATGGACATCTCTTCTCTTATTCCATCAGGGACCTTTCTTAGTGCCTTAATTTACCTTTCTGTATAAAGAGGATAATGCTCCAGAGAGTGAGATGTTGCAACGCTGACATAGTCATGAATCTCCTGTGAAAAATCCAGGGAAACAAATAGTGCATCCTGCTTGGCAAAGAACCAGAATAATGGATGGGGAAAGTAGAGCATGTGAGTAAGTACAGCTGAATGGGCTCAGGAGGTTTAGATACTTTGTCTAAACCTAAAGCAACTTGGCCACTTTGTTTCCCGCCTACCTACTCTGTCCTTTGGGGATTTATATTTCTCTCTGTTCATATCACATGGACTTCTCTACTCCCTGTGAAAGCAGCCTGCGGAGAATGTGGTGGAAATTCCTTCCCTCTTTTTCCTCCCCATGATAAAGTACAAGAGGATGAAGAAGTATAACATCTACATATTCACTTTTAAAATGTAGCCCTTGGGTGATGCCTAACTTATTTTAACCACCTCACCAGGGAGGTTTTCTCCAGTGGTGAGGACATGTTGTATTAAACCATCCATGTGGTCTTACCTGGCCTCTTTCATGACAGGCAGAAGATATTTGTGGTAAAGATGGACAGGGTTAGGACCATAGTCTGTGGCTAGGGAGTAGTATAAAGCCCCCTGAAAGGATAGACTCAGTGGCTTGAGCTCATAAGTAATGTGTTCACTGAGCTCACGAGCCTTAGATGTTTCATGAAAACACCCAATGGAAGAACAATACTTACAGGCAGCATAAGCATGGTCCCTGGAGGTCCTGGAAGACCATCAGCTCCAGGAAGGCCTGGGCGGCCAGGAGGACCCTATTGAAATAGGATGAAAACAAAATCAATCAAGGAATGCTTTGACACAACACCTCCTACATTTCCAGTCCTGCATTTGGTGCCATAAGGAATGAAAAAGAATTAGAAGACACGATCACTTCACTCAAGGAGTTTGAAATCTGATTAGGGAGGTACACAAACACATGCATACACAAACACATCAGAGAACAATTAAAGATGGTAGAGTCAAGTGCACAAGCATTTACTAAGAACCTAATATGGGTAGGACACTATCCTAAGTACTGGGGATACAAAGAAAGGCAAAAGATAGTCCCTGCTCTCAAGGAGTTTGTGGCCTAAAGAGGGACATAATATGCAAATAACTATATACAAGCAAGATATACAGGATAAACTGGAGATAAACAATAGAGGAAACTAGCCTTAAAGAGGATTGTGAAAGGCTTCTCTCAGAAAGTAAGACTTTGAGGGAAGCCAGGAGGTGGCAATAAGGAGGGAGAGAGATGGGACAGCCAGGAAAAATTCCTGGAGTTGGGAAATAGAGTATCTTGTGGTGAGAAACAGCAAGGAAATCAGTGCCATTGGCTTATAGATTAGGAGGAGGAGAGTAAGGTATAGTGAGGCTGGAAAGGTTTAGACAGGACCAGGTTAAGGAAGGCTTTAAAAGTCAGAGGATTTTATATTTGATCCTGAAGGTCATAGGGAACCAAAGCAAAGCTATAAATAAATACAATAGATGTTCAGAGAGGGGAGAAATTATGGTGGGCTTAAGCCAATGAGGAAGGTCTCATGGAGTAGAGTAAATGAAAATAGAGCCTGGAAAGATTTGGAGGGAGGGGAGGGTGGCATTCTAGGAACAGGGAACGGCTTGCGCAAAGGTGGGAACATATGATTTTAGATAGGAAGGAGGCAATGATAGGTATTTTGTCAATCCACAAAGTCTCCTTCTAATTTGTCATACTTTAATTGGCAGACTACATAAACACTGAGGCGAGAGCTCATTGATAAAGCCAAATTACCCAACACTGTTAATGGGTGTTTTTTTTTTCATTTCTTTTTCAATGGATCCATGATCTCTTCCATGTAGGTAATCCCTCCATCAGCCTATACTGCAACCTATCTCAGTCTAAATAGTTTATATAGCCATAGATCATTAATCGAGAACTAGTTATTTGTAATATATGGTCATCTATAAAAGGGCCAGACTGAAGTTCACCAATACTTAGCAAACTATTAAGTGTACAAATAAACATTCTTTTCAAGCCCTCTAAAACACTTCCAAGGCACTAATTTATGTCAAAACAACCAAAGGGATGATAAAAAGAAAACACTTATTTATCTATATCAAAATAGGTTCCCAAAAGACTTCTACTAAACAACACTTTAATTAATGAACTTTGTTAGCAAATTCTACTGTTGTGTATCCTTAAAAATAATATTTTAAAAATACACTATTATATCATTTCGACTAGCTGAAATTAGTGAAATTTTAACCGTATAACACTAGACCATACGTAACTGTACAGAAAAGGCAGCTGAATTCTTCTCTCCCCTCTACCTCCATGAACATTTTAGAGGTGTTCTCGAAAGTCTTTTACTCCAGAGGGCAGTCTTCTAATAACGGATATATGCAAGTTCTACTATTTCATATTGGAACCTACTAGGTTGCGTTTGTTCAATTTCAGAAAATACTTGACTCCTAAAGAAGAAATACCAGATTTTTTTCCCCAACCCATAGCCAAGAAAATGAAATTTCAAGATAGTTCTCATGGGATTTGTAATACAGAGGGATGTAGTTGCATCCTCTGAGCTCGAGTAATACCTTGACTGGGATTTTGGACAGTTTTGAGTAAATAGGAGGAAAGGAAAGGAGGAAGAGAGGGAAGGAAGGAGGAAGGGAAAAAGGGAGAGAGGAAAAGTGGGAGAGAGGGAAGAAAAAATCACTACCAACTATGAATAGTATAAAGTGACTTTCTAAGAATCTATCTTCAAAATAGTAGATTCTGCTAGTTCAGCAAGGAGAGACAAGGGGGTGTGTGTGTGAGCACAGGTGAGCAGAAGCAAGTGCATACACATAAATGTGTTCTCTCAAAGTTTTTGCACATGTTACCAGAACCTTGAGAATTGTGCCACAGTAAGAGGCAGATGTACAACTCACCAATGCTTTTCTCATTCTATGTGGTTTTTTAAAGAAAATGAAGGTGGTGTAAATTCAACAGCAAGTGTTCTCTAAAGTGATTCATGGGGCAGAGTAATTATTCTGGATTTAGAACAATTCCTCTGGGATGTAATTTTGAAAACTTTTACCCATGAGAAGATAAATCTAGCAGAAAAAAAAAATGTTTCAGTCCTGATACAAAATAGTTTAATTGGTCTCTTTTTATCCAGTTTCTCCTTTCTTCAATCTATTGTCCACCGAACCCACAAAATAATCTTGCTAGAGCACAAACCTAATCATGCTCTTCACCTGCTTAAGAATTTTCAGTAGTTCCTAATTGTCTTTAGGATAAAATGTAAATTCTTTAGCTTGGTAATGAAAGCCCTTCACAATGTTGTGCTAATTTATGGTTCCAGACTTACTGAACATCATTCCTCTTTTTGTACTCTGATTTCCAGCCAAACTGACCCATTTGCTGTTCAAATGCAGTCACAGACACTTACTAGCTGTGTGACCCTAAGCAAGTCACTTAATTTCAGTTTCCTCAACTGCAAAATGAGAGTACAATAACCCCTACCTTCCAGGTGAGGATCATATCTGTAAAGTGCTTGGCACCTCGTAGGTGCTTAATAAATGTTTGTTCCCTTCCCCTGAACTTAGGATGATTCCATCTTCTGACACCTTTCCTTAGGCAGGCTGCCTATTCCCTATTCCCAGAAGTCACTTCCTCTTCATTTCTGCTTCGTAGAATCTTTAGCTTCCTTGAAGGCACAGCTCAAGGGTTACCCCCTCTGGAAAGCCTTTCTGGCTCTCCTCCCCTATTAGTGCACACTCCTTCCTCAAATGTTATCATCTAAAGAATGTAAGCTTCTTAAGAGCATATTGTCTTTTTATTCCTAGCACTCAGCACAGTGCCCGGCACATTTGGGGGTCATATTTGTAATTTCATCAGTGGAGGCATTTAATAAATGCTTGTTGGATTGAACTGAATTGACCTGAAATAGTAACATAGCTTGAGAAAAATGAACAACAGACCTTAAAAAAGCCCAGTGATTTATCTGCATAAAGTACAGCCCCCTGAGCTGGAAGACAGAGGCTGCATTTCAAACCAGGCTATCCATTTTTCAAAACTACCGTGAAAATGGGCCCATGATATGGCTCTCACACTGTTTACTTAGCTCAAGTCAGACATATGGGACTTTCCGACTTAGCTGATGAGGAGTTGATAGGTACATAAGTCAGTTCCAGCTGCTGGATTAAAGGCACAATAAATAATTCAAGCTGGCCTCTTCTCACCCAAAAAACCTCTTCTTAAGTACTTGATAGATTGGTTCCCAAATCACTACCTTAACTCAGTGTCCTTGGTCAAACGTGGTGTTTGTTTTTCTTGCTTTTAAGCAGTTGTATAACATGACTTGCGTCTTCTATTCATACACAACACACACACACACACACAATAAAGTTCTCCAAAGGAGGAAGGAGGTGTCTTGCAAATAAAACAAAAATTTGCTATTTAAATAACAGAATGCTTTTCCTGAAGACTAGGTAAGAGATTATTGGACTGAATGCAGCTATCGTAGGGTAGATGTCGGAAGGCATACACAACAGTAATTTGCTGCAAGATATTTGAGATTAAACAAGCAAGACTTTATCTTACGATCAGGATGAAATGAAAAAGCATGAGCCTCAGAGTCTAGGATTTGGAACAGGTTGGTGAACAAAACTCTGAACATTGACTCATAATGGCTGTGGGGAAAATAACTCCAAATCTCTCACAGAAGCCTTTATCTTGACACATTTTACCTTTACCACAGGAAAGAATCAGGAGTGAGGAAAATAGAAATAATAAAGCTTTCTAGAGGTTTTCAAAATACCTATACTTTAAATTATTATTTTTATAGCATTGTTCTCACGTAGACATAAATTTGGAATTCCAATGGCCTTGTTTACACTAAACTCAAGAGATAACAAGAAGCAAACCTAAGGGGCCCCAACTAAAGGGGTAGAAAAGTGTGTACTAGGTCACACAGTGGTAGAGGTCCAGGCCTGGATTCATCATCTTCCTGAGTTCAAATCCAGCCTCAAACACTCACTAGTTTTGTAACACTGGGCACATCACTTAAGTCTGTTTGCCTCAGTTTTCTCATCTGCAAAAGGAGCTGGAGAAGGAAATAGCACTCCAGTATCTTTTCCGAGAAAACCTCAAATGAGGGCATGAAGAGTCAAACGTGACTGAAAAACTACTGAACAGCAACAGTAAGAAAGATCACCCAGATTGGGAGAAGACCTGGGTTCAAACCCTCACCCTGCCACTTGACTATATGACTTTGGAAGAGTCACTTAACTGCTTGGGGAATGACCTCTAAGATGCCTTCCAGCTCTAAATACATGTGACTATGGTATTTGCACCAACCCTCCCCCTGACCCCCAACTACACTAACTCTGAATTATTCAGTTTATACTTTTATCATGGGATTAGAAGATTCTGTCCTTCATGTAGTTCATACTACTTTTGATGGGATTTTACTTTTATCAGAAAGCCCACCCCTCTTTCCAGGCCACCTCAGACCCTTTCCAAAGCTCTCCTGTTTATGGAAATAACCAAGGTATTGCTATTAAACACTTAACTATTTATTAAAGCAGGTCCCTAAAAGGCCCCCTACTGAATAACATGTTGATTAATAGACTTTGCTAGAAAAGTCCATTGCTGTATATTCTTGAAAATATTCTATCATATACCTTTAAGCAAAACTCAGAGAAGTTAAAGGATCTCCCCAAGGTAACATAGCTAGGGAGTTGCTAAATTCATGTCCTCTGACCCTAAACACAGAACTCAGTCTCCTGCATCTAGCTGCATTCGCATCTGTGTGTGATCTCTGGAGAACAAACAGCAGAATTTCTCTCACAGTCAATCCATCTTGCCTCCCACCAAACAGACGCCATTCTCTCAACTTTTTCTTAGGGGATTAGGGAAGAATGAAAGCAACTTCTCCCCAAACAGATGTCTGAAATATGCCCAGTTCAGAATAACCCCTACCTACTCAGGGGCTAAATGAGCTTCCTGGATGAGTGTCTCCATTTTATTATTCTACAGTTTGGAGCACATTCTATATCATGTTATGTGATATGTTGTGTTGTGTTGCATTGTGTTATGTTCTGCTGTGTTGTATTGTTGTGTTATATCACATATATTATGTAGACATAAATATTTTTCTACATCTTACTAAAGTTTTCCTCCAATGTCTTATCATGACATGGAGATGACCCTGTATTTTCAAAGGCTGCACTAGCAGAGTACATCCAGGTCTGGCTAAGGTAGAAAGCCTTCAAATACAGACCCAGGGAGAGGCTGCATGGATGTTGCCCAATAATCAAGCTAGCTTAGGCCTGACACACAGTGTCAAGCAGAGAAAGCAGAGGGCTGAGAATCAAGAAGCCTGCATTCTAGTCCTGCTTCTACCACTCCTAGATATATTTCCTTAGGGGAGTCACTTCTTCTTTGGTCTGTTTCCTCCTATGTAAAATAAGAGATTTAGATCAGATGATCTCTAAGATTCCTTCTAGCTTTGAGGTCCCAGGCTCATCAGAGCATTAGTCCAGCAAAAGGGGGATTATTATGGTTATTTCCTTCTCCTCAGGGCAGCTCATTGAAATTATCTGTTAAGGCATAGGTGGTTTGGGGATCTTCATAGTGGAAGAAGCATCTACTTGGGTAAAATCATGAACCTTGATATGAACCTATATGTGTGTATATGTATGTATGCATGTATGCACATGCGTGCATACATGTACATAGTATGTATGTGCACATAAATATATGTCTTCATGTATACATGCATGTATACACATACTATGTATGTGTGCATATATGTATGTGCATATGTATATATTGTACATGCAGGCACATATATTTATATGTGCACATACATTTGTATACATGTTATATATACGTATACATATACATATTATATGTACATGTATATACACATGTATATATTATGTATGCATGATCTATAAGATATATTACCATTTCTCATATTCTGACACCATTTTTGGTATGAACCTGATAAATGTGTTTATAAAACAGTTTTTGTATAACCTTGCAAATAAGTCTTGAACATTTATTAGCCCACAAATTTACTTTACCAGCATGGCTTGCTCCCAGGAGGTAAAGACACAGCGAAATAAATGAATTCTATACTACTCACCCAGCATAAACTGTTACTCACAAGCCTGTGGTTATTTTCAAAACTAATATAGTACATGCCAGACACCGACTGCACATAAATCAGCCAACCCCTTTTCATGCTGAAATTGCCTTGAAGCTGAGCTCCAGGACCTCGTAGCAGCAAACTGGGGAGACCAGCCACTAAGGGTATTCATTATACAGTGAAATCCCTTTATATAAAGGAAGCAGCTTGGTACAGTGGAAAGAATTCTGGTCTTGGGGTGAGAAGATCTAACAAGGTCAGATCCTGGCTCTGGTGCTTATTAACTGTGCGATGCTGGACAAGCTGTTTTAGACACTCTGTACCTCAGTTTTCTCATCTGTACAATAGGGATAACAACACAGAACTGTTGTGCAGAAAATACTTGTGAACCTTAAAACATGACAGGAATGGGAGCTGTTTTTGTTATCATAAAGCTCACGTCTGTCAAAGAAACTGGGCTTTACATCTGCTCCCTGTACTATATCAGGCTTGTGCCATCTGTATTCGTTATATTTCAGAGAATATGATTTCATCCACAGTATAACTGAGTTCACATAGCAATGAGCAATGAAATGCTGCTACACTTGACTATCTTTGGCAATGAGCCTGAGTGGTCTGTTGGAGAAGGCGGACTGGCAGAAAGAAAAAAAAAAGGAAAGTAAAGAAAGAAAGAAAAAAAAACATGGTTTGGTACAGGTATATAGTTATTTAATAGTAGGGAGTTGCTGCTATATGTTTAATAACCAGATTTGGGGGGGAGGGGAGTGTACACACAACACATTTTGAAGTTTGTTTTGCATTATTAACATTTTCCCCATCACTTTCTCAAGTCTAGACATCGACAAAACAGTAAATCAAGGCCTTGTTTGTAGTGTTTGCCAATTTCTGAGGTGTAAGTTCTCTGATAATTTAACAATGGGCCCAGTAGAGCTGAATCAAACACACGCCTGGCACAAGACTTGGTCACAATCATAGAACCATAGATTTAACTAGGAGGGACTTGGGAGGCCATTGAGTTCAACACCTTTATTTTACCTATCAGGAAATGGAGGCCCAGAGGTTAATTGACATGCCCAAGGTCATACATTTAATGGCAACAGTGGGAAGGGGCATTGGACCTTTGGTTCTTCTTCCTTCTTTTTGAAAAAGTTTTATGCTTTTTTCTACATCAAAGTCACTTCCTGCTATATCCCTTGTACCCCTAGGAGCCTTTCCTTGTAATAAAGGTAAATAGTTTAGTAAAACCAACCAGGATAGCAACTAGTATCTGGCAGTGTATACAACATTCAACAACCATAGTTCTCTACCTGTTTGATAGAAGGAGGGAGGTGTGTTTCCTTATTACAACCCTATGCCCAAGATTGGTCAGTATAATTACATTATTTCATTCTTTGTGGAAGTTTAAACAAAACCTTTGGGTAGAGGATGTCTCCTTCCTTCAGATAACTAGGATGTAAGAAATGTCTTTTCAGAGGATCCTGGGTTCTAGCATTCCTTCTCATGAGAGAATACTTTTATGTCTAATTCTAGTCAATGCCATACAGAGAATGAGATAGGCAGGGTGGAGGGAGGGGTCATTCTCAGTGATTTCACAGGCCTTAAGAACATGATTATTTCAACCAAAATACATTAAATATACGAGGAATGGACAAGCTCTGGTGGTTATCCAAAATCTATCATGGGGGTAACATCACAGCAGTTCACCAATGCCAGCTGGATCTCCCAAGAGTTAATTAGATGACAAATAAGTTTAATTCTTTTTAACAGAAAACTTAAAACACTCAATGAGCTATAGAGCTACAAAAACATTGTGCTCACATTTTCAAAACAAAAAATCCATTCTAATCCTATCATTTTGGGGAAAAAGACTTAACTGACTGTTCACTACATCAGACTGCTGGTAACTGGTGTGTGTGGTTAAATGGAGGGTAATAACTCACTATTAGGATGCTCAGTTGCCATCTAAGTAATGCTAATGTTACCTTCCAAGTCATAAGTCTGCTCCAACTGGACTTGGCTGAGGGAGGGTATGTCTGGGGATGGGAAGGCAGGGGCAGTACCTTAAGGAGTCTAATCAATTTCCAAATAGCACATACCACTTTGTAAGTATGTGCTTCATTTCTGCCAACTAAATCACAAGACTGTTGAAGGCAGGAATTCTTATTAATTAACTCCTTAATTATTAATTAATGGTAGTTACAGCTGCCAGTGGCCAGTTCCCCATGAGCTCTAACACTGGGAAATTATTTTTTTCTCTTCGGCCCACCCCCTGCCCCATGGTGTGGCTAGTACAGGGTCTCATGCATGCTCAGTGCTGTATAACTGGGGCAGACTGACAAACTGCCATTGTGTTGTCAAATTCTGGCATCTTTGCAAATGTCATCCAGAGCTGTGAACACCCAGAGCTCTAATGATTTCAGATTCTGTTAACTGCTTTGCCAATATTCATAGATGGGAAGTCTATTAGAGTTGTTTGTCCATGAAAATGCACTAGTGATTTGCACCAGTGCTGAAAGAATCAATTCCAGGCAGTATTGCAGTGAAACAGTCATCTGGCCCCAAACTGGACTCAGTAGCAAATATATGTGGGGACCAGATTTCTTCATCCTTAAACTCCTCTTGGCCACAGGGTTAAGGTTAAGGAAGCCAGCTCAGAAGGGATGATACCCAGCTCAATATCAGCTTTCTGACAGGAGGTGATGATAAAGAAGAGAGAAGTAAAATGAAAAACTAGCAGTAGAGAGTATATACCAAAGGTGCAAGGTCAGCTATGGATTGTAATTGTTAAGGATGAGTATACAAGGCAAGGGTCAGCTAGGTGGCACAGTAGAGAGAGTGCAGGGCCTGGAGTCAGGAAGACTCATCTTCCTGAGTCAAAATCCAGCCTTAGACACTTACTACTTGGGTGATCCTGGGCAAGTCACTTAACCTTGTTTGCCTCAGTTTCCTCATCTGTAAAATGAGCTGGAGAAGGAAATGGCAAACCACTCCAGTATCTTTGCCAAGAAAACCCCAAATGGGGTCATGAAGAGTTGGACACAAATGAAAAAAGTGGTGTAAAAACTGGTATAAAGTATTGAAAGGTGCAGGATTTTAACTCTAGGTTGTGGGTTGGGGGGTGTGGTTCATCTCAGGGATTTACTGCAGTTTTACACTGAGGATGGATTCAATCTCTCTTGGACCAAGCCCCAATTCTTTATTACAAGCCCTGAATACTATCCATGAGGACTATTGATTGCAATTGTTTTCCGACAGGTTTTCCTGCCTCCATTCTTCAATCCATCCCTTATGCCATTGCCAAAATAACCTTTAAATTTTTTTTTTCAAATTCAGAGATATGGTTATGCCACTCCTCTGCTCAAAAATCTTCAGTGACTCCCTACTGCCTGCCAGACAAAGTTCAAACTCCTTTGCCTGGCATTCAAGTCTATCCACAATTTGACACCTCTCCCTCTACATTTCTAGTCTTTTTTCATGTAATTCCTCTTTACACACTCTATAGGTCCAGGAACATTTTTACTACTCTTTGGTGTATGAACACCCCCTGCACTGCTCTTCTATTTTCACACCTCTGATACCCCCATGGTTGGTAAGTCCTCCCTCCCTCCCTCCCTCTCTTCACCTGCTGAATTCCTAGCCAACCTTCAAAGCCCAACTTACATGCCATCTCAACCTTTCCCTGACAATACTGGTATCAGTAAAAACTGTTCTCTTCGGTCCTCAAATAACATTCTGTTTTGTACTTCTCTGATGCATTTCTCAGGTCTCATTTTGTCTCCTAGTTATCTATGTTTGTTTTTTGTCCTTCTACTGGACTATAACATAAATTCCATGAGGGTGGGGATCATGTCCTATCTCAACTCTGTATATCCCCCAGCACCTATAGTTTACAGTTCTTTGTATATAATAGATACTTATTAAGTATTTGATGAATGACCTCTTATCTCAGAAGGGTGGAATACACCCCACCAAATTCCCTGATCTCTGTTTCATTGACCCCCTGGACTAAGTAAACTACCATAAGCCCAGGATGCTCCTTTGCTAAATGAATTGCCTCAATCAGGAATATTGTAACAGCACATCTAGAGGCAGGTTTGCATATTCACAGCTTCACAACCAGTCCCACTGAGACATCTAGAGTAGGCCCTGTGCTGTGTTCCTGTTTCACACCTCACTCCTCTACGTACTGTCAGAGACTCCAGCCCCAAAGGCAGAGACCAGATTATTGCTGGCAAGAAATCGAACTCTGAATTCTATTCCAGTCAAAAAAAGATACCATTCTATCACAATCACCTGTAAAAGAGGCATGATACAGTGGAAAGAGGACTGGCTCTGGGGCCAGGTGACTTGAGTTCAAATCCCATCTCTAATGCTTACTACCTGCATGACCTTGGGCAAGTCACTTGGGCTGACCTGGTTGGCCTCTGAGGTTCCTTTCAGCTCTAGGTTTATAATCCAATGATAGATATCCTCAAGATCTTAACGATCAGAAATAGAGACCATATCTCTATCATTCCACAGCTATTCCAACAGGGAAGGAAAAGTTGGCTCCCCATGCTCAGTCACAGAGGGTCTCCATCAATTCTTCAGCACATCTCGTGAGGCACAGAATTAACTCAAAGACATAGGCCCTTACCCAGGTGTTCCTTTGATAAAATCAGATGTCTTCTGGCATAGGAGTTTGGTTTTCCAGGAACACAGGGGAATCCTAACAGGTCTATAATGACCACCAGAAACTACACCCAGAATTTGTGGTTCCTTTGCTGTGGACGTTTGTTTGTTTGTCTGAACACTCAATTCTGTGGAGAAGGCTGGGAATAACAGGGTGCAGAGCCAGGAAAAGTGCGGGCAGACTTGGATAGGCTGTTTGACAAAAATGGTCTTTCAAGACTAACTTCTCTAGCCCTCCACGTCTTCTGACGTGGCAGACAGTGCCACGCAGAACTATGCTTTCACACCAAATGTCCAAGGCCACGTGTTACCCACACCTCAGCACTTCAAGATTGGAAACTGGCAATCAGAGAAGATAAGTGGGGAGAAATGTAAGATTATCTGGATTGTACATTTAGAGCTGGAGGGGACCACAGAGGTCATTTTGTCCAAGTTCATTATTTTCTAGATAAGGAAACTAAAGCCTATAGATGTTGGGTAACTTGCCCAAGGTCACAGAATTAGTAAATGGTAAAGCTGGGATAGGAATCCAGCTCTATTTACTCCAGTGCCAGCTTTCTTTCTACTGCTTGCTCCACAAAGATTTCCATTGCTGTCAGAGATTGGGTAGCCATATAACAATCCTCCTGTAAAAAAAGTTCCTCCCCTTCTTCCCATCTACCCTTCGTTTTTGAAGAGGGCCATGACATCAGGAAGGTGATGCCATGACACGCAAGTGAATTGGATTTAAGTGAGGGAGGGCTGAAAGTCCCCCAAAGTCACCAGCCTCACTCTCTCTTCCAGAGCCTTCTGGGTCCAGTGGCAAGATATACATCAGGATGACTGGAGATGGCTCAGGAAACCTTGGCCTTTTAAGGCCTTCAACAGGTCTTTCACAGGTCTTGGTTTGACTGAGGCTACACCCTTTCGGTGATTAAATCTAGGTAAGAAATGATGCCTCACTAGAACATAACCCATACCTAACTCTTCCATAAAATTTCCCCTAATAAATCTAGCATTCACACCGATTTCTCCTTCTGAATTCCTGTAGCATTTATTGTCTAGACTAAATAATTTGGCTTTTTGCTAGCTATAGTCTCATCTTCTCCAAATAAAGTGCAGTACTGTTGAAGGTAAGAACTACATATCATGCCCTCTGTGGCATCCTGCCCCTCTTAAATATCCTACAACATCCAACTGTCTGTACCAATTATGCATTATTTTTGCTTTTCAGGAGTATTTGCTTCTTCTCATCTAGACTATGGACCTCTTAGGTCAGGCTTTGTATTGTAGTCATCTTTTCTCTTCCTCACAATGTCTAGCACATAATCTTGCACAAAAGCACATTTAACATACTTGTAGCCTGGTTTCAAAAAAAATCCAAACCCTATTTCACAGATTCTAATAAATGCAAAGCATCTTCACTATGGATTTCAGACACCAAGGATTTAATACCACCCAAAGCCTTACCAGGGGCCAGTCAGACTCCTTTCATAGACACATACTGGTCCTCAAAGTCTAGGCCTTTGGGCATCAAAATTATGACTCCCTGTGACCTGTGAATCTGACTACATGCACTTCATGAGAAGTGAGAAGAGAAAAAAACCATAATAATGCAGTTTTTCCCAGCCCCACTAGATGTCAGACCTAAATTGCGGCTACTGCTGATACCTACAGGAACACGCTATAGAGAAGTGAACCATGGAGAAGTGTGTGTGCATGGTGGGAGGGAAAGATAGGGGATGTCATAACAAGATAACCTAGTTTCCTTTTTTTTTCTACTGATAGGAAAAAGTTGACTTAGAAATTCATCTCTTACTCTCAAGGTATTTACATGAAAAAATAGTACTGATTTGTCCTGGGGCTCAGGAAATGAGTGTTTTTAATAACCAGAGAGAGATGAAGTGAGTTATTGGGGCCAATGATAAATTCCCCAAAGGAAGTAGGGGGAATTAAATGCGGGAAAGTAGCGCAGTCAATGTGTGATTTCCAACCCAGCACTGTTCCTGTAGGTATAAACTAGAGCTGTGTACTGCCTTGGTACAGTACTAGTTTCACAAGTCAGCCCTAAAAGCTCAGTGAAGCAGGGCTGGGGATAGTATTTTCCAGCAGAACTAACTCATTCCCAACACTCGAGAGGAGCAATCCTAGACACAGAGAAGGGGAAATATTCAGAAGAACCTCCTCTTCCAAGAAGTCTTCCTCATTCCCCTGACTACAAGAAATCTTTCTTTCATGTGATGGCCCAGCATATTATCCTGCCAACTAATTTCCCCTGCAAGACTGGTGACTTTATTAAGATTAGAGACAGCATCTTATTTATCTTTGAATGTCTCTCAGAGTTTAGAACTGTTCCTTTAAGAAATGGTTATTAAATGAATGAATGAGCCCATGAAAACACGATTAACCCAAACTTACCCTCTCTCCAGGATCACCCACTTGACCTGTTGGGCCAGCAGTCCCCGGAGGTCCTGGAAGCCCCTAACAAATAATATGAAAGAAGGATAGTGTCACCTCATTGTAACCTAGAAATCTCATATTGCCCCTTTTCCCATTCCCTCAGTGGCAAAGAACATTAAGGGAAGAAATTTAGAGGTTTATTTTTTTCCCCAGACAGGCCAGAGGAGCACCACCCATCCCTATAAAGTTTTCCCTTTCTCATCTCCTTCCGCAGGAAACAGAAATCCAAGCTTCCTCAAGTTCATTATTTCTTTCTCTTCAATTTGCCCCACTCTACAAGGAGTAGAATCCTCACTACCACATCATTACAGAAGAACACATGCAGTTTGCTACTTACAGCAGGGCCTTCTGGGCCAGGGGGGCCTTCAATAAGCATTCCCTGAAAAAGAAACAGACAAGAATAGGGGATTCTGAAGCCACAAAACACATATTTCACACACACCCCCAATCCATCTCCAAGAGGCAATATCCACTGGGGGCTTCTGAGACCAATGCGGATGTATGCCAGTGACTCAGGGTGCCTCTGGAAACTGAAGGACAGGGTTTTCTGTCTCCCCAACCCAACCGCATGCTTAGGCGTCTCTAGTGGTTTCCATTGTCTCCCCTTCCGAGTTCTATGCAGTGATTAGCCACATGTGTCTCTGTAATTAAGGGGCTGCGGTAGGTGGGGGATAATATAATGTTACTCTATGGTTTTTATGCACATATTAATCCATTTATATAACATGAATCTGCAGAATGCCAATCACTAGACTAGCATGTTTCCTTTCAGGGTAGGGGAAAAAAAGAAACTCTTTAAAAATCCAAAGAGAGAAATGAGGTCTTTCTGTAAAGTCTGAGGAATCCACATCTGTCTTTATACAAGATCCCCAAGTCTCATTCCAAGCCCTTGTTTCCCACCCTCCCACCCTCTCTTCATAGTCTGGTTGTTTCCCCTTTCAGGATGAAAATCAGTCCATGAACTCTAGCACAGGCCTGGTGAGAAGGAAGCCTGAGGGATCTGGTTACACTTTACCCCAGGACAAGGGGCTCCTCAGAGGTCAGAGTTGATGGGAAGGTCATTTCATGGTGGCTCAGGGCCAGAAATAGAAAAAAGAAAGGGGAGAAAAAGAGTATAAGGTTGATGTCATTCACTGTGAGTAACTTTGTCTCCCTGCCTAGAGGAAGGGGAGGAGAAATAAGTAGGATTCTGGCCTATGGGGCTCTGTTTGTTAGAGCATGAAGGGATCTTGGTGCACAGAACATTAGAGCAAAGAATATCAGAGCTAGAAAGGACCTTAGAACATCCATCTTGCATCACAGAATGGGAGCCCTAGAAGGAGCTTTAAACCGTAGGATGTTAGACTGTAAAATGTCAGTGCTCGAAGGAACCTTAGAACACAGAATGCCAGAACACGGAATGTAAGAATTAGAAGCGACCTTAGAAATTATCTAGTCTAACTGCCTTATTTTACAAATGGAGAAACTGAGATCCAAATAAAGGAAGTGATTTGATCAAGGCCTCCCTTTCATCTAATTTTCTCCTAGGGAGTAACTTGGATTTATAGACAGATTGTTTGAGGCCTATCCGACAACTAGAGAATAGATGAATAAATTGTGATGGAATGGAATACTATAATCCTGTAAGATGACAAGTATGAACAATATAAAGAAATATGGAAAGACATATAAAGTGATATCAAGCAAAGAAATCAAAATTAAAAGAGCATAAACACTGACTATATTAAAGAAAAAAACAAAAATGGCAACAAAACTTTAGAAGTCAATGGACAGAAAAGAAATAAGAAGGAAATCTAGAACATATTATTAGTACTCTTGTTTTCTTCCTTTTTAGGATCAAAATGCAAATAGTTTATTTTTTATGAAGGGTTTGATTCCATATGTAGTTTGTTTATTTTTTAATACTTGTTGAGCATTATTAATTTTATGAAGAATATTTTAAATCAATAAAAAAATGAAATATTTCAAATACCCTTGGAAGGGGTAAAAATCACATCTGGGCAACTGAAATAATGAGCCCTATTTAGTAGGCTTGCTGTATGCCCACTTAGCTACCTCAACAGGGCTCACCAGGCCTCTTTCTAGAAGCCAACAGTACAGAATTGCAAAGGGATATACACTTTGTTTACACAGATGCACACACAAAGAAATATTTGTATACGTTATATACACAGAATAAGTTCATCCAAGAAACTTCATAAATCCCAGCTTCATTCTTTCCAATAAGAAGCAATCTTCACTTAGGCCAAAGACAAAAAGACTCAGAGACTGAGTAGAGATTGCAAGGATAACTAGCCCCAACACTGAAAGAATCCAGGGAAACCACAGTTTTCTTAGTACATCCATTGACATGATCAAGTAACCAAGGGTTTAATTTGTTGGGATCTTGTAAGTACTCTGATCTGGGACCTTTCGTGAAGGACTTTTGTGTGGAAAGAAATTAGAAATGCTCACTAAGCTTCTCCACATAGGAGAGACATGTGTTAATTATCAAAACTAATAGATTATTAGGCTGGAGACCGATAGTGACCTATTGCGTTACAATGATATTTCTCTTCCTAGCTTAATGCTTGCTCATTTCCCTGATGGAGGCTATCTTCATTTGGATTCCCAGCATATCAAAATGGTGTTTTGAATGATCATACATAGTCAAGCTCAACAAATATAGCCAGAGATGTGCTAATTGCTTTTAATGAAAGTTAGCAACTAGTCATTAAATAAACATTTAGAAGAGATCAGAAGAGTCAGCTTTGATTATGTTTGGTAGAAACAATGACCAGAGTAAACCCCAATGAAAGGATAGCAGAGGATACAATTCTAGGAGGGTCTGCTGGCTTTTCCCAGTTCTGGAGATGACAGAGGCAATTGTGGAAAGGTTTGCTATTCCAGAGAGACAATTGAAGCCTTTGGGCTTTTGAAAATACAAAATAATTAGGACACCTCCCATCCCTGGAGGACTTTCCTTGGGAAGCACAATGCCCCTCAGCTTCAGCCTGCTGAGCAACATGCCCTTATAAGGAGTCTCAGAGCCTTCCAGAAAGCCCTGTTAGGTATCATATCTATATGGGAAATCTCAAAAAAAAAAAAATCCCCTGTAAAAATGGACGGTGCTCTCTGGCTACAGCATCCAGTAGGTAGTCATGTGATTCAAAAGAGAGTAAGCCCTTGAGAGGAAGATCTAAGGTTAGAGGTTTGTATGTGTGTTTGTGGGGGAAGTAAGGGGAATGGTTAGGGAGAAGGTAAAGGGGTGGGGGGGGAGGGGAAGAAGGAAGAAGGGAAAGCCCTAATTAGCTAATTCATGATACAAGCATTCTTGGCATCTCTCAGGATTCAGCCATCTGTTTACATGGAGCTGAGACTTCAGGGACATCTGGAGAAACTCCAGGTTGATAAATTCTAACTGTTTACATTATCTCCTCCAATGGGACTAACCAAGGAGGCAATGGACATTGCAAATAGGATGGGGGTGGGGAAGGAGGAGCCACATTTCAAGAAGTCATTGGTGAGGGCAGGGGGGGAGGGAAACCCTGCCTTAAGTGAATCCAGATGGCCATTTAAAAGAAATAATAAGTTGAAATGCATTTTCTGGGTACATTTATTTTTGCTTCTACTTCTGCAACTCTATCTTCCAATCATTCTTGTCTTCCACCTTCTCTGGTTTTACTCCCAAAGGAGAATACCCTACCGGCATCCTTAGCACCCTCTCTCTGTTTCCTATCCCCAGAAGCCATATCTACATTTCTCAAAACAGAGTGCTAATGAGCTACATGGATAATTCAAATGGTTGTTTTTTCTAAGAAATCAGACCAATGTAGACTTGCCCATATGATGTCATTAAGTCAATAATCCTCCATTTAACCTAGTCTCATTACTCACGAACAGGGATAATCCTTAACACCTTACTAGTTACTTTATATATCCCAATCCAGTTTGACCATTCATGGAAACAATGGGGGCCCCAAGGAAACAACCAAAAGTCAAGGGCAAGTTCTCTCAAAGATAATCCATCGTGTTGCAGACCGGGAAGAGATTGCAGCAAATCTAAGCTTCCTAGTGAGCAACAAGCGCAACCCAAAAGAGGGAGAAGCAGCATTTGGTCTTGTTTCCTTTCTGGCAGTAGATGCCAGTATTTGAAACTAGCTCCACCAGCCAAATTCTTTTGGGATGATTCTGCTTGAGCTGATTGCCGTTCCCCACCCCCCACCCCAGGCCCATCCCTTGAGTTTGCTTTGTAACTTTTCAAATTGGACACATGGGGCAGTTTGCCTTTTACCATTTTCCTTCAGCTTCTTTGCATACCCTTGCTCCAAACAGGCCTGGCTACTTTCCATGGACCTGCAGGGTTGTCACTGGGGTGGAGAGAGGGAATACCCCAACAGAAACCAAGGACAGGTTTGTCTAGCAGTTCACAGTCTGAAGCTTATAAAAGGTCTAGCCCCTGGTGAAAGTCGCCTGGCAGGAACAAGACATATAGCACCAGGAGGGGCTGCTATTTCATGACTGGAGTTTGGTTCAGTCAAATAAGGGTTATAAGTTCTTGGTGAGCATCAAGCATGACTTTAGAACCTGGGTCTATGAAATTCTTTAAAATTTTTTTTTTGTTAATTTTAAAAAATGGTATCCCAAAATTCTTACTGCAGCTTTAAGCTTGGCTTAAAACTATAATTGGTTTATTTGCATGTCTCCAGTATTTTATTTTATGCATTTAAGAACATTATTGTGGGAAGTGGTCTATAGGCTTGACCAAACTGCCAAACGTGTCCAGGACCCAGGACAATGTTAAAAAAATCTTAGTTCTAAGGATGTCAAAGAGAAAGAAAATTCACCCACCACTGTAAGAAGCCTGAAGGCAAAGGAAGAGTGAAAAAACCCAAAGGTCAAGCAGACTTTTTTGTACCTCATGCTTTGGGTTTTATACTGGGAGTGAAATTCTGGTTTCTGGTCAGATAAATTACTATCAAGATGAGAGCTTCTCATTCAGTCTTCCCAGTTCCCATCTCTGGAGGCACCAGGGTGATGCAACAGGTAGAGCACTGGGCCTGGAGTCAGAAAGTTCTTAGTTCAGATCAGGAGTCAGGCACGGACTAGCTGTGTGACCCCAGGCAAGCCACCTTACCACTTACCTGCCTCAATTTCTTCAACTGTAAAATGGGGAATAAAGGCACCTACTTCCAAAGGTTGCAGTGAAGATCAAATGAGACAAACTAAAATGTGCTTAGCACAGTGCCTGGCACAGAGTGGGCCCTTTATAAATGCTTATTTCCTTCCTTCTTTCATTCTTTCTTTCCTTTTTTCTTTCTTTTCCTTCCTTTCCTCCCTTCCTCCTTTCCTCTCTTCTTCCCTCCCTCCTTCTTCCCTTCCTTCCTTCTTTCCTTCCTTCCTTCCTTCCTTCCTTCCTTCCTTCCTTCCTTCCTTCATCTCTTCTTTCCTACCTCTTTCCTTCCCTTCTCTCTCTTTCTTTCTTTCTTTTCTTCTTGTGATAACTAGCAAAAACCTACATTGAAAACATAATGCCTTTTGGCCTTGGCATACAAGCTAGGTTCTATGTGACATAGTCCAACACAGAGACTAGAGGGAGTGTAGACCACTGTGAGTGTGCCAGGAATGGTTACAAGAACCCAGGCAAAGAAGGGACATAAATTGATCATAAGGGCATAGAATTTACAAAGCAAGAAAAGACCATAGAAATCAGACGATCCCAGATTTGGAGCTATAAAGGACCTTAGAGGTGACCTAGTCCAACTCTCATTTAAATGATGAGGAAATCAGGGCTCATGGGAGTGACTCGTCCAAGGTCTCATAGGTACTAAGTGGCCCAGACAGTATTCAAAAACAGGTCTTGGGCTCCAAATTCAGAATGTTTTTTCCTACATTGGTACACAGCAGCGGAAAGTTTCCAAACCTAGCCAATGTTTGGAAAAATCTTTGAATTCACAAAGTGGGCACTTTGGGCCCAGGAACACTCTCTTACATTGGTCTCTACTGTGCTGCTATTCAAGACCTAGCCCCAAGCCTGTAGCTAGTCTCCTTTGCAGGGAATGCCATCCATCATCCCCTCTTGAATCTTAGCACAAGTGAAACGTGGCAGGATGGATGGACTCCGGAATCCTGGCTCCCTCTCAACTCTCCAGCTCCCTAGCCCCAAGCAGACTTAACCCAGAGCCGGCACTCCCACTGTGGAAGCTCTAAGAGGCCACGCCCAGTGTTCTGAGCTACTTGGCACCATTCCCCTGGCTCCTTACTCTACAGAGGGCCTGAGCACAACTGTTAAAGAATGCTGAAGATTTCAGCAGGTCTGTAATCCTCATCCCAGACCCTTTTGCCCAACTACCCCCTACTCTCTCCAAAGCCACAAACAGCTGGCCCAGTGATACTTAAAGAGGGGGTCTGGAACCACGTGTTAAAGTCTTATTTCCCCAACTTCATTATGAACTCATTGAGAGGAGGAACTATGTCTTATACTTCTCTGGAAACCCCCAACGGAGCTTAGTATATCATTTGTCAAATAATAGTTTCCATAGCCAATTCAACTCAATGAAGACTCATGAAGTACCTACTATGTGCAGTTCTATGTTATGTGTTGTGGATACAAAAATAGATACCACATAGATTCTGTTCTCAAGGAACTTAAAATCAAATGTAGAGAAGCCAAGGACACAGATAACTATGATTCAAGAGGGAGATGTTTAAGAGCAAAGGAAATGTCTAGCCCAAGTGCTATGAGAAATTCAAGGAGAGAGAAATCACTTTCACTTATGGAGGACAAGGACAGTTTCCTGGAAGTGACAGCACCTGAGTCAGGCCTTGAAAGAAGAAAGGAATTTCAGCAGATGTATATGTAGAGATTAGAGACATCGTGGGTTTATTCTAGGAATGGAAAGTCACCTATCCTTGAGGATAGAGACAAAAGAAGCTGAGATGAGAATGGAGGATGGACAGTTGCTGAGGTGGACTGAGACATAGAGAATATTCCAGGGTATATAATAAGGCTGGATTACGTAAGTTGGAAGAAGTCAACTGAAAGCCGGAAACAGATTCCAAGTAAATCCTGTTGATTGACTGTTCTGGGTCTCAGGGTCTCCCTATATGTTCTCCCTATAGGCAGTACTTCTGGAATATTTACGTTTCTTACATAACATTGTGTAAGCTTTTCTTCATTCTGAATAAATTATTTGCCTAGGAGATTCCTCATGTGTTGTCTCATCAAAATGCATTCTTCTCATTCATTCTAATGAGGGTTTTAAGGTATAATGTTTTGACAGGTTTGCTTGTTTATAACAATGACAAACTCTCAAAAAGAGCCACCACAAAGAACTGGAAATTGAAGGGATGCCCATCAATTAAGGAATGGCTGAGCAAGTTGTGGTATATGAATGTAATGTAATAATATTGCTCTATGAGAAGTAATGAAGAGGTGGATTTCTACATCAACAGATACTGAATGAAGTGAGTAGAACCAGGAGAACATTGTACACAGCAACAGCAACATTATGCAATGATTAACTATGATAGACTTAGGTCTTCTCAGCCATACAATGATCCAAGAAAATTCCAAAAGACTTTTGATGGAAAATGCTAACCACATCCAGAGAAAGAACTATGGAGTCTGAATGCAGATCAAAGCATACTATTTTCACCTTTTTTTTTTTGTTGTTTTTTCTTGCTCATAGTTTTTCCCTTTTGTTCTGATTCTTCTTTCACAACATGACTAATATGGAAATATGTTTAACAAGATTGTACATGTATAACCTATTTCAGATTGTTTGCTGTCTTGGGGAGGGGGAAAGGGAGAAAAAATTGGAACTCAAAGTTTTACAAAAATGAACGTTGAAAATTATCTTTACATGTAATCAAGAAAAAATAAAATACTATTTATAAGGAAAAAAGAGTCCCCAGCCCCTCTGATGGCATCATCTTCCAATGAGGAGGGCAATCTGGAGGGACCACATGGGGAGTGAACCCTCCCAGTGAGTTTTAAGAAGGAAGATGGAAGACATGCTTACCGGCTCAATGATTGCAGGCTCTCCCTTTTGTCCTTTCTCACCTCGGGGTCCTCCAATCTAGAAAATGGAAAAGAAATATACACAGAAATATATAGAGATGAAATAAAATGCTATCCATTGAGTCCCTTTCACATGGCTATACATGGGGTCCATTTTATATGTCAGATAAAAAAGAGTGTTTAACAATAGAGGTTCTATTTATTCTATATATATATATATTTATTCTCTCTATATATAATGTAACATATATGATGTAACATATTATATATATATTCTACATATAATATAACATATGACATATGCAGAATATTTTGCATATGTGTGTGTATGTGATACATCTCTTGTGAAGGAAAATGCTGGGAACAGAGTTCAGGCAGGAAAGAGTTACTACGTCCTACAGAAGACTCAGGAATAATTATACGGCATTCTCACCCCTTCATAGATTGTGTCTTGGTTTGCAGGCATCCCTGGTCCAATCTCTGATGGGGAGATGGTGGGATCAAAATAGGGATCATAGTAATTGTCGAGGTCCTTAATAGTTTCCACAGCAAAATCATTGTCTATGTCATCTCTGTCTTGATCCGGGTCTGGAAATGGTCCAGTCTAAAGAAAGCAATAGGAAAAACACAGCAATGAGTAACAGCAAGGGTAGCCATCTGTGTACTCAGAGTCCTTTCTGCAGAGCCCACAACCTCAGGAGCTGCATCAGTGAAGATGGGGGTAGAGAAGCTCATGAATGATGACTACAGTGTCCAAGAGAAGGTATTCCATCCCTACAGGAAATGATTCAATTGGATAAATATTTATTGAGTACTTATGGGTTAAGCATTGTACAATTCTTAGCACTTGCTGATGCCATAGGTATCCATGAATTTACAATATCAGGGCTGGAAGGGAACCTGGAGGTCATCTGGTCCCCTCATTTTATAGGTAGGAAACTAATACCCAGAAGAGTAAAAATGCAATTCTAGTGGCATTTACCTCTCCATTGAAGGAGAAACAGGATATCATAACTCACACTTCTAGAGCTGGAAGGAACGTTAATGGCCAACTTGTCCAACCAGCTCATTTTACAGATGAGGAAACAGAAGCCTTGAGAGATTAAGGGTCTTGTCCAAAGTCACACAGGTAGTAAGTGGCAGAGGCAGGAGGCATCAGCCTCTAGATTCTGAGCTGCAGGCTGATCTAAGAGTCCTTTCTCTTTCTATTGTACCATTCTGCCTCCCCTATCAAAAGTAATCATTCTAACGTTATTAATATAGATTTTGTCCATTAATACATTAAATTTGTATAGTCCTTGATTTTTCTAAGCATTTTCTCATTACCACATTTGCTCTTGATAATAACATATTTATATAGACTTTAAGATTTACAAAGTGCTTTACATGTAGCTATTCAACTGACCCTCATAAAACTTTGAAAGGCAGGGCTCATTATGCCCATTTTATAGAGGAGGAAGTTGAGGCACATGAAATATACAGGGTCAAAATAACGTGAGTCAATGTCAGAACCAGAGCCAGCACCCAGATAGCTTAATTCTTAGCCCAAAGTTGTTTTCCGTATTTGAGAACAGCCGCCTCCCCCCTATCCTGAGCCATATTGACAAGTAACGGAACAGAAGTTACGTCGGTGGAGTTGGCGATGATAACAGTGCTGGTGGGGATCTCAGCTCCTCCAACAGTGTCTGTGGGTTGGTCAGGGCTATCCACGCTCTCATAGATATCCTCATAAGGGGGTGGTGTGTAGTATTCCTCATTGATGGGTCCATACTCGTAGTCACTCCCTCCCAAATTTGGGTCCTCTTTGTCATCCCTATCATTGGTTTCAGGAACTGGTGGCGCGTCTGTCGGGGGTGGAGTCTGCTCCTAATAGCCAGGTGCACATCAAAATACAGTTACTCAGAAAGTACATGCAAGAGACATTAAGAGTCAAATGGTTAAATCACTGAGGTATGATTTAGAGAATTGGAGTTAAAGAGAAAAAAATCACAAATTGTTGCCTTTCCAATGATATTACACAAGGAGAGAGGGAGAAAGTAAGCATTTATATGGCACCTACTATGTGCCAAGCTTTGTGCTAAATGCTTCACAATTATCTCATTTAATCCTCACAACAACCTTGAGATATATGTGTTGTTATTACTCCCTTTGGACAGTTTTAGAAACTGAGGCAGGCAGAGGCTAGGTAATTTTCTCGGGGTCACACAGGTAAGAGTCTGAGGCTGGATTTGAACTCAGGTCTTGGTGATTCCAGGCCTAGAGATCTATCCACTGCACCATCTAGCTGTTTCAATAGCACAATTGGCCAGATAGGTCAGTGAGCAGGAGACAAGGTAGACAGGGGTGGAACACTACCCAAACTAACCACAGAAATGCTCATGGTGAGTATTGGTTTTTAAATTGGAGAGCAAAGGATATTAGAGATGAGCTAGGCCTCAGAGACTGTTCCGTTCAACTCCCCTATTTTACAAGACGGGAAAAAATGAAGCCTAGAAAAGAGACAGGATTTGCCCGACTTTATATAGCATTTCACTAAGGGCAGAACCAAGACTACAATGCACGTCTCTTGACTCCTCTCATAGGAGTCTTTACAATACTCTTTACTCATAGAACCCCACTTCCCCTTCACTTGTTATTTATTACAAGGATTCTGACAGACTGAGTTAAATCCAGATGTGTGCTAGAGCTCAATCCAACTGGCCTATGGGAATGTTCCATTTTCTGGGTGAGTGTTTTTTTACTACAAATGTAGGCTTGGTTTACTGTGTTGTTGATTGTCTAGACCTAAGAAAGTGTTAGTAATGCAAATTAAACTTAAATGCAAATTAATGCTTTTTTTTCTTTCTTTCTTTCTGGAGATCCCAGTTGTCAAATGCTTACCAACACACCTAGTATTTATCTATAAACAATGCCTAAGCTCAGCAGGAATGTAACAGAAGGCTGGGGAATGAAGTCATTACCAGACTGAGGGCCTAGTGATGGTACACTAATAATAATAAGAGGAATTTACAAAGCACTTTAAGGCTTCCAAAGTATTTTGCATTCATTATTTCATATGAGTTTCGCAATACCCCAGGTTAAATCATATCCCAAACAATCACTGCTGTTCTCTTCCCCTCTCCCACCTCACCTACAAACTTAAGGCTAAACCATTTCACTGGCACAAGAATAAAGGCATACAGTTTACAAACATCACAATGCCTATCAAATGGGCCAATATAGGATCACAATCTACATGTCCTCTGCCTAGCTTTACACCTGAACCAAGTTTCTTGTTTCTTCAAACTCTCTCACATTGTTCTCAGGCCCCCAGAGTTTTTAGACTTACACTGTTTAAGAAACTCTAAACCAGGAGAGAGGAAACAAGCCTGCACCCCTCCCTCTGTTTGACCCATACCTCAGCAATTTCTGTAGCTTCTCCAGCAGCTTCAATAGGCTTTTTGGTGGGGGTTGGGGCTTTTCCTGGGTCATCAGGGTCTTCATAGTATGGATATTCATAGTAATATGTGTCACCATCTCCCTCTCCTTCTGGATACTGCAAAGAAATCACAGCTAGAGTTTGAGAAGATAGGGCCCTCTGGAAGACATATTTCAGCTTTTTAAGGCCAAGGGAAGCTTTGTCTTTAGAGGACTTAAAAAAACACAAGACTTTTTTGGTTGTTATTGTTTTAGCAGGGGCAGGGTATTTGCTGGAGATGGGCAGGGAGAGAGAGTAGTGGAAAAAAATCTTTAATAAACTTATGCTGTATGGACAATAATTAATATTTTTCATGTTAAAAAATAAGAAACTATAAGCATGAAGTTATAAACACCAGCAACATGAAACCGAATCTTGTCTTTCTAAAATAGAGCCTCGAGTTGGACATAGGCTCTTTCACAGGATTAGAGGATCATAAGATCATAAGCACTATTTTCCCCATTTTACAGATGAGTTAATTAAGTCTTTGAGAAGTCTTTGAGAAATGTCAGACCTGGAACTCTGAGTCTTACCCACATGGTGCCATGGCATCACTGAGCCTTATTTTAAATGTACTGGGAGGAACTTGCTATTTAGGTTCATTCTCTGGTGAATCATTTTGAGCTGGAAGAGACCTTGACTCCCTTCCAAATACCTTATTTTACAGATGAGGAAACTAAGTACTTTACCTTACTTTACTTGGACAATAATTAATATTTTTCATGTTAAAAAATAAGAAACTATAAGCATGAAGTAAAGCATGAAGCATGAAAGTAAAGACAAGTAAAATAATTTGCTCAGTATTATATACATAGTCAAGGTCTGAGGTGGGATTCAAACCCAGGTCTCCCTGCTTCCAAAGCCCAGAACTCTATCCACTACCCTATGTTCCCTCTGAATATTACTATCTATCTACCTACATATCGGTGTATCTGTCTGTCTGTCTACCTATCTACACACACAAGTGCATGTGTATACATACATGTATATATATATGTAATATATATTCACTAGGTCTTTATAATTAATTCTCTTTTGACTAAAACAAAAAAAAACACCTCTGATTAACAGAAAATCAAATATTTGGGAGATGTCTTGAGCCTTGATCAGACCCTATTGAGAATATTATATTTAATTCTCAGCACCACATTTTCATGAGATGCACTTGACTTAATTAAATAAGCATTTATTGTCTATTGCATGCAGGTGAGCATCAGGGCTGAAACCCTGATAAGATGGAGTGTGTCCAAGGAGATTTATTCTATATGAAATCTGAAGAAATAACTAGACTCAATGGCTGAAAGTTCTAAGATGGGAGATTTAAGTTTTAGAGATGTTCAACAGTAGGATAGAACATTTTAAGAAACCTGAAGACATTTAGAGATTGTTATGGGTGAAAAACAACATAAGATAGCATATATACACTGGTTTAAACTATGAAAAAATATACATATTCATTGACTAGGACTGGGAAAGAATTTAGAGGGGTGTCAAGAAGGGTTAACAGTTGACTGGTTTATCACTTTAATAAAGATCCTTAAAAAGTTACTCCTATGATTTTTCTCTCTCCAAAAATCACTACCTCAACTCTAGATTTTCATCTTATTATAAAATGTTATGTACTACAGTCATTGATGTTGCTGTTTTAAGGTTCTTAAGGGCAGGGACATGTCTTAACTAAAATTTTTATCTCCCATAAAAATTTGTATGTCCCACAATCTCTTACAATACAGCATTCTGTATACAGAAGCATTTAATAAATGTTTATTGTATAGTAGCATTATAAACTCCTAAATGAAATGTCTTTGATCAATTAACCAACCAACATATATGGAATGCTCAGCCCTATGGCTCCAAACATGGGTTGGGGGGGGAGGAAAAAGAATCTAACATTACAACTTGAATAAGATTGCCTGGTTAGACTTATTTCCAAAATAGAAAGTTTCTTGCAGTTTTCCAGGAGGTATTGGCTGTTTTTCCAACTACGAGGCAACCCAGAAGCACGAAGCTACCCAGGTGACACCATCCTCTCCAGACTTGGGGGTTTGTGGGAAAAATGCAAAATGATTTGTGGCTTAGGCACCTACCTCCACATCCATAAAGCACCAGATGGCCTTTTGTTGGGCCCTGGCTGGTGAGGAATGTGCAGGGGAGTGTCAGGAAAAAGGGGGAGAGAAAAAAAGCCTCGGGTTCTAAACTCAGTTTTAGAGGCTGCATGAAGTAGATTTAAAATTAGATGACCTGGGTTCTCATCATTGTTCTGTTACTGAGTGTAGCTATAACCTTGGGTAAGTCCATTCATGTCTCTGGGCCTAAGTTTCCTCTTCTGTAAAATGAGGGAATTGAACTAGATGATCTCTAATGTCTCTTCTAGGTCTAAAAATTGGGATATTAATCTCATTCCAGAGCAGTCAAACCACAGAAGAATTTTCACTCTCGTGGAAGCTTTTGTTCTTTTTCCTTTGATCTTCTACAAGTTACAATTACGGAAAGTGTGCAGAACACACCCCGAGGAGGTAGGATTGTGAACGGTTTTAAGAGTCTCAGACATGACAGTCAACAAGGACTTATCACATGACATAAACACAGCTCTCAGGACATCAACACGCAAGAACACCTGTTTTGTTGTTGTTGTTGTTGTTGGTGGTGGTGGTGGTGGTGGTGGTGGTGGTGGTGGTGGTGGTGTGTGTGTGTGTGTGTGTGTGTGTGTGTGTGTGTGTGTGTCTAAGCTCTCTGCTGGGCAGTTGTTGAGCTTCTCCTGCTGAGTTAGTTTCTTACTTCCTTCTGCTGATGTACAACCTCTTAAGTAACATCGAGGGTGATTAAAATGATGCCTAGGGAACCCCTGCTGCTCAAGATCCATAGTTTTGAAAAATCGTATTTAAAATTTATTTAGGAAAAAACAGCTCAAAATTCTATCAATGCTTGAAAATTTACAGAGCAATTTTCACACAAGTTTACTTTGGCAAGTGCTATTATCCCCATTTTACAGATGAGTAAATTAAGCCTTCAAGAGATGCAGTTACTGGCCTAGTCTCATAACTAGGAAGTGTCAGATCAGAAACTCTGAGTCTCATCCTCTTGGTGTTATGACATCACTGGGCCCAATTTGAAATGTACTGAAAGCAACTTGCTATTTAAGTTTGCTCTCTGGTAAATCATTTTTTTAATGTGAAGAAACCTCTTTTTGAGTGACTTATCACCCCATAATTTATCACTTGGATAAACACAGACTTTCACAGGATCATAGGATTTAGAGCTGAAAGGGATCTTAGAGATAGGCTTGTGCTAACCTTTTATTTTAAAGATGAGAAAACTGAGTTTCAGAAAGGTAAAATGACTGCTTGATATCATACAATGAATTCATAGCATAGTATGATTTCAAATTCAGGTCTTTAGAATTCAAATTCAGTCAGAGAACCTTAATTACTGTATATTGTTACTAACTGTAAGTCATCTCTCTCCAGATTCCGAAAGAGTGTGCCACTGCAAACCCTAAACACGGATGGACGTTCCTGACATCTCAGAGATACTCAAATCCATAAGGATGTTAAGAGGATATAAAGTATCCGGAGGGTAAGGGCAGAACAGTCTTCTTATGTATGCATCTGTATAAACATGGATGCAAATGAGATCTCAGAGAGATACTCGAAGTTCCTAAGGATGCTAAGGGGATATAAAGTATCCAGAGCTTGAGGGTGGGATAATCTCTTCTTACGTATTCATCTGGGTTGGGGTCCTGAGACTGTGGGGTATCTGGAACGGCAGTATCACAATCCGGGCTGTAATGTTCGCAGTAATCATAAGCTGCTCTGGCATCAGGGACGATAAGAAGCTGCTGGATATCACCCTGGAAAAAAAAAGAAAGAGTGAGAGGGGGGAAAGCTGTGAATAATGGTTGACATTTATACAATCCTTCAGACTTTACAAAACAGTATCTCGTTTGGGAAGGGTCTATATGGAAGATCCCTTCATCAATGCCCCTAACTTGATGAGAAATCCTAAAAAAGTACCCAAGAACCCTAGAGGGTAAGTGACTTGTCCAAGGCCCCACAGAGGGGAGATTAGAAGTCATTAGAAGTCAGGTCTTCTTGAGAGCATGCTCAGCACTCTAGCCAGTAGCTACCTTGCCTCTACAGGTATTTTAATTCCCAGTTTGCCAGTGAAGAACTGTAGGATCATAGGATCAGAGATTTAGAGCCGTAAGGAATCTAGAGCTAAGCTCATCCAATATCCTCATTCTTCAGGCTCAGAAAGATTAAGTGATTTGCTCTGGTTATAACATTACTACACAACAGGCAGCAGATTAAATCTAGATTACTCCTGACAGACAGTCCAGCATGCTTTCCAATATACTAAGTAAGTAGACAAGAGAAGCTAGGTGGTACAATACATACAATAATATACTTATAGTCAGGAAGACCCGGATTCAAATCTAGCTTCAGATACTTACAGTTTTGTGGACCTGAGTAAGTCACTTAACCTCTGTCTGACTCAGTTTCATCATCTGTAGAATGGGGATAATAATAGCACCCATCTTACAGGGTTGTAAGGATTAAGTAAGATAATATTTGTAAAGCGCTTTGCTGAACTTATATAAATGTAGCTATTTTTATTTCTATGTAATGGATATACAATAGCGATCATAACTGGCATTTATGCAATGCTTTAAGGTTTGCAAAGCCTTTAACAAAAGTAATCTCAGCTGATCTTTACAACTCTGAGAGCTATGTACTACTATCATCCAAATTTTGCAAAGAGGAAAATGAAAGTCTAATGACTTGCCCAGGGCCATACAGTTAGGAAGTATCTGAGGTAGAAAAACAGAGGTTTTCTTGACTGAGAGGCTAGCACTTTATTCACCTCCTCACTTCAATGATATGATGAAGTTGTCAACAAGATAAGGCTGTGGATTTCAGGGAAGGCTCTCCTCTGGATTCTATGTCTTTTTCTAACCCCCTTTCTCCATGCAATGTCCTCTCACCCCACATGCCCTCACAAAGCCTCTTCTCTCCCTCCTATCACTATGCAGAGTTTCTGGTGTTCAGGCATCATTCACCCACAGGAGCCATTAGGGACTGAATTAATTGTTCCTACCAAAGGGATTTGTTTTTTTTAAAGGGAAACAAAGCTATGAAAGAGAGAGAGGGTAACACTCAGCCCATGAAGAATGGCATGCTAATGGTGGGATGGCAGGCACCACTAGTGAAAGTATTTTTATGCATAGGTAGAAAGTGGTGGGTAAGAGAGAGGAGATGGTCATTCTCTTGCTTGGTCCCTTTGTGATCAAAACATCTACTGAAAAGCTGGTCAGGGTTCAGTCTATGGGTGGGAAAAAAAGAGTGAAGCTTATTGGTTCACAGAAGGGCAGTGAACCCACTACCATAGCCTGAGTGCTTTAAATCGTTGAGCTAAAAATACTGAAGGGGAGATATCTCCTGCAGGATACAAAACTTTTTAAATGGGATTCGAGAGTACCCCAAAATTATAGAGTCTCAAAGTTGGAAGGTAAATTAGCAGACATTTAGATCAAACCATACCCAAACAGCAATTAAAACAGGCTTTAAAGGATATAAGCATTCTCAACAAATAGTTGTCCAGCCTCTACCTGAGGACCTTCAGAGACAAGAGAACTCACTACCTCCCAAGGCAGCTCATTCCACTTTGAAAGAGCTTCATTTGTTAAGCAGTTTTCCCTTATATCCAGCCCAAACCTGCTTCTCTTCAACTTTTACCCACCTGATTCTGAATTCTCTTCTGCCCAAACAGCATCCTAGCTCTAGTATACTTAGCCCATGGTAGGTGTTTGGTATAATGTGGCCTTTTGACAGGCGTAAACTGAAAAGTGGTTCATCTCATCACAACAAAGATCCCCTGCCTTTCTCCATTTCCTTGTACAGCCAAGTCTGATCCCACACTTTGATGGTTTCTCCAAATACTCAGGGCCCAGAATGGGCTTCTACAGCTTTTATACACAAGGTACCTCCTTGGATCACACAATCACCACATGGTATCATTAGTTGTGTCTTTATGAATGTGCCCCCTGCCCCACCCCCAGACTGCAAACAACTTGAAGGCAAGGAATATGTTTCATGCTTCCTTGTGTGCTAAGCCTAGCAAAGGAATGCAAGAGCTCAGTAAAAACTCGTGACAAATCATGAGAGAAGAGGAACAGATGGGTACAACATGCCAGGAAATCTATTTCTAAATGGCCCTTAGTAAAGCACAAGGTGCAGGTGCCTTCATAGAAGACAAGACGAGGAGTTTGAGGCAAATTCCACAATTTACCAGAAATGGTTCATTCCTGATAAACATAATATAATGATAATATAAATTAATATATTATATTCTATATATACTATATGTAATATATTAATATATAAAATATATTAATATATAAAATATAATATATAACATTATATATAAATATATAATATATAAGATAATAAAAATTAAATGTATGCACACATATACATGTATGTTTATATACATGTGCGTATACACGCATATTATGTATATGCACATTTGTATGTGTCTATATGTATATGTGTGTGTGTGTGTGTGTTTGTGTGTTAATATACACATGCACACATGCAGTTTATAACAGAGTTTTATTAACATCTGGGAGACAGCTTGGTATTCAGCCTTAGCCTGGGGTCACCTTACTTCCTAGTTCCTCTCCTTCAATAAAATGAAGTTGTTCTCCCAGAGGGGGCTAGAGGGCAAGATGAAAGTAGTTTGTCTGATAATCCTGGATTTGCCTCTAGGGAGGGCTGATAGTCTATAATATCCTGTAAAGTAACTTGAAATTAATCCCCTTCTTGAAGGAAAGATAAGGTTTAGGAGCTGCCAATACACTCAGCCCATGCCGAATGAGAAGAGCTAAGTTTTCTCTTTTACCTTTTCAATTTGAAAGGACCCAGATGTAGACCTAGGGTCGGAACTTGATCTATCTTCTCTGACATTCTTGCACAGCAAAAGATTATTTCTAGGGGTGTTTCACAGCTCCCATGAGCTCTCTTCAGCAGTGCCTTAAGTTTTTTGCTTATATTCTCAGATTCTTTTTTTTTTGGACCAAAGGTGTAAATCTTCTTTTGCCTTTAACTAGGGCTCATTTATACCTCTGACTGTGAAGCCTTCTCCTACCCCCACCCCTCCCCAAGCCCGAGATCAGATGAAAAATCAACATCATAGTTTATTGGGAATAGTTACAGCACTAAATACTATGCAAGTGGAAAGCTAGGGTTTACCATGAAAAAGATTCCAGAGGATTAGATAGTTCTAAAAAACTCAAAGGGTTCCAGAGCTGCATTAGCATCCAGAACAATATACATTACAGAATTTTGGAAGGGAAGGAGACTGTAGTGGCCATCTAGTCCAGCTAGAATAAGAATCTCCTCTATAACATATAGGCCACATGGACTTCCAAACTAGCTGCCCTTCCAGTCTTTGTATCATCTGCAAATTTGATCTCTGTTAAGAGGAACCCACTACTCCCTGAGGGAGACTACAATATCCACAATAGGATAACTCTTTTTGTTGGGGAATCTTTCTCATTCATCCTTTAGTTTTTCCTAAATTTGTCCATGACTTCTCTTTAAATACAGTGAAGCTATTCCCCACCATCAATTTTCTCCTCCCTAGGCTAAAAATTCCCAGTTCCTTCCATCAGTTCTCATGTGGTATGATCTCGAGGCCATCTTTTTTTGCCCTTCTCTGGTACCAGCTTATCAGTGCCTCCCTTCAAAACGGAACCATAGTTGAATCTTAGAGAAATGGACACAAGATTCTCGATGTGGCCTGTCCATGGCAGCGTCCCCTCCCTAATCTGGGACGCCACAGTTCTTTTTAACGCGCCTTAAGAGAGCCTTACTAGTCTTTTTGGCTGCCAAATCAGACTGTTAACTTACATTGATCTTATAGTCCACTAAAACTCCTCTTTTACATTTATCCTTATTATATTTTATCTTATTCGATTTTGACTCACTGTTAAAGACTACTGAAATTGCTTTGGATCCTGATTCTTCTATCTCATGTGTTAGCTACTTTTCCATCTTTGCATCATCTGCAAATTTGATAAATATACCATCAATCAATCAAGTATTAATTAAGTGCCCATTATATGACAGGCACTGGGCTAGGTCCTGAAAATGCAAATATAAAGAATGAAATAATCTCTACTCACAATGAGCTTACATTCTAATAGGAGAAACAAGTATACCCACACAGAATAAATATGATGTAAATAAATACATATATTCAGAGCATCTCAAAAGTCTGTAAATTTTAATAACTTAAAATGGCACTAAGACTTTTGGGACACCCTGGATATACTTATAAATGAAGTAGTTAAAGAAAAAGTACAGTGGGAGGGAGGGCATTCACAGTTGGGAGATCAGGAAAGACTTCAGGCAGAAGATGATGCCTGAGCTTAAAGGAAGAGAAAGGCTCTACGCAGAAGGACCAAAAAAAGCATTCTAAGCATGGGAGGTGTTGAGTGCAGAGGGACAGAGAAAGGAAATGGATTGTAATGAATGAAGCACAGAGAAAAGGCCAGGGCCACTTTGTCTGGATTGCCAAGTGAGGTAGGAAGTAATGTCCAAAGAAGCTAGAAAGACAGGCTGGGATGAGGTTGTGGAGGTTTTTAAGAGCTAGATATCTAGGTCTTTATCCAAACCACTGATAAAAATATTAAAACATTTCGGAGTGAAGGAGAGAATCTTGGAGATCTTCTAAGCTGATTTATTGTTGCTGTTTAGTAGTCAGTCAGGTCTGAGTCTTTGTGACCCCATTTGGGGTTTTCTTGGCATAGATCCTGGTGTGGCTTGCCATTTCCTCCTCCAGCTCATTTTGTAGATGAGGAACTGAGGTAAACAGGGTTAAGCAACTTGCCCAGGGTCACACAGCTAGTTAAGTGTCTGAGGTCAGATTTGAACTCAGGTCTTACTGTCTCCAGGACCAATAAGCAATCATTTATTACTCTTCTTTGCGTCCACCCATTCAGTTAGTTCCAAATTAAATTAATTTTACTACTATCTAGTCAATATCCTATCCACAAAACATTCTGATATGAGAGACTTTGTTGAATGCTTTGCTAAAATATGGGTAAATTGCATCTATATGGTATTCCCCAGACCTTCCTGCTCTAGTAAGCCTGTCCAAAAATGAAATGGTGTTATTCTACTATGACCTGTCTTTAATGAAACCATGCTACCTCTTTGCAATCCCTGTTTCCTTTTTTAGTTATTCACTAATAATTCCTTTAATAATACATTTTAGAATTTTGCCAGTAAGTAATTGAAGTCAAGGTCATTAGTCTGTATGTTAAAGTCAAGAGTTTGCAGACTCCATTCTCTTCACATTTTCAAAAACTGGGACAGCATTTGCTCTACTTGACGCCTAGAGTCCTTCCCTTTTCTCCACAATCTTTCAAAGATCCCTAATGGTGACTCGGTAATTATATCTGCTAGTTCTTTCAGGACCCCAAGATGTATTTTGCCTGAACTTGGTAATTAGAGTTCACTGAAAGCGTTTGGGTATTGTGTCCTGAATAGTAATTCCTAACTAACCATTTTTTCTGTTCTTTCCAGTCTAAAGATCATTCATTCTCCTTGGCAGAGCAACAAAGCAATATATGAAATGCGAAATTCTGCCACTTTTCCAACATCATTTATCAACACTTCGTATACCCTAATACCTGTTGTTTGATCTTCCTTTCTCCTTCAAAAAATTAGCCTTAAAAAGCATTTTTGTTGTCGTTAGCTTTCTTCTCTAGTCTCATTTCATTCTGAGCTTTAAGGTCCCTGGCATTCTTCTTATGGACTATATATCCCACTTCTTATTCATCTTCCATTACTTTCCCTTGTATGTACTTTCCCCATGTCTTTCTAAAATCTAAGTTGTCCAGTGAATTTTCTGTGTCTCCACACTGCTCTTTTTTGACTTTTCCTCTCAGTAGAATTATTTTTTGCTTGTATCTTTAAGAAGTTTACTCTTGAGACCTTCCCATCACTCCTAGGTGGATTTCTACTGTAAAAGTGTAGGCACTGGAAATCTATCTATCCTTTCATTGAACTCTCTGAAATCTGTTCTCGAAAATATCAAGGATAAGTGTCAGACTATGCCCATCTTTCCTCTGATTCTCTGCCAAGATAGATTGGTCATTTTCCCAAAAGGCTCCATTATTTCTATTCATGTAATCCATTTTTCCTTGCTGGTGAGCATCATGCCCAGAATAGTATTGGTTCCTCCACTTTGAAGAATGAAATTACCATTAAGACAAGTCAAGAAATTATTAGCCATTGCTTTTAGCAAAGAGAGTGCCCATGGTCCTCCAGATAACTCAATGTCCTCATAACTACTCTATTAATATCTTCATAACTACTCTATTAGGACTCCATGCTAGATTTATGATCTGTTTACCAAAATTCTCATCCATTTCTTTTTTGGCCCAAGTAATCTGTAACGTACTCTGCTGATAATATTGTTTCCTTTTTTGCCTCTATCTGATGACCTTCATCCAACTGCCCTCTACTGTGTTTCTATCCTTTTGATTCCAAGATTTGCTCACATGAGTATTTTTTTAAGACTTGCTGGATGATTTCATTGGTATAGGGAACTCTCAGTGTGGAAATACCCTTTACCAAAGGCAGTTAGCACCTGCTCTGCAATTTACTCATTTTGCTCAGGGTCACACAATCATCATATCATAGGCAGGAACTGACCCCTGGTCTTCTTGACTCAGAAGCCAGCTCTCTGTCAGTTACACGGAGCTGCCATTTAACTTGCCTTTGGAAGAAACTACATAGGTATAACTTTTTAAAAATACGGCACTATTCTGCCCCCAACTCTCCCCTCCCCTTTTTTTCCATCATATTCTTTTTGAATGAAGTATGCCATTCCCAATCAGTATTCCAATCATAGATCTCATCTCAACAGGCATCAGAGTCAAATTTGCATCCTTGAGTGAGAAGCACCAGTTCACCTTCTTGTTCCCCATACTTGGTGAATTTGCACATAGATGTCTAAAACAATGGATTTTATGACTGGATCCACTCTGAAATTTTGTCTCTTGAGAATTTCTGGGAATAACTGCCACAAAGAGAATTTCAGAACCCTAGAAAACTTCCAGAGAAATCAGTGTGCCAGGGTGTCAAAATATCATGAGAATTCAGGAACACTATGAGGTTCCACAACATTCACTCTACTGGCTTTGTCAGAATGACACAGTCAATCCTTAAGGCAGAACTCTGAGGCTTTGTCTACACAGAGCACAGAGAAAGTAAGTAACATCTGACGTTCTATGTGTCTTTTGAAAATGGCCTCCAAGTCTCTACTTGGTGAAATGCCAGTTAAATCTTTAATCTTACTTAGAACACTTTGCTTGTTTGGAGTATAGAATATTTACTTTTTCTTTCTTCAATAGTCCTGACTCCAAACAGAACCAGAGGTCTTCTGAGCAGCTGTCATTGATTGTTGCCTGGGCCTGATGCCTAATTACAACTTTCCCTCTTCCAGGAAGGAGTATAAGCACCAGCTTAAAAGCCCTGAGAAGCTTTGAGATGGCTTTGTTTCCAGGCTAATACGTAACTTTGTTTGACCTTAAACCCAGAGGAGAGTCCAAGAAGATGGGTTTAAATTTGGCAAAATCCAAACGCAACCCAGTCAATTAAATTCAGTTCAACAAAGATTTACTGAGCACCTGCTATGCAAAATGCCTTGGAGAGGAAAAAGTTGGTAAGCTTACTCTTCTACTGCTACTGTAATACTGTAATACATTTATTTGTACACAAGTAAGTGTATTATGGTCTCATGTGTGCACTCCGATACCAGAGGGCACTTAGCTTTGGTAGAAGTTAGGGAAAAGGTCGGGAAGCACTGAGCCAAAGGGGAAAAGATGGCTGCTGCCAAAGGGTGATTTTAATTGAGCATACTCCCTAAGAACAGAGTGCTATGCTAGGGGATGCTCGGAACCTACCATCAAGAAGAATTATCTACTGTCTATTGGAACTCGTCAGGGTTTATTTCTTTGCTACTTAGACACTTAGTCTAGTCCTGACTCTGCCACGTATTGTCTGTGTGACCTTGGCACACCATGAGCCTTCTGCAGCTCTCAAGTTTCTCATTGGGCACAATGAGGTAGTAGGCCAGATGATTTCCAAAGGTTCCATCCATATCTATGATTCTTTATGTTATGAATACTCTAGGGGGACAGATAGGACTAATGCTGAGAAAAATGACATTTTAACACATTTATGTAGCATTTTGAAGTTTTTCCAGTGTTCTACACACAGTATCTCATGTGAGCTTCACAATAACTCTGTGACATAAGTGATGAAGGAACTGTTATTGCCATTTGGCAGATGCGGAAACTGAGGGGGAAAGTGACTTATCTACATCCCCAAAGCATCAGAGGTGGAATTTGCACCCATTTCTCTCTTGACTCTAACCCTAACATGATTTCTATTACATTATGTTGCCCTTTCAAGGCAGCCTGTAAAGCAAAGAAGGCACTTTAGAGCACAGGTGCTAGGGAACTTCTGGGACTGGAGAAGTGAATGAGAGATACAAGGGTGTGGGACTAGAGCTGGGCCTTGGCTGATGGCCAGGATTTGGATAGGAAACTAGAAAGGGTTAGAACATTAGGGACAGGGACGGGGGAAGGAGATGGGGTGAATGAAGACACAAGTGGAAGAATGAGCCATCTGAGCAGGTTCAACACTGACAACATTCTGTCTTGAATAGAACATCTGTGTTGAGGAACATTAAAAGACTGGCACAAAAGGCGGACTTAGAGACTAATCTAACCCCCTCCTTTGACAAAGGAGAAACTGAGGCCCAGTGAGAAGTGACTTACCCAAGGTCACATGGTGTGTGAACAGCAAAGCCAGGACTAGAATCCTACTCTTCAGACTCCCAATACAGTATTCTTTTTCACCATACCATTCCCTCATAATATAATGTGCCTGAAGGAAAACAGGTTTCTTTGTCCACATGGCAGATGTGCTCCTAAATTGGGCTACCTCCTTCCATTCTATATACTGAGCTACTGAAAAGCCATCCATAAATGGAGGAACAGGAGACAGAAATGATTCCTTCACAAAATTCTGGCTCCAGAGCTGCTCCAAGCCCAGATAAGTTTCTGAGACATACTGCTGGTTTGACAAAAGTTTGCTTTTTGCTCCATATTTTGCTACCTCTGGGATCATGGCCATAGCAAACTGTGTAGGAATAGTAAAGTTGGGGGGGTGGTGATGGGATTTTCCAGTTATTTCAGACCTAGAGGAAAGGAAGATAACAGCTCACACCCTTACCCTTTACCATTTTATAAATTCCTCCAACACCCCAGAAAAGAGGCAGAGTTCCACTCTTGAATTTCTCTTTCCTTTCCTTTTCCTTTAATTTTTTTTTCTTTTTTCCTGTTATAACATCTCCTTTTACATTTGCAAGGCCACCTTTGGTGGGGAAGGAGGGGGTGTTGATGTTGGAGTCTCCCAGCCCATAGCTGGAACCCTTCAGCAGATGAGAGCCATATGGCAGTAACACTGAATCCAAACCACACATTTTTATTAAGCAGCATGACTTCAAGTTCAAATTTCAGCCAATTTGAGTAAATATCTTCCCCTTTCAACTGGCAACTTGACATCTGAATATATGTTCTTTGAATTCATAAATTTAGAAAGTAGGAGGAGAAACCTGTGAGTCATGGGGGAGGAAAGAGCAAGGATAGGGTTGCACAGGTCTGTACAGTGACTCAGTAAACAGTTGGTTTCTTCCCTTTGCATGATTACTCTTGGCCTTCTTCTATGGTAGTGTGAGTCCAGATCAGGCATAGGCAATCAGGCAGAATACCAGGAATTTCAGGATCTGTTTTAAGTCCTAATTCCCTCTCTCAAATGGCATGGCCAAGGGCCCACAACGAAGCCAGGGAGACTGCTTGGGGGAGAGGAAGTATGGTGACCCAGAAGGGGGATGCTCTCACATGGGAAAGTCAAGATTCTATTCCCCAGGCTTCCAGCTTTGGTCAGACATCTCAAGTCCCTCCCAAACAATCTGCCAGACCCATGGCTGTGCAGGCTGTATACCTCAAGGGCCTCACTCTGCCCTCCCCACCACAGGGTGTATGTAGAGGCTGCTACTTTGGATGCTCTGGGCCACAGCTCGAAGTGGGGAAAAGACAGTAAGGACTCTAAATGGTCTGGGCAGAAACTATAGCTCAGAATTCCACCATTACACTATACATTCATCATGAAAGAAGAGCATACAAAAGGGATCTCCTACAGGGTCATTAAAATGTAGTCACACTCTCTTTTTGTTTGCTGGGTTGTTTGTTTTTTTAATAGCGACACATTTATTAACCAAAATTCAACTGACTCAGGAGTTGGAAGCCTCAAATAAAGAAATTTTGAAAAAAATCTACAGTCAAATTTTAAAGGAAAATTACCAGAAAACCAACATATATCAGAGATTCAGTTATTGTTGTTGTCTAATACAATAAACTTGCAGGGGTGTCTCATCTCCTGCCTTCTATATTTACTGTCTTAAATAGTGATCACTCAAAAAAGGTCTAGGAGTTGGGACACTTGGGTTGCAGAATCTAGAACATTAGAACTGGAAGGGATCTTAGAGATCTCCTGGTTTTATTCCTCCCACAACACCAGCCATTTGACAGAGAAGGAAACTGAGTCCAAGACAGGAAATGTTACTTCCTCAGGTTATATAAGGAGTTAAATGGCAGCACGGACAACAAAAACAGATCTCCTAAGTCTTTGTCCAATACTCATCCAACCACACATAATCTACCTTCCACATAGCACTTGGTGCCTTTTTAATGCACTTGTTATACTTCATGCTGAAAAGATTCATTTTTATACTTGTCTTGTCTCCCCTACTAGACTATAAACTCTGCTATGTCCTCCTCAGCAAGTGGAACACAGTAGGTGTTCAGCAAACATTTGTTGAATGTCAACTGAATAAATGAATGAAGAAGTATGTTGAGTATGAATGAATATGTACTCTCCAAGTTTATTCATCTCTAAAATAAAGGGGGTTAGCAGGGTGCTGGATTTTAGAGTCAAAAAATCTGAGTTTGAATTTTGATTCTCATTTTCTAGCTGTGTGATGCTGGGGAAGTGTGATGCCAATCAGTGATTAAAGATCTTCCCCTCCCACCCCCATTTAATAGGCCTCAGGTGGGGCTAGTTAAGGGAGGCTTGATTAGAGGCAGGCCTACACCCTTTACTTACTAAGTGCTAAGCCCCAGGCCTACACTCTTTCACTGATTAGGTGTGAAGCCCTCAGGGCCCTAAGAAGATATATATACCCTGAAGGTAGCCATTAAGGTCAGAATTCAGCCCAAGGAAAAGAAGAAAACTCCAAGATGACAGAGCTGCAGAGAGAGTGCAGAGCAGAGAGTGGAGACCAGAGAACTGCAGAGAACTAAGATGGGAGAGAACACAGGCAAGCAGACAGGTGGAATTCATGAGTGTTTATGGGAAGACCCCAGCAGGGGGGAAGGTTACAGGATGACTTGGTTCTTCGCTATAATACTATGTTAATAATTTCCTTGTTACATTGAGGTAGATTTACTGACTTTGGGATACAACTATTGTTATGTCGGGTTGGACTTATCAGTTTTTGGATTTAATCCTCTGGTGTCTAAATAAATGTTATACTTCCTCTACGTTCTACCTAAAGAATCTCTTATACTTTGCAATTCTGAACTATACAGGCATGTTCATGGTCATCTTCGAGGTCATGAATCTTGTCTTACTGATACAGAAAGTCATTTAACTTCTTTGAGATTCATTTTCCTTATCTGCAAAATGAGGGAAGTGCATTGGATAATCTCTAACTTCCTTTTAATAGGGTCCTGGTAGCCTCTAAATATCATAGGGGATTATTTTGGGGGGATTGGAAGGAGAGGAAGAGGGGGAGTGAGAGAGATAGGAAGGAGAGAGGAAATGAGGAAAAGAGGATGAAAAGGAAGAAGGGAGGGAGAAGGAGAAGAAAGAAGGGAGGGAGGCAAGAAGGAAGAAGGGAAGAAAAATAAGGGAGGAAAGAAACAGGGAAGGAAAGAAGAAAGGGAAAAAGAGAAGAAGTAGGTAAAGAAGCATTTATTAAGCACCTATCATGTGCCAGCCACTTTGCTAAGAACTTTAAAAACATCTCATTTGATCCCCATAACAACCTTGGGAGTTAGATGCTATTATTTTCCTCATTTTACAATTGAAGAAACTGAAGCAGACCTAGGCTAAGCAACTAGCCCAGAGTCACACAGCTAGGAACCATATGAAGCTGAATTTGAACTTTGGTCTTCCTGACTCCAGGCCCAGCATTCTCTCCAATATGACACCTAGCCATTCAGATACTCTTGATAGGTCATGATATCAACAGTATATATTTTATAGATGGCTAAAAAGAGTTAAGTATAAATTGGAGGTACGAGTTAGGGATGGGGATGAGAGGGGTGAGTGGAGTTGGAGTTTTTGCTCAAAGTGAAAAGGTCAGTTTATGGTTATGAAACAAAATGGAAGTCCCAGGGTCCATGTAGGTATGGCTTTCAGAATGTACAGGCCAAAAAAAGTCCCAGTCTGGCATCAGGCTCCCTGACATTTGGTAGAGGTTACTGCAGGAACTAAGTGTGGGAACAGCTTTTGGTCAGGCCCTCCTCAGCCCAAGCTGCTGACGTGGAATGTAGAGCTGAATGGTTGTATAATAGAACACAACCGAGCCAAGTCTCATTGAGATTCCCCTTACTCCAAAGGGAACAACAAGCCTTCATCAAAAGCAAACCCTTGGAAGGGACACTTGGAGCTTTCACATACAGTCAGAACCCAATCTCCTCTGGTCATAACCTGAACATCTTTACCATCTGGCACCAGACACAGGATGATGTTCTACCCACTTTGTGTATAAAAATCTGTTATCATTGTTGGCACAAACAGCTTAGTCAGAATCTCACCCAAGGACCAAAACTCCAAACCTTTCCTTGCCAAGATCACGCCCAGCTGGTCTTCCCTTCACCCATATCCTGCTGCCTAGACCTAGGACGGATCCTAGGGAAACCTATCCTGAAATCTATTGCCTGACCTCCGGGTTGTTTTTGTTGTTGCTTTTTGATATTTTCTCTTGAGGTCTCTTACAGGGCAAGACAGCCAGAAGTGCTGAAAGCCAGCTGTTATCAAGCAGAGTGCATCCTTAGGCCCACCTACAGAGCTAATATTTTTGGAGGGGGTGGGGGAGAGAGAAACTTTAAGAATGTGTGTGAGAAAAATGAATAATAGTCTTTGTCACTGACCATCCTTCATTCCCTTAAACTACAGTTAACGGAGCTGAGAGTAAAGGGGAACAAATCACACTGGATCCTAGAACAGAGAAAGGGCTGAAGTTAGCATATTCGCATACTATGAATCCCTTCCAGCACACTTCATGAGGAAGTTTTTTAACCGACTCCACTTCTTTTTCTATCCAGCCTTCTTGGGACCCGGTTTGGGGCTTCACATATTGGATTGTAACACTTGGGAGAAGAGCAGAAGAAAGATTTAAATTAAGCCATTTTTCCCCATTAATAAATGCATGCTTTAATCAAACACATGTTTATTTCGGTCTGTAAAGTCAACTGCGACACAGAATTGCATTTCCTCTCTTGTATTCCTCTCTCCAATCTTGATCACTAGGAAGGGATATTTACAAAGGAAATGTGGGAAACACGTCTATCTCCAAGCTATTGACTTCTATTGGTTGCAGTAAAGGAGGAAATAAATCTTAGGATCATAGACTTAGTATTGGGAGGGACTTCAGTGTTTATCTAGTCAGAGAAATGCAATGACTCGTCTAAGGCCAAATAGGTAGTGAGGCGGACAGGTAGCATTTTAATCTGAATCCTCTGGTCCCAAACCAGAAGAGAAAAAACCATCTAGCAAGAATCTTAAAATGGAAACAAAACAGATGAAAACAGAACTGCATACTGATACAGGACTTTAGCTGATTTTCTCCCAAGTCTGTGAGGTAGATAGTGTCCTTATGTTCATTTTTTTAGATTTAGGAAACTGAGGTCCAGAGACTTCACCTGAGGTCATACAGTTAATAAAGGTATTAAGAAATCAGAGCTCAGATCTAGGTCACCTGACTCCAAGCAGAGAGCTCCTTCCTGTATACCACAGCACCACAGAACATCCTACGGCCTTCACCTTAGCAACAACTCCAGACAGAGCTCTAGTCTACCTGTCCAATCAAGGTGGGCTTGAACAGCACCTCTTTTTATGATGGGGTCTTAGAAGGGTTGCTGGTCTCTCGGGAAGATTGCAAAAGCCCATCTTAAGTTCAGGTCCTCAAATTTCTGATGGAAGAAACCACAGGTTCTCCATAGCAAGTGAAAAGTGTTGGGTGCCTATGAAATGCATTATTGGATGGGCCACAGTAAAACAGGGAGTGAGGAGAATGTGAACCAGAAAATTAATCATAAAAATTATAATAACTATTACTTATCTGGAATTTGAAAGTTTTTGACATATTGCCTCATTTAAGCTTCTCTTTAGCCCTTTTAAAAGTAAGATGTTACTGCTCCCATTTTACAGATGAGGCCTTGGTCACACTGCTAGTGTTTAAAGTGAGAATTGACCCAGGGTGCTCCTGACTCCAAAGTCACATATCTTTCCCCTCATCATAGTGTCTCTCAACCCTCTCTTTATAAAAGCCTTTTTTGCAATTACACATTTCCAGTGACTTAAATTGTTATATGACTGGCCTGCTACAGAGGAAAATTAAGTATGTAACAGGAAATAAAGGCTTATCCAGTCCAAACAGTAGAGGACAAACAGGAAATCATTAATCTTGTTCAGAAGGCCCTGTGTCACCCAGGAGCCATACCAAAATTTCTCCCTTGCTGGGCAAGGAAGACAGGGAGGAGATCAAATTGTTCTTCATAAGAGATCCTGAAATTAGCCGTGGCCACAGGAAGCATTCGAGACAGACAGGAGTGGATCCCAATGCTATCTTCTAAAAGAGAAGCTTTTAACCTGAAGTCCATGTGTGTATTTATATGTATATCTATATAAGCTGCACATATATAAATTGCATATAAATAAGTTGTACTTCTATAAATATCTTAGTCACATGTATATACATGTACATGTATACACATGTGTATATCGGATTTTCCTCATTCTTCCTGAAATTGTGGCCCATCTAATAATGCATTTTATAGGCTCTCAACATTCTTCTCCTGCTGTGTAGACCTTGTGGTCTCTTCTGTCAGAAATTTGAGCACATTAGCTTAAGAGGTGTTTTTGTAATCCTCCCATGAGACCAGCAACCCTTCTAAGTCCCCATCATAAAAAGAGGTGTTGCTAAAGCTTGCCTTTATTGGACAGATAGAAGAAAACTTTGTTTGGAGTCATTGCTAAGATGATGACCCCAGGATGTCCTGTGACATTGTGTTATATAGGATGGAGCACTCTGCTTGGAGTCAGGAGACCCTGATCTGAACTCTGATATCTATTACCCTTATTGAGGATGACTTCAGGTGAGATACAACCTCAATTTCCTAAATCTGTGTGTATGCACACACGCACACACACATATAACACATACATCTATATACATACATATGTATACATGATTATATTTCAATATAATTGGTTTCCTTTGTAGTCTTGTGTATTTCATGCCTTTAAGAACATGATTCTGAGAAGGGCTCCATAGCCTTCACTAGAAGACCACAGGGGGTCCATGACACAGAAACACTCCTGTTCTCAAGCCCCTTGAACTTAAGCGAGTAAGCATTAGAGACGAGGCAGCCAAGGTTTTCTGTGGCAGCTGCACTAACGAGATACCGGCTTGCCATTTAAAGATAGCATGATTATCCTGAAATGAGGGAAATCTAGAGAGTCCCACAACCTGGAGTTTTCAATTTTAGAGGTCTTTGCTAAGGAAAAGAATGTCTAAAATGTGTGAGCGAACTTGGATCTTACCATCGCATCAGCCTCATTTAGCCTATCTAACCCCATCTTCCTAATAAGGACCCTGTGCTCTGGCCAAGCCAGGCTGCTCACGGCTCCCCAAGCACATCAGATTTCCCTGCCTGAAATTATGCTTGATCTTCTTTCATGTTTCCCCCTCCACCCAGTTCCATGTTTGGCACATGCTAGGTGCTTAATAAATGCCAGCTGATTGAACTCTCTACACTCTCTACTTGTCCTTCAAGGACAGCTCCCTATGTGAAGACTTCCCTTGTTACTTTATCAGTTAATGATATTGCTTCATTCATTTCATTAATCTGCTACAGAACTGCCTCTGAATAGACACTGATTTGTACTGAAGTTTAACTAGTCTGCACAGGTTCCTCTTGTATCCCCAACAAGACAGTAAACTCCTTGAGGAGAGGAGTCACAGTTTCTTTCTTTGTCTTGGCTCCTAGAGTGCCAGTCACTGAATAGGTACTAACTCAGCTGAGTCGGGCATGGTGGTGCATACCCATGATCCCTGTTTTAGGGAATGCTAAGGTGGAGGATCCCTGGAGCCAGGGAGTTCTGAGTTGCAGTAGGGCTAATGCTGATTGGGTTCATGCACTAGGTCTGGTCCCAGCATGGAGAGCTGCCAGGAGAAGCCACCTACCAAGCTGCCCCTCTTTAGAGAGGCAAAGCGGCCCAGGCAGGAAATGGAGCAGGTCAAAGCTTCCATGCCAATCAGCAATGGGATTGATCTTAGGAGACCAAGAGAGAAACAGAGAGAAATACAGAGAGACAGAAACGGAGTGGGAGAGATAGAGTCAGAAAAAAATTAAAAATAAATAAATATTAAAAAAGAGTCAAACAGAGACAAAAAGAGAAAGAGACAAAGAGATAATGAAACAGGAAACAGAAAGAAGCAGAGTGTGAGAGGCAGAGATAGAGAAAGAAAAAGACATGAGAGAGATGGAGCCAGAGAGAGAAACTCTCCTCAAAATGTGCTCAAATCTGATAAAAACTCAGAGTCTTCCAAAAGCACCCCCCCATCTCTATCTAATGCTTGGACCAGCTCTCCTGGCAGGAAGTCAATGGCCAGAAACCATAAATGAGAAACCTATGAGCACAAACCCAGTCAGTACCAGCATCTTGCAAGTTTTTCTTGGAAAAAGTCCAGAGACCAGGATCTACAAAGGACACTGTAAATATAGCCTTTTGATGAATTTTTCATCAGGGACAAGAAAATCAAATGGGTGAAACATTATTAACTATTTACCCAGCACAAACGATACTAAGCCACTCGAAATACATCAAATTCCGACAACAACCACCACCACCTCCTGCCCTACACACAGAAAAAATGGAAATATATTTCTAAGATGTTCTTCTGGGAATGAGTGTGCAGCCAACCTCACTGGGGAGCAGATAGTTGAGCACATAGCTACAAATACCCTTCCATATTTCTCAAATGCCAGTGGACACTGCTCACTGAGTTGTAGAATATTTCTGATGGTCACCATTTGTTCTCAACCTAGTAGCCTCTTAGGCTCTCTATCCATTCTATCCCTTCTTCATGCTTGCTGCCTAGACAACATTCCTCCTGTCTTAATGTGTCTCAATCACTCCTTTTCTTATCTGAGGATACATGACACCTCTACACTTCCTCCCCACCCAATCTCTCTGTCTCTATGTATATGTTTGTATGTGGTGGGGTCCCCTACTTCCCCCACCTACCTAAATGCTACACTACCACACCAGTTCATTTGATCTGGGCTACAGTAAACATTCTAGGATGAAGGACTTGATTATTGACTTTGAACTGGGATAGACTTATGAGGTAATCTAATCTCCAGTAGAGGATTCAGTCTTGAAATATTAAGTAGGAATTTATCTCTTCTCATCTTGTGTCCCACTAATAGAATGTAAGCTCCCTGGGGACAGGGGTATGTCTTTGTTTTGCTTTTGTATCCCCAACAGAGGCCTTTGCACATAGTGGGCACTCATGGATTGGAACTCCAGCAAAAGGTCTCAAATACTCAAATGAATTTGTGACAATCAATTTGGACATTTCCTCCAATATGCAGATCACAACACATGCATGCCCCTATTCCTATGTTACTTTTTTTTTGCCCATGTCTTCTCAAATGTTTGCCCCAGGAGTCCCATCCCTAAGCCAACAGGCTAGAAGCCTTCCTCCTTTTCTCTTCACATCACAAGGAAATTAGCGGAAAACTCAGGTTGTCTACCTGTCACCCTTAGGCAGCCCATGTTTTCTTTCAATCTTACATTTGCCTGATGATGCCTGTCCCCCAAAGTTCTTCATTTGTGATATGTTGCAGCTTGCTCACCCCAACCATGGGTGTCTCCATTGCACTCTCCTATTCCATTTTCAGTTCTTCTGGGGACTGTTATACACAATGCCTCAGAGCCATATAATAACACTGATAGAATAGTGACATTTAAAATATGTGCCTTTGTTTCAGGGAGAAATTTGAAATCATTAAAGAATCTTTGCGATTTCCTAAGAGCAATTCATACTAATCTTCCCCTCTTGTTTATTTCTGGGACCAATGTTTTTTCTTCTGACAAATACATGCTATTAGGCTCTTCAGGTTATCCTGCCAATTAAATATGTTAATCTCGATAACAGCCATTCTTCATCCACTTGTATGTGTATGTGCATGTGTGTGTGTGGTCTTGCCAAAACCCCTTTAAGTAGTTATGGTTCTCTTCCGTGAGGCTCTACAATGTTCTGGGGGTTAAATGCAATCTGCAAGATGTCATCTGCAAACAAAACCATCTAGAGAGAATTACCCATCAACCTGAACTCTTCCCTGGATCTCTTCCATCAGGGTATTGAACATTTATGATGGACAGGCAACTCCTTCTTTTATGCCTCATCCGCTATTTATGATCATAAGATCAATGAACAAAGTCATCTCTGTTGCAATACATTTCAAAGAATCTTGAATGATTTTGATGTATGGATGAGATACACTGTTTGGAAATCGCTTTAAGGCAACATTTTATTCAAGAAAATCAAATTATTTCATATAAACAGCAAACAAGAAGCACAATGGAATCTTATATTCTCTACATCTTTCAGTCACTTGTGTGACAGCAAAGACACTGTCCAATCTATTGCCAGATCTTGTCATTTTTGCCTTCAGAACATTCCTATATGCCCCCTTTTCTCTAATCTCAGAGCCATCACCCTGGTTCAGGCGTTGATCACAGCTAGCCTGGACTATCATAAAAGTCGTCAGGTCGATCAGTCAACAAGCACTTATTAAGTAGTTACTGTGTGTCAGGAACTGTGCTAAATGCTCAGGATACAAAGGAAAGTAAAAATCACAGTTCCTGCCCTCAAAGGGCATACATTCTAATGGAGGGACAATATGAAAATAGGTAGTTACATATAAGACATATGTGTGTGTGTATATATGTGTATATATATATATATCCACATGTATATATAGTGTGTGTATGTATATGTGTGTGTGTGTGTATGAGTATGAGACAGAGAAGATGAAAGGTATTTTGAAAAAAAAATCACCAGCAAACAGGAGTACACCAGAAAAGGCCTCCTGCTGAAGGTAATGATTGAACCTAAGTCTTGAAGAAAACCAAGGAAACCTAGAGGCAGAGGTGAAGAGAGAGAGCATTCTAGGCATGAAGAACAGCTTTCTACCTGGTCCCCCATCCTCAAGTCTCTCCCCATTCTAATCTATCATAGATCAGTCTGAGGATTTACATATTTGACTTCTGATTCCACATACAGGAATCAATCAACCCTAATAGGTTGAGTTCCTTTACGTGTATTGTGGGTAGTTTCATACTGAACCATATACACTCTCCCAGAACAATGCTCAACAAATGTAGAAGTGTCTACTACATGCCAAGCACTGTTAGTTAGAATACAAATACAGAGACACAAACCTTACTCTCAAGGAGCTTACATTGCCAGGCCTCTTCCTAAGGCACAGATCTGACCATGTGGCTTCTTACTCAACAAACTTCAGTGCCTCCCTATCATTTCCAGATATGAAATATAAAATCCTCTGTGGTTTGAAGGCCTTTGTTACCTGCCTCCTCCCACCTTCCCAATATTTTCCTACCTAGGTTAAAATACTGTCTCTGACACTCATTAGCTGTATGAGAATGGACGAGTCATTCAAGCTCTCTGAGCCTCAGTTTCTTCATCTATACAATGGAGCTAATACCTCAAGTACCTATCTGATAGAATATTTGTAATATATATATATATACATATATATATATATATATATATACACACTCTCATGAAAAGGACTGAGACTGTGTTAAAAAAAATTGAGCCAAAAAAATGGAGCCAACTTCATTGACTTCTGACTACACATATAGGAATTTATCTAGAGAATATGTCTAAAGTGCTTTGAAAACTTTAAAGTGCTCTGTAAATGTCAGTTATTATTAATCCTATTCCTCCTTAACGCAGTGCCCCTGAGTAGTGTGCGAATCAGTGTGGATAGAATCTCTCCTCTGCTTAAATATTAGGTAAGGAATAATACTACTGATTAAATTAGTTTTTATGGTATTTTCATATCTGGCATTTCATTTTCTCCATGCAATTCTATGAAGTAAAAGGACAGTTATGATCCTAGTTTTACAGATGAGGAACCTAAGGGACAAAAACTTTAAGTAATCTGCCTAAGGTCATACTACCAGGATTGGAATAGAGCTTTCTCAGCTCTTAAAGCATGTTTTTTAATCATTAGAATACAGCACACAATTCTCAGCTTCCAAAGACTCAATGCCTCTAAATGGAGGAGGGTGATTTGAGACGTGTGCCCCGTAATATAGTACAAAAAGCCCTAGACAGGTTGCATTCACCCAGGAAAATGCAAGCATTAGAAGCAGGCATACCTAAGGCAAGCTGTTTATATCAGCCTCTTTTACTTTGCCCCCAAGTGTGATGTGTCTATGAGAGCTTCTCTCATTTTCTCTCCAGAAGCCTGAATCTATCTCCCACTGCCCAAATGCACAAAGCCCTACTATGGGCTTTATTCATTATGTGAAGTGCTCAGGCCTTAAAAGCTTTTAGCCATAGTTTCTGATGGTCATTATAGGCTTTTTTCATTCCACCGAATGCCCTCCCCTCCCTTCATCTCCCACTCCCCTGCAGTGTTTGCTCACTCATCCAGCCCACAGTCTCAGCCAAGTGAGAATCGGACTCTGATTCAATATGGCTGAATGTTGTCATTGGCAGTCTTTGAGCCCAGGGCATTTTGCTGAGGGAATCAAGTTCTGTCTTTTCGGATAATGAGATTTTATCCAAGCTGTGTTTCTATTATGGACTGAGGAAATTGCAAAGTTTTCATTGGAGACCGTGAGCAACCTTGAGGGACCATGTAGTCTGTGAAAACTTGAAGTAAGACCAAATTACAGAGACCATAACTGCCAAAGCATTCCCCACCTTATATTTCTTCTTGTGGTATTGCTGTGCCTAACCACACACTCAGGTTCTATACTTCCTTTACTATTCCATTTAATTCTGGGTTTCCTCTTTTTCGGCTTAATCTCCTTGGGTCATTGGGCTAAAGCCAATCGTGGCACAAACTATTTTTAAATCTATGTCTCCCTCTGTCTCCAAATCAAATATCCAAATACAAATAAGGAAATTCAAGCAAGTGTTGCCTTGTTGCCTATAGACTTTAAAAAATAGCTAAAACTCTTTCTGCTTATAAACTGGAAGAGACAAGCAATTTGGAAAGACAAACTAGACTTGTTCTAAAGCCAAAGGAGATGTGGCTAGAGGGCGCATGGTCCAAGGAGCAAAAACAAGAAAATCTGCCTACCACCTTACTGCCTACACTTCCCAGGAAGGGCTTCTTGCCAGTTCAAATTTTCCACTGGTCTGTCAAAGAGAGTTTGCTTTCTGTAACACCTGCACAAACGTGCAAGCTGACTTGGACTTGGCTGAGTCCTCGGGATTCAAGCCAATGTCACTCACTCATCAAGGCACTATCTGGGGAAATTAGTAGCTTAAGGGTCACATACCATTGCTAAACATATTTCAGAAGATATGTATTTTCATGAAAACTCACTTGTCTCATCAGAGTACAGATCCATAGGAAAGCCAGGTTTCTAAACATCATAGGATTGTGGCTTTGAAAAGGATCTTAGAGAACATTGAGTCCATATCCCTCGCTTTACAAATGTAAAAACAGTGGCCTACAGAGAACAGCTCAAGCAAACTAATTTTATTTGTGTACATTATTTTCTCCTACTTTCCACTCCAACAGCTAAGCAGCTGCTTGAAGGCAAGGACTGCTGTGTTTTTCTGTTTTGGTTTGGTTTGGTTTGGTTTGTTTGTGTGGGTGGGTGGGTGTGGGTATGGGTCTATTTATCCCCAGAGCCAGGCCATAGTAAGGGCTTGATAAATGCTGAATTAAATTGAGAAGAGCTGAGAGAAGATGAATAATGTAGGATGTGGTGAGTATTTCAGCTCATTGGGAGCATAGTCTGTGAAGGGGTATAAGAGGAATTAATCTGAAAAAGATAGGTAGAAGACAGACTTCGCTGTAGAATAGCCATTCTGAATCTTTTTCATGTTGTGGACATTTTGGGCAGTCTGGTGACAAGTTCATAGAGTCCAGGTAAAGAATCCCTATTGGAGAATGTCTCAAATGTAAAGTCCTATTCACTAGGTAATGAGCAGCCAATGGAGATGTTTCAGTAGGACAATGAGATGATCAGAGCTTGGCAATGCAGTTTTTCTCTAGGGTGGTCCTATGGATGGATTAAAGGGAGTAGACAATGGAAGCAGTGATACCAGATTAAAAAGGGACAGCTAATTAAGAGGGACCACATTTGAGGAAATGGTCCAGGGATAAAATTGAAAAGAAAAAACAAAACAAAATTTGAGGCCCAGAAAATCTGAATGACTTTCCTAAAGGCACACAGTTAGTATAAGGAAGTTAAGATTAGTTTTTTTGGTTTGTTTGCTCATTTTTCAAGTGTTTTTTTTCTTTTAAAATTATGAACTCAAACATTAACAAATATGAAAGTTTTATCAAACAAAGAAGAGCATAAAAAGAGGATTGTATATGAAACCATGAAGTTTTTCCACATACAGCTTGGGTTTTACAAGTATACATTAAATTTTACATAGTAGTATCAACAGTGCCCTTTTTGTCTGGCTCCAGTTCTGAACTTCCTTCTGCTTTCTTCTGTGTATTTTTTAATGTTTCATCAACAATCTTTTCTTTCTTTTCTCCTTGTCTTTGCATCATTATCACTACCTATATTCTTCTTCCTCAACCATTTGGCCAAATAAAACTCCTACCTTGTAATAAATAAGTACAGTCAAACAAAATAAATTTATACCTTGAGTCTTCTGAAAATGTCTATCATTCTGTAGCTATAATGCCAACCAGGGCTTCTGACTCCAAGGAGTTAGCTCCTTTCCTAGGCTCGGAGACTGCAAAGTAACAGACACAAAGAGCTCAATGGCCGGGTAAGATCTCATTTCCCCAGTGCCCAATAAATTGGATCGACTCTAAGTGCTCCTGGATTTCAGAGAATTAAGGAATCCTAGAGGCACTCGGTGAGTTTCCTACAAACGATGGGACTTCACCTGACCTTGAAGTATGGAGAGGATTTAAATGAGTTTCACTTAATACAAAAAAAAAGCAGAATGACCTGAATAACTCCATCAGCAGAAATAGTTGGTGTGGACTATTTATTGCCAGAAAACCCTCATTACTTGGAAGCATAGGGATTTTGAATCACAGAATCTCAAAGTTAGAAGGGATCTCAGAGTTCGTAAACTCTGAGATGGTCATTGGTCCAAGAATCCCAAATAGATGGACATTTAGCTTCTACTGGAAAGGCCCTCAGTAAGGGGAATCCACTCCCACCTGAATCAGTCTCGTTTCATTTTTGGACAGCCTTAATTATTATTAAGTTTTTCCTCACATTGAGCCAAAATCTATCTTTCCACCTATTGTTCCCATTTCTATTCTCTATGGGCAAAGAAAAGAGAATATTCTCGCATATGACAGCCCTTAGAATACTTGACAAGAGGTAACATGTTCCCTGCAAGTCATTCTTTTTATCCCAAAACTAAACCATTCCTCATGTGGCATGGTCCCCAGACCTTTCATTTATACTGACTGATTTCCTTTGCTAAACTCTAGCTTATCAGTATCTTTCTTAAAATGTAGCACTCAGAGATGAAGCTGATGATTACTACCTGTGCGACCTTAGGCAAGACATTTAACATTCCTGGGCCTCAGTTTCCATATCTATAAAATGAGTAGATTCTACTATATAACTATTGAGATATCTCCAGATGGAGAATACTATGATTTCATGCCCACTATCTCTGTTTTTTTGTTTTCTTTTGTACACAGTACACATAGTTTAATTTGTACTAACTATAGTAAGCTCATGAAAACAATATCTAGCATTTATATAGTGCTAACTCACTTGGTCTTCAAAACTTCCTTGTGAGGTAGGTGCTATTATTATCCCATTTTACAGATGAGGACATATCTCCATTTGGAAAAGAGAGGTTAAATGACGAATCCAGTAAGGGTCTGAGGCAGTAAGTGAACTCAGGTCTTCCTGACTCCATGTCCTTCATTCTACCCACTGTACCACCTAGCTGCCTTTGACGTGATTATGCTGGGTAGAGAGCACAGAAGGGTCATAGTTTCATCAGCAGGAGAAAAAACAGATACATTGAAACATGTTTTGTTTTTTAACAACAGAAGTTAGAAATAACTACTCACATATAACATTTAAAGCCTGACTCAAGTGTCACTTCCCGAAGGAAGTCTTCTCTGATCCCCTTCCATGACCCTTGGACCTCATATAACACTTTATTTCCATTTTTCTAACATACTTACCATGTCATGGATTACAATGAGTTAGTTATATGCTTTCCCCAAATTGTAAGCTCCACGGAGGGCTAAGGATTATATCTTACTTACACTTGCTCACACGCCTCTGTGGCTGCCACAGGACTCTGCATACAGTAGTCACTTAATAAATGTTTGCTGAATTGAAGACAATACAAGGTAGGATACAGTTAAGTGTTGCAGTATATGGGCCAGGGCTGGGTGTAGAAACTAGATGCTGAAAGGTGCTACATTATTTGCACTGGAAACAGCTTGCTACAAGTTAATATACTATGTTTTTGTATGATGTGACGCTGTATTTCTCTCTCCCTCTTGCTCTCTCTCTCTGTCTCTCTCTCCATTTACATATGTTTTTCCCTGCAAGTTATATTGTGTTCACCAGTCTTCCCCTTCACATGTAAAAATGAGGACTTGCTTCAAGTGATTAGCATGACAATGGCAATGAAAAGTACTCATAGAAGATCCAAAAATGCAATGATAAAAAAAAAACAGGATGCAAGACAAACAATGGCATTTATTAATGTAGAACTTAAAGGATCACAAAATAATCACATTATTTCATTTGAACTACACAACAACCTTCTGAGTTGGGGGTAGTACAATTATTCCCAGTTGACAGATGATGAAACTGAGCCTCAGAGAAAAGAAATGACTTGCTTAAGACCACATAACTAGTAAATGGCAAAGCCAGGATTCAAACCCAGAATGCCTGAACATAAGTTTACTATGTTTATAGAACTCTTTGAGATAATACAATAAAAAGTACATTGGATTTGTAGCCAAAAGACCTAGATTTGAAACACAACTCCACTACTCAAGTCTTGGGTCGTGACCAAGTCACAGTCTCTCTGGGCTGTGATGTCCCCATCTGTAAAATAAGGGAATTGGATAAAATGATCTCTAAGGTCCCTTCCATCTATCACTATAACTATGTTTGTGATATAGACAAGGAGTATGCACTGGTAAATTTTTTTCAACCCAATCTCTAGAAAAACCAAATGCAAGACATACTTTTAAGTTTAATCTGTATTATTAATATTTTCTCCATCACCTTCTTAAGTCTGGACAATGAACAAAACAATAAATCAAGCCCTGGTTTGTAGCATTTGCCAATTTCCGAGGTGTGAATGCTCACACTGAAAATTTAACAATTGGTTCTCATGAGCGGTAACAAACTGACGCCAGCACACCTCTGCATATCTATACTGGTCATAACTCAAATCAGAACCTGAAACAAAACTTCTCCACTCACAAAGCCAGGCAACATGCTAGAGGGGAAGGAGGATTGATCTAGGAATCAGGAGACCTTGGTTCTAATTCTGATTCTAATCTATCCAAGTACTCCTGAGAAAGTCATTACTAAAATAATGAGATGGCACTAAATCTATGTATGTGTGTATGTGTGTATATAAGTATCAGTCTATCAAATTACCAAGGACCCTTCTGGCCACTAACAGCTTTCTAAGCGTCAGATCCTTCTACCACACTCTATGGCCACCTATACAAAAAAAATGCAAATATGTATGTGTGTTAAAAAAGATTAAAAGAGAATTTGGAGGGATGTAATAGTTGGAGTTTAATTTTATTCAAGTGTTTGTTTTGTTAATAAAATTGTTCAAGTTCCTATTTTTTTTTTAAAAAATGTGTCTTGCACCTAGTTTCTATGATTCTCTGAAGGAGATGATAAAGGGGCAGTTAGAAAGATAGGAAGGAAGGTTTCTCAGAGGAGAAAGGAACTTCATCTGGGATTTAAATAACAGATAAGATTTCATTTGGCAGAAGGGAAGGGAGGTCATTTGTGCATATATGAGAGGGATAAAGCCAATATCAACTCTGATTTCACCTGAGCACCTCAGACAGCTGAATCTCAGGCTCCACTTTCGCATCAGCAGAAAGAGATTCAGAACAGAAGAAAAATAAGGTTTGGAGTTCACTTAGAATCTTAACATCATTCTAACAGAAGCCTGACAGTTGGGAACAGATTATCACCTGATCATGTGGGTTCAAAGATGGAGCAGAAAATTCTTCACTTCTAAAACTCAACTCTTTATGTGGCAAGATTCAGAACAGCTGCCTAGAGCTATCTGGATCAACAGGCAAATATCTAAAAGGCTAACCCAGAGACAGGGGAATTGACCAAGGTTTAGAAAACCAGAGCCTGGATCAAAGTCCTACCAAGTAACTATTTTCTTTCACACCTCTGGGCTGTCTTGGTGCCCAGGAGGCTGATCTGAATATGTTGTCAAAGCTTGGCTTTTCCTTTTAAGTTAACTTTGTCAGTCTGATGAACATGAAGTAGAACCTCATGGATGCTTTAATTTGCATTTCTCTGATTATTAGAGATCTTGAGAATTTTTATGTAGTTTCTTAACATGATTTCTTCCTTTGAAAACTGTTCATGGCCTTTGACCATTTATCACTTGAGGAATGTAATAATGTGCCACAAAAAAATGATTAAAAGGGCTACTTTTAGAGAAACTTGGAAATATTTATATGAACTGATGTGGAATGAAATGAGTAGAACCTGGAGAGCAGTGAGTACAATAACAACCACATTATAGAGGAAATTTTGAAAGACTTAAAAATTCTGATCAATGAAATGACCACCTGCAATTCCAGAGGACCCATGGTGAAGAATGCTACTCACCTCCGAGATGTGGAATGAGACATATTTTTTAAAGAAAAGTCAATTTTGCTTAACTATGCATATCTGTTACAAAGATTTTTATTTTTTCCCTATGGGGTAGAATGAGAAGGAAAAATAAATGCTTGCTAAATGAAGAAAAATTAAAGCAAGCTTTTTCATTCAGAATATTTCTCGGCTAGTTGCTGTTTTGGGGATTTCACATTTTAAAAAATCAGCCAAAGGACAGCATCTGATCCTTGCTTTCCTAGGCTCCTCTTGCCAAAATAAATGAAATGAAAATCTGAACACTCGTTTGGACATTCTTCTTTCCTGATTCACCCCCAAGAGATGGAAAAAGAAAGAAATGCTTGCCAGTGTTTGGCTAGATCATTTTATGAGGTTTTCAAAGTACAGGTGGGGTGTGATAATGAGTCTTTCACATATATAGCACCATTAACTCGTTTTAAAGTAAATTTTTCGTGAGACCTAAAATTGATTCACCTGTACAACATCCCCACTTCATTCTCTTTCTCCATCCCTTCCTTCTCTACCCACTAAAAATCTATAACCTCCACACCCAAACGCACAGCAGTTTCACATTCCAGTCAAATTCCCACCAGTGGCCACCAGCCAATTGCTATTTCAGGAATGTTCAGGGTCACGTTTCCTCACAGTTCCTATGATGCAAGATTACTAAATTTCACACCTACATCACCATCACAGCAAGTAAGGACTTCACTCCTGGCCATATTTCAGAGGTCAGCACAATTCAAAGGTCGGTTATGGAAGAAAGAGGAGAGGAAAGCATAGAGAGACTTCAAGCTTCTCGTTGGCTGCCTAGAAAGCAGCTCTCCCATGCAGGTAGTGCAAAGCAGTAGGAACATGGCCCCAGTAATGCGGTCAAGATAAGAACAAATAAGTTTGCCAGTCTGGCTCCAAAGGCTCCCTATTTTAATGCATCAGGGTGCCTTGTATATTGTGCCTTCTCACCCTGATATGAAGTTCTTTGTCTTTCATAGGCTCGTAGATTCAGAGTTAAAAGGGACTTTAGAGGACCTTGAGCCCAGTCCCTTCATTTTCAGAAGAGGAAACTGAGGCCCAGAAAAGTTAACTGGCCTACCCAGAGTTACAGTTAATAAGTGTCTGAGGTGGTATTTGAACCCAGGTTTTTCCGACTCCAAGGCTAGCACTATCCAGCGCACCAAGCTGCCTCTTTGATTATCTATGAAAAGGTCCTTAGTTGGCTGACAATGAAATACAATGAAGTCCATAAATATGCAAATCTGCATCTTTTTCTTGTTCACTGTAAGCAGGTGGTCATTGCATTGATCAGAGAATTTTCTCAGACTGCACTCTCAATTCTTTAAAAGATAAGACTTCTTTATTTTCAATTCAAACCAATAAATATGTGTTAAATACGTACCGTATACAAGGTATTATGCTAGTTTCTAGCGATACAAAGACCAAAATGATATAGCCTAACCCGCAAAGGACTTACATTCTACCAGAGGTGGGGAGGAGCTACGAGGTGGGGAGGAGCTACAAGGTGTGTCTCGATAAGTAAATGCAAAATACAAAGTAATTCAATGTTATTTCAACATCACAGCACACTAGCAATATCCATTTAAGCATATAAAATCATATCGCTATCTTTACATTTCTAGCACCCAGCGTGGTGTTACACACAATAGGTACTTGATAAATGTCTATGGAATCAGATGAACCACTGAATTCCCACCATACTTTGCTGGTTCTTATTTGCTCTTCCATATTACAACTTGCAGGGATATTAATGGTCATATAATCCAACCCCTACTTGTATATAAACACAGGAGCTCATCCTGAAAATGGCAGAAGAGAAAGAAGTAACTCAACAGTTGTAAACTGCTCCTGTTCTGGGAACATCAGCGTTATAAACAATTACCCAGCCTTAATGCTAGACCCAAAAGCCCTCACCATATTCTGCCCCCACATTAAGCACCTGGGGTTGGCCACAACTAAGTGACTGTCCTTCCAACAGTCAGGGATCTCCCCAAACACAAGAGCGAAAGGACAAAACATGGAAAATGATAGCTTCTTCCAAGATTCTTTCTCCATGATCATAGAAGCTATGCTTCAGGGTGAAAAAGTCAAATGACCTCCAACTAATATTCTGCACAACTCATTAGGAAGACCCTCTTCCAATTCCTTTCCTTAGGGCAAAGTATTTAATACGACGATATACATCCAACTCTGTTAGACTCTTAAAGCATTAAGACAGCCACCTGCATTGGCCCACTGGGGGTGTCTGGTGTAGGCTACAATTTCCCTCTGGATTTTGGCAAAGGGCCTGGGTTGCCGCCCAAGATTGAGAAGAACAAAAGGCCCATGGAGTGAACATGTGTTTCATCCATTCCTACCACCATACAGAAGCCACTATGCAAGGAACCAACCTAGAAGAGACCAGACAGTGACACTGCTATGTACGTTAACAGATCTTAACCACACAGCCAATAAAAGTCACTCTAATTCTGGCTTTGTGTTGATTTTTTTGTCTAAAGGGTAAAAAAAAATCTCTGTATAGTGACTGATGGTCTGGGAAAATTCTAAACTTGATGAGGTCAATAAGATGATTGAGGAGAACCAGGAGAAGGAAGGAAAATAAGAGAAAAAGGAAGAAAGGGGAGAGAGAAGGAAGCTACTCCTGCCTGCATTCTCAGCATTATCCTGGGTATCTCCTTTGCCCCATGCCTCAGTTAACACAACATTAAAATATAGACAAACAGAACTCCAGCTGTTCAGTAAAAGGCCTCATGGAGGCATTAGAAGGAATTAGTAGACTGAATAACCTACCATCTGCTGAGGGTTTTGAGAATAGAATTAGTATATGTGCTCTCTTCGTAGGGTGTCTAAACTCTTAACCTCTGCCTGGCTCTTTTTCTCAACCCCCTTTTCCTCATTCTGCCTTCTAGTCTACAGCTTGATAGCAAAAAAAAAAAAAAGTTTGTTGGGAGGAAAGTTCTTTTTTTAAAAAGCTTAAACAAGGTGGCAATAATAACAATATAATAGTTATTTAGTGCTTTACAATTTATAAAGCACTTTCCTCCAAATAACTCTGGAAGCCAAGTAGAAAGTATTGTCATCTCCGTGTGAGGGATAAGCAAATGCAGGATCAGAGAGGTGATGGGATTTGCCCAAAGTCACACTGCTGGTAAATGTTGGAACTACAATATTTAACATTTGGAGATTCCACAGGTTTTACATGGCAGTGGAAGGAAGGAAACAAGCCTTTATTAAGCATCTAATATACCCAGGTACCATGCTAAGCATTTTACAAATATAGATCATATGATCATTTGATTCTCACAACAACCCCAGGAAGTAGGTGTTCTAATTAGACTCATTTTACAGCAGAGAAAACTGAGGCAAACAGGTTAGGTTACTTGCCTAGAGTCATATGGCTAGTTAGTATATAAGGCCAGATTTTAACTCTAGTCTCTGTGACTCATAAGTCCTGCACTCTAACCAGTGGGCAACCTAGCTATCTTGGAAAATCAAGGATCTACAATATAAAAGATGATTGGGGATGTCTGGTTACTTTTCCCCCAGCAGTCTAGGAAGACTGGATTATGAGGAGTAATCGATGACAGAGAAATCTGTGAAAATATGCAGGCTGAAATCTTTTTCTAAATCACTGAATATTAGTGAAGGAAAGGACCTTAGAGGGGATAATGACAGTATGTGACGTTACTATAGCATTTTAAGTTTGCAAAGTCCTTCACATATATCGTTATCCCCTTTAATCATCACAACCACCTTATAATCTTGGTGAAATATTCTTGTCTTCATTTTACAGATGAGTAAACTAAGGCTTAGAGAAGGGAAGAACAGCTAGTAAACTGAGGCTTAGAGAAAGGAAGAATAGCTAGTAAGTTGCAAAGCTTGGATCTGAAACTAGAACTTCTGAACTGAAGTCTAATGCTCTTTCCACTATTCTAGTTTTTCTTGCTTTCTCTTTTCTGTCATGCCATCCTCCTTCCAATATCCTCTGTTCACATAGTCTTTATTCCATTCTACTCTTGGTTCCAGCTTTGGTGAAAGGACAGGTATAGCTGCTTTCAACTAATTCCATCCTCCACTCCCACCCCACTCCTCACTAACTCCCACACAATTACCTTGGGAGGTCCCAAGGACAGACTTCTGGCATTACAAAGACATAATGGGGCTATGACATTGTAGCTAAGGGCTCCCTAAAATTCTAGGACCTCTCAAGGGCATCGTTTTTACAAATGCCTTTAGCAAGAGCACCAGCAGCTCAGGTTGCTACCAAGAAAGGGAAATTGTCATGACCAACAAAATTCCCAAATTAGCACTGAGGGTGAACTTCTTCTTCATTTCCCAGGCAAGGTCTGCTTCATCCAAGATTGCCCTTCATAATCGCATGTTAGGATTGTCTATCCTGCTTGCCAATGCTTCAGTTGGAACATTCTCCTTGCCAGCAAAGCTGTTTATCCTATTCTTTTACTTCAGCTGCAAAAGGATATCTAATGTTGCATGGTAAGCACGTCTCTGCTCACTCTCTGACTTGCTTCATTTCACTATTTTCCTAATGTATTGGGTCACCTTTGCAAAGCACATTCCGTTTCTGAAGCCCCTTTGGTTTGACATGTCCCCCAGGACCTACATATCAGAAAATCCATTGTAAACCCTGGCATGATGTCATTTGAAAAGGACAGGTTTCCAACATTACGTCACCCCCATCTGGGCTGAGAAACAGGATTCAGCTTCTCACAATTTCCGTGGGACAAACCCCGAACCCCTTGCTGACTATTCAACAAGAGAAAGTGAATTAAGCAGTCAATCGAAAGCATAACGACGTTTTATCTCACATGATCCATCAAGCAGATCTAGTCTGCATAAGCTCCCCCGCCTTTCCCAGGCCAATGGTGAATGGTCAGATTACCTACTCTTTGCCAGCTAAACGTCAGGGGTAAACTCTTATTACTTTCTTTGCCAATGCACCCTATAGAGAACAGCCAGAATTCTGAAAGATGAATTTTCCTCCAACACGAGACCATAGAACAGTCTCCCTTATTAGAAAACATTAGGAGGTATTTATTTTCCAGCTACTCCTGACCACATTCATCATATAGTGTTTTCAGTCTTGCATACTTCTGTCTCGCCAAACCACACCCTCCTCAGGGCCCATCATATTAGTAACTTAGCCGCTAGAAAGGGAGGTACCCTTAACCTAAGCCTAAAACCCCCCATGTGGATTCTTGAACATTTCCTTCTGCCCATCCTTCCATAGCTCTTATCCTGACCAAGGACTTCAACATCACTACTTACCTCTATTCATTATAGAATTACCCAAACCCAAGGAGCCATATACATTCCTGCCACCTATTTTAGCCTGGTGGCTACTGTTATTCCAATGGCTCTAAGAGAGAATCTCAAACCCGGAATCTCATCTATATTAGTTAAACCACTCGAGATACATTTTTCATAATCAGTGTGGATCTCATTAGCCTTTGCCTACAAAGCATATTTCAAATAGACCTATTTCCTTCAAGTTAAGCAGGCCAAAGCCACTTTTCCATGTTAAATCTTCCTGGAAGAATAGCTGTCAACATTGTTCTGTTGCCAGGTTGTTGGCCAGGAATCATCAGGTGGCCATCTTCACGGCACTAGAACAACTTCATAAAGGCATTGCCCCGTTGTATTAGATTTGCTATGGTTTTTATTCCTGGGTGGCTGTGATCATTTTTCCAGAATAGGAAAGGAGAATGCCCCTGTTTTCTGTCATGGAGTATATAGATAAAACCACAAAAAAGCTTGAGGAACTATGCACGAATGGCCAAGAGGATGACTCCATCCATATAAAAATTTTCAAAATGCTCCTTTTTCTGCTTGGTGCAATAATTCATGCTGAGCCATTTGCCTTCTTCTCATAGGAAACTTTAGTGATCTATCCCACCAACTAGAGATTCAAAATATCCCCCAAAGTGTCACAGTTTTAGAGCTAAAAAGAGACTACTAAAACCTACCCTTTGCTTAGCTATCAAAGCAATTCTCCTAAAGCACAAATCTAACCATATCCCCCAGCAAACTCCACGATCTCCAGTGGGTCCTTCTTATCTTTAATATCAAATATAAAGTCCTCTGCCTGGCATTTTAAGCTTTATACAACTTGACACCTTTCCAGGGTGGTTATACATTATTCCCTTCCATGCTCACTATAGTTTAGCCAAATTGGCCATCTTATTATTCTTTACATATAGCACACATTGGATGTACCCCATGCCTCGGATGCCCTTCCCTCTCATCTCTGTCTCCCAGAATCCCTCATATGCTTCACAGTTCTGCTCAAGTATCACCTTCTAATGAGGCCTTTCCTGATCACCCCATATGTTGATGCTTTTCCCCCAAATCTGTTTTGGATCTCTCTATATACACTCATGCTTTCTTAGCTAAACAGTTTTCTTGAGTTCAGTCTCTTTTTTCTCCATCTCCCCAATATCTAGCACAATGTCCGGCCCACAGGAGTAGGTGCTGTGATTAGAGATCATCCGGCCTCTCCTATTCATTTTATAGACGAGGAAACTAAAGCCTAGGTAAATTAAGTGATTTCCCCTTGTTATACAGGCAGTGGCATGGTCAGAAATCAAACTCAGGCCCTCTGATGCCAGATTCAGCATTCTTTCCAATAAGTCACACTGCCTCTGCTTCCAGCCTCAGAGGAATGGGTCCTAACTCTGCCCAAACAGCCTGCAAAGGTCTTCCCAGTGCCTTCTGGCAAGGAAGGGTACTTTATGCTGACAACTCGAGTTCTTTTCCCTGGGAAACAGGGCAGTAAGGTGATCCTGAACATTAAAGCCAAGCCAATATCTTATGTTTGGGTTTTGTGTAGATGGATAGCACTGCTTGGAACAGGGCAGCAAACCTCACCATTAATCTTCCAGCAGCGGACTCAAACATCATGGCAAACATTTGAGACAGGGCCATGCTTCCAGGGGAACTGAACCCCAAGCAGACCCCTTTCTTATGTTCCAAATATACCAGTCCCACCAGCAAGGCTGACTTAAAAAAAACAACCATAGATCCAGGAAAGGGGAAAAAACTGCCTATTAAAGCCATAAATTCATAGGAGATTTAAGGGGTGTGGAGACATCTTTAATAAAAGAGTCAAGAGAGGTGTTGGCTTCATGTGTTTCATTTTCCATCACCCCGTGCCATATTATAGACATGGGGCTGTAATATGGTCTCCTTGTGCTTGCTCCTAAAGGCTCGGCAGCAAAGGAGGTGAAATCAGAATTGGCACATTGAGCTACCCAGGCTGCCAGCCCTATAAATTCATTCGCTCCTTTCAGCAGTTTTCCAAGGTAGTGAAAAGAGTACTGCGTGTGTCTGTGGTTCATACTGATGGAGAAATTTAGGTTAGTCAAATGTACAGCATATTATAGAAGTTGACAAAAAAATGTAGTAAACAAATGCTCGTTTGAAAGGTTTTTTTTCTCCTTTTTTCCTCATACAGAAATGTAATTCCGTTCGTCAAGTGATCCTCATTCCCATACTGTGGGGTGAGAGGGTGTGTGTGTAGGTGTGTGTGTGGTATATGTAGATATATAAAGAAATATATACACCCAAAGACATACATATTTTCATACCCATGTATATGTATGTATGTTTATATAAATACTCATATTTTTATATGGTTTATAAATGTATATAAGAGCATACATTTAGAACTGGAAGAGACCTTAGAAGTCATGGTGTTCAACCTCCTCATTTTACACAAAAGGAAATTTTGCTGAGAAAAGCTAAATGACTTGCTCAGGGTGACACAGCTAGTAAATGTCTAAGGCAGGATGTGAACTCAGGTCTTCCTGAATTCACACCCAGTGCTCTATCCACTGTGCCATTTAACTGACTCAATGTGTTTCAGATGTATATTTGTTATAATATAACACACTATACTAAAATATAATATAACAACATATGTATATTTAGCCAGTGAATTTAAAATAGCTAATAGTCTTAAATATCATTTAGTTCCCAAGTATGCAGACTTCATCTGGGTAGCTGGAATAGGAGAGGTAATACAGCATAATGGAAAGACATTGGATTTGGAAACACAACAGTTGGATGCTAGTATTGGCTCTGACACTTATTGGATGAGATATTTCACTTCTCCTGGCTTCCATATTCTAAGATATAAAATTTGACAGGTGAGGAAACTGAGACTCAGAAAGGTAAAGTGCCTTACCCGAGGCTGCATAGGGTATAAGTAACAGAGCTAGGATCTGAATCCAGGTGATTCCAAATCCAGCACTCTTTCTACAATACTACTGAGACACACACACACACACACACACACACACACACACACACACACACATCACTAATTCTATTTAGACAAGGGTTTCAAATATCTTGGAACAAGCCCGCTTCTGTTTCAAAAGGACTTCTTCATGGATGAAAGAAAATTCAAGTTCATCAGAGTGGATCACCCAGAAATTGCTTCTTCAGCAATTTACTCCCCTCCTCAAATCCCATCTTGGGGAAGGGAAATTCCAGGAAAGAATATGTCAATGGAAAAGTCAGGCCAGTGGAAAAAGGGAAGCTGGGATTACCACAGCCACTTCATTTTTCCAAATGTTTAAAATGAGAGAAGACATAAGAGTGAACCGTTATTTCAATTGAATGCCATTATACTTCCTGCAGGACACTGGTCTTGCGCTGAGAAAACCTAAGTTTATCATTTGTTTGGTCTTGTTACTCCTTGAAACATTCAACAGCTTAAAAGCAGATCTGGCTCCTGGCCCAGAAACTCACGGGCTCTGCCTCACCCACACTGTGTTCACTGTGTGGCTCGTGTCTTGATTCCTCCTCCCATTCTTCCCAAGACTCATAAAAGAGTAAACCAAATAGGTGACTCTCTGTTCCCTTCTACATTAATGGCAGGGAGCCACCTCTTGCCTTGATAGCCAGCTCTCTGACCTTGGCCTCCAATGGGCCATCCTCTGGCCTCAACTACAGTCATTCAGAAATAAGCTATTTTATATGTGTTCTTACACAGAATAATCAACCAGTCAATTGATATTTAATTAAGCATCTACTATGTGCCAGCCACTGTGTTAAATGCTGGAAATCCAAATATAATGAATTCCTACAAGCTGAGAACTTATACTCTAATGAGGAGCTTCTATTCAAATGCTGAAAGGAACTGTAGAGATCCTTACTTCAAACTCTGCCCTCCTTCTACATGTAGGGAAACTGAGGCCCAGAGGAGGGCAGTGTCTCACCCGAGATCACACGACTACTAAGCAGCAGCGCCAAGCCTGGAAGTCATTTTAGGATTCTAAATCCAGTGTTCTTTCCACTACACCATACTGCACCTTCTCTTCCAACTACCTGGGTGAGGCAAACACACTTGGGACAACCACAACTACATTCTACACTCTATTTGGCAAGATAGGAAGGGAAAATTTCACGTTATGTTACTGGATAATCCAAGGGACCTATGGAGAAGTCATTGGGAAGCCAAGATCAGTTCTTTCTGTGTTTTTGGAAGGTGGGCTGAGAAAGTCATTACTGTTAACTTGCAGCATGTATTTATATAGGCTTAGTACTTTCCACATAGAAATCTCCTCCAGACCTGCAGCTTCAGCTACCTACAGGATATCTCTGCCCAGCTGAACCATCAGCACCTCAAAGTCAACATATCCAATCTAAACTTGCCCCTCCTTTTAACTTTGCCATTTCTGTCAATGGCACCACCAAGTTAGATTATGAACTTGGATTTCTGCGTTCAAGACCTTTACTTTTTTTCTTTTTTATACTTCATCTACCTTTCATATACCTTTAGTTACCAAGTCTTATCAATTATATTATAAGCTCTTCCATTAGATTGTGAGCTCTTTGAGGGCAGGGGTTGTCTTTTGTATCCTCAGCACTTAAGCACCTACTGTGTGCTAGGTATTGTGCTAATAAATGTTTATTGATTGGGCTTTTGTTTTATTCATTCCCTCTTCTCCTTTCCCACTGCCACCACCCCAAGTACAGGTCCTCATTACCACTCACCTAGACTTTTCCAATAGGCTTTTCATAGGTCCTCTCTCCTCTGCAATCCATCTTTAATAAGCTGTCACTCCTTTGCTCAAAATTATTCAATGGTTCCCTACTGCCCATTGATAAAAGTTCAAATTCCTCTGTCTACTATTCAAGACCTCCACAATCTGGCACCTCCTAACCTTTCCAGTTTTACCTCACACTATTCTAAATTCTAGTCAAAGTAGACTACCTCCTGCCCCCCTCCACAAATGCTCTATATTTTCCCCTCTCCTTCCATGACTTGGTTCACTGTTTCATGTGCTTGGAAAAATCCACCCCCACTTTTCCCGTCCCCACATTTCCCTCATGTGGAGTCTATACTTTAAAATCCAAATGACATGATACCCATTCCATGACCCTTCCCCTGCCCTTCATATTGGTAATGACTTTTCACTCTTCAAATATCACAAAAAGTTTCACTTTGCTTGTCCCCTTTCCTGTATTTACATATTTTTTTTGTATTATAGCTATTTGTGTAGCAGATTGTGAGTTCCATAAGGTCAGGGGCTGCCTATCACAGGCTTCTCTACATGGTAGACTCTGAGTAAATGTTTATTGAGCTGGACTAAACGTATTAAATCTGACTCTAGCCCTGAGAATTCATGACCTTATGCTCCGATGAGGATCTAATAAACAAGCCAAATCAGGGTCTTAATTTTCCCTATCCAGTCTTGCCATTTAATGGGTAGTTTGGGATCTCATGAGAAGGCTTTCAGAGGGGCCGGTCCTAGCTTCACTGGCAGGAGTGTCTTGGACTTCCTCGATCCAACAGTACTTTGCATCAGAGAGGGAACAAAGGGCTCTATGTGCCTTGGAGAGATACTTCCAGTCTGCATATTCTCGATATTCTTTCTATAGAAATATGAATATGAATATGGGTATGGATGTAGATGTAAGTATAGATATAGATGACATAGATATAGATAGAAGCATACAGATATATCTACACATAGAGATGCTGATACAATTACAGACAGAGAGGATACAGATACAGTTATATACAGATGCCAGTGGGGGTGGGGAAACAACCACCTAACTTGAGGTGTTTCTTTTCCTCCCTCTTTCCTATAATCTGCTAAGACACCATATCTTGTCTAGGCAGGACAGCACTATGTTTGGAAAACAAGCAGTACAATATATGAAGACTAACAATGGTATATGATGGTAGAATCACAGGGGTGAAAGAACTACACACACACAGAGATATGTATAGGATATATGCATGCACATGTGTATATGTGTATACAGATATATGTGTATACACACACTGATATGTATAGAATATGTGCATGCATGTGTGTATATGTATATACAGATATATGTATATATACACACATACACACACTGATATGCATAGGATATATGCATGCACATGTGTGTGTATATGTGTATGTGTGTGTGATTCCATTTTCTCATTAAAGATTAGTCCATGACAGTGACTAAACACTTGAAAGATAGATACAGGCCCAGCCTCACATACCCAACAACTGTGAAAATAGATTGGTTGCTACTTTAACTAGAGTTGAGACAGACATGTAGGGGCAGATGGGGCCTTTGGAGAAATTAAAATAGAAGAAAAGTTCTCTTTGGTGGCCTCCAAGCTCCTCCTTTTTGTGCCCCTCTTTTCTCCCTAGTACCTGCTCTCTCCTGGGTGCCTTTGCTGTGGAATATGCTTCCAGCTGAGGCTGAAAAATGTCTGACAAATGCATTCATCACAATAGCTTCAGGTATTAACCTGTCCAGAGATTTCTGAAGCCTTTAGGATCCAAAGGAATGATTCTCTAATGATGGAATTATTTGGGGGGATATTTAGTGGAATTCTTCTCAGCACTTTTTCAAATTTTTTTCACACAAAGAACAAAAGAATCTAGTTCTACATGAGTAAATTTTCTAATTCTACCTGTCACCCAATAGCTAGCTAGCTATAAAAATGGGCAACTGCATGAGTAAGAGCTTCAGTCTACTAGTGATGGCGACACTGAAATATAGTTGTGAATAGTCACCTCATATTTGATCTTTGCCAGTGGGGGTGGGGAAATGACCACCTAACTTGGGGTGTTTCTTTTCCTCCCTCTTTCCTATAATCTGCCAAGACACCATATCTTGTCTAGGCAAACAACTCAGTATTTCCAAAAGTATAAGACCCCTAAAGACTCCATGTCTAACTTTTTGATGGAATCAAGATTTTCCCTGTACCAGACCCCATTGGCATCCCTCTGTCCCTACAGGGACTTGAGCTGTTCCTGAGATTAGCATTAGGCCAGGGAGAGGTACATAATCTAGTTGTATCGAAGTCAAATAGAATCATATCTCTAGGGCCCACATACTGACTTAGGACAGGGCTGTCCAAAATGCAGCCTGCCTACAAGCATAGAAATTCACATAAATGGTTTAGTAAAGGAAGCCAAGCTACCACAGAGCTCTCACTAAAATGGCAAATCAAAATACATTGTCTGTTGTTTCAATAAAAACCTAAGGTTGGACAGCCCTGACTTAGGAGACCACAAATTAGAAATATCTATGTTGCACTGTATTTTTTTTTGTTAGACATTTCCCAATTACATTTTAATCTGGTTCTGCCATCATTTGATGCTTTGTGGGCAACAAGTTTGATTCTCCTGCCCCATACCACACACCTCAAACCCACAACAACTGGGGAATCTATTACCATCAGAATTTGATAAAAATTCTGAACTGAATGTACACTGAATATAAAGGGGGTATAACTTACCATGTAAATTGTACTAAATTAGACATACACATACTCTTTAGAACAGAAGCATCAAATATGTGACCTGCAATACTCTTGAATACTGCCCAAACAAGATTAAAATGTAATTGATAGATATTTTACAAACTAAAAAATACAATAGAACACAGATAATGTTTAAGCGTGGTTTTCCAAGTCAATATGTGCCCACAAGGGTCATTATGTATATAGTTAAGTGGCCCCATTTCTATGTTGAGTTTGATACCGCTGCTCCAGAACATTCCTCATTGGAGCACATTCCAGTCTTCAAAAGGAAGTAAGCCAAGTGTGATGCTTCATCCCAAGTAAAGTCACTTGTCAGCTGGACCAGGTACAAAATGATCCATCAGTCGAAAAACATTTATTAAATGCCTACTCTGCGCCAGACACTGTGCTAAGTGCTAGGTAAAAGATAGCCTCTGCTCTCAAGGATTTCACAGTCTAATGGGGGAGACTACACGTAAACAATCATGTACAAACAAGCTAGATACAGGATAAATTACAGATAATCAAAGACAGCCCTAGAATTACAGGATATCAGGAAAGGCTTCCTGTGCAAGGGGAGATTTTAGCTGGGACTTGAAATGTTATCATAGCAAAGCAACAAAGAGCAATGGAATAACCAGTTTCAAGCTCCATCTATTTAATTTGGTGTGTGTGTGTGTGTGTGTGTGTGTGTGTGTGTGTGTGTGTGTGTGTGTGTGGTGCATTGACATTGTACTCTATGTGTAGTGATTGTTGCTCAGTGGAAAATTAACTCAAACGGACCCCACATTAAACAATGAGATCAGACATTCCAATAAGCATTTATTAGGCACTTACTATGTACCTGTTATGGACAGCTAGGTAGCACAGTAGATAGAAGGTCAGGCCTGGAGTCAGGAAGACTCATCTTACATTTAAATCTGGTCTTACGCACTTACTAGCTGTGTGACCCTGGGCAAGTCGCTTAACCCTGTTTACCTCAGTTTCCTTATCTGTAAAATGAGTTGGAGAAGGAAAAGGCAAACTGCTCAGACGCAAACATGCACGCACACACAATGCTCCACATACACAAAAGTATATACATGTTATGTATATATGTGTATAACATATATGTGGCTCTGATCATTTTAAATAAAATTGAATTTAAAGATGAAAAAATGTTTATATACATTTTTCTTTTAATTAAATTTTATTTTATTTTCAGTTCCAAATTTTCTTCCTTCATCTAGCCTCTTTCCTACTCAAGGAGTTTACATTCTCTCTGAGAGAGACATGTAAATAATTGCATGTAATATAATTACTAATAATATTTATATATAATACAAGATATCTACAGCATAAATGGAAGGATCCTTGTGCAGGAAAACTGAGATGATTCACTCTTTGCTCAGTATTTAGGACCTTCTACCACTACCATGATCTCTCTTGACTGGTGATGACCTTCCCTCGCAGCCACTGTCAGCATGTTTTACTGCACCTCTCTAATAAAATTACCATATAATATTGTATATTATGTATTGGAGGCAGCCAGGTGGCACTGTGGATAGAGAGCTGGAAAACCTGAAATTTATTTAATGACTGTGTGATCCTGGGCAAGTCCTTTAACTTTTCTTAAGCTCAATTTACTTATATATAAAAGGAGGATAATGATAATAACATTAGCATCTACTTTACAGGTTTGTTCTGAGGAGCAGTGAAATAATGCATAAAGTGCTTTGTAAATCTGAAATGCAATATACATGCTAGCTATTAGTGTTGTTATCATTAGTCTTGTCTTATTACTCTGCTGGGTTGGGCGCGCTTTGAGAGCAGGGGCTGTATGTCTTCCAAAAACCAGCAGAGTGCTCCAAGTGTCTACATGTTGGCAATAGATGTGTGTTGACAAAATGAATGAATGACACAGCAGTCAGCTAAAGGAGGTACAAAATAATGTCAGCATTATAGCTTCCCATAGGATGTGACTTTAAAAATGGCAGAAACACCCCCATACCCTAAAATATTTTCTCCATCAGTCCATCTAGATGCTCAAAATTCTATCATTAAGAGAATCATTCTTTTGAATCATGAAAAGTTGGGTTTTTTCTCTTTCTTTCTTATTATTTTTTAACTTTCATAATTCCCCTTTCAAAATATGAATACTTCTGAAATGGTTAATCTGTTAAGTTTTATGAACTAACACCTTAATGGGGATTTTTTAAAATTAAATCTTCTTCAATTGAAGCATAGAACAGAGAGCAAAAATCTGTGGGAAGGGGACACGAACTAGGCAGGGGTGGGGAACTTGCGGCCTCGAGGTCATATGTGGGTGGCCTTCTAGGTCCTAAGTGTGGCCCTTTGATTGAATCCAAACTTCACAGAACAAATCCCCTTTTAAGTCCCAACTAAAGTCTCACCTTCTACAAGAAGTCTTCCCCAACTCCTCTGAATCCCAGGACCTTCTCTCAGTTAATTATTTCCTCTTCATCTTGTATACAGCTTGTTTTCTATATATCTGTTTGCATGCTGTCTCCCTCATTAGATTATAAGCTCTTTGAGGGCAGGGACTCTCTTTTGCCTCTTTTTGTATCACCACTGCTTAGCATAATGCCTGGCACATAGTTAGCACTTAATAAATTTTTGACTGACTGAAGTCTGCCTTATAGCTACCCACTCTTTGTATCTAAAGGTTGAGGCATAAATTCTGGTATCATTAAAGTCATGGAGTCAGGCTGCATGAGGGATTCAGGTAGCACTGGGGGAAAATGTTTATCTTCATCCAGGAGAGGTTTTCCCTACCTCTTCTTAATGACTTCCTACTGGTATAACAAAGGTGCTTCTGTGGGGCCATATATACCAAGGGTCAACACACCCTTTCCCAAACTTTCTGGCATTTTGCAATCCCCATTAGAAGACAGCGTTGTTACACAACACCCAGCCAGTATGTGACAGACCAAAGACTTGGCCTCCTATCAAATGTGCCTAGAGTCTCTCAGCCCTCACTGAAAGTTCCACATAGCCCAGGAACTAATTGAATTTTAATGAGGAAAAGCCATCCTTCTATGAGAAAAATGTAGTGGCTAAAGAAATACTTTGAGATTTCGCCAATCTTTCCTTCTCTTCCCTTAAATATCCAGTTTTATGGGAAGAAGCTCCGAGGTAATTTAATCCAATGTCCTACTGAACAGGAATCCCCTCCAGAATCACAGGGTCATACATAGATTTAAAGCTAAAAGGAACCTCAGAGGCTATTCAATACGACCTTCTCATTTTATACATAAGAAAGGTTAAGTGACCTGGCCAAAGTCATATAGCTAGTGAATGAGGCAGGATTTGAACCCAGCTCTTTCTAATTCCAAGTCCATTGCACTACCCACTGCCCAACACTGTATCTCTCTGACTAGTCAGCATCTAACCCAATGCAAGAGAAGTTTGAACCCACAAGTGACTAGAGTTGATTCTCTTAAATGTAAAAAAACAAAATCTAGTCTTATTTGAGGAAGTACAGGAGTGAGGAAAGATCTAGGAAACCAATTTACTCATCCTCAGCACTTTTTTTTTCCTGAAAAGAATATATAAAGCAGTTAACAGCTTCATCACATTCCACCTCCTCTTCATTAAGAAGTTTCCAATTTTCCAATTCTGAATTCTAACAGCTAGGAAACTTCATCACTGGAGAAAACACCTCAAACATACCATTAAGAACTTGTGGTTTACAAAAATTGCTCTTTTCAGGTTCCACTGTAGCAATGAGCTGCTACTCTGTTCTTAGTCACCCTGGAGTCTATACCTAGAAATAACAGTTTACTGTGAACACCTAACTTTAAACAGACTCCTGGCCTTTTTCTCTCAACCGCCAGGAATAAAAAAAGTTTTCATGAGCTGCTTTTTAAAAATTTCTCCTTCGAATTGTAAAATGAATTTACAAGAAACTTTCCTTTGGTGGGAAATGAGAGAAGGAAGATGGATGACAAGATGACTGGATCATTGCTCTTTAAAGCCTTCATTAAATTCAACTTAGTGGTATGGTCATCCTAATTTGTCAGTTGTACATAACTCAAAAATGGCACTCTCTAACCATTAGGAAATCAGAAAAAGTAATCTAACTTTTCAAGTTTGATTTCATAATAATAAATTACCTAATTTTATTAAGTATTTCTCCTACCTGAAGATATGACTTTTTGCAGTAATCACCAACATGGGTAATAAACAGGGTTATTGGCCATGCCAAAGCTCCTTCATATTTATCTAGTCCAAATCTCTGGTAATTCTGCATTCCAAGACTTAGGCTGAGATTTTGTAGCCAACCTCCTTTTTGACGAAGGCATGCCCACACTGGCTAACATCTGTCACTATGGCAGTAGGGCTAATATTTTCAGAAGGATGTGCAATGGGTGTGCCCCAGCAACATGCGCAACTGTGTTATGCCTGCAGGATCTGAGAACACCTGCCCCACCCCCCATGGCGGATTGTTTTCTGATACTACCTCCCCTAGCAGATGAGGTACAAGCAGGGGCCAAAACCATAGACATTCCTCTGATTCAACCAGCTCACCCATCATCCCCCATTGAGTGCTTGCCTCCCAAACCACCACCACCTAATGTTTCACACACAAATATTTCCGCTTGAAGAGAACTGGCCGCAGTTGTGTCACATAGGTCTCAAGTCTGCCCACATTTGAGTTGTAAAGGAAGAAACAACTGAAACCTGCCTGAAAGACTGCTAGGTTAGCTATTTTAAGGGCATAGAAAACAAAAAGAAATTGCTTTAGCTGAGGATGAGAATACCTGAAATTGAGTTCTATTTGCATGCCTAATGTCCTCTGGCTGATTCAGCTACATTCCCCACAAGGGGATGGATATTGTTACCAATTAAATAGAAACAGAATGTGCACACGTATTATTCCTTCTGCACAGTGGGCAGCTAAGTGTAGCCTTTGCAGATCACATCACCAGTATCCATTCACAAAGAAGCAACAAAGCCACAACAAACCCAGTTCCAGCTGAATGGGATATGACTCATTGCTGAGGATACTTGGATTGCTGGTAACCCCATCTCAGACACTCGATCATCCAGGACCAGTGGTTAAATGATTAGCAGTCTGTCTGGCCTGGCAGCTGTTCCATCCAGTGTTTATTAAGGGAGGGTTTCCAGTGTGATCTCAGTCTGGCATTCCAGGACGTCAAAAGAAAAACCAGTCTACATCCTTTTGTGTCAGATACAACCAGAGCACTCCAGTTTGTAGATACATCTTCCTTTCATCCTTGATATGCAGGATGGGGGAGGGATAAAGTCTGCAACTCACCAATGTTTTTTTTACAATAATAACAAGCCTTTCGGATAACTGGTGATCATTCAGGTTTCTGTATAGTATGGCTCTTTCGATCCCAGAATGTGCCCAACTTCTTCAAAAAATGAGTAAATCCACTGTTGACTCTGTGTGGGATTCCGGACAATCTTGCCAACATGATACTCTTTTAATAGGAAACTACAGACCTATATTCACAATGAAAAGGTAGTACATTTTATAGCATTAATGGTTTCGATTGATGCTCTGTGGAGAGACATCATGGCATAGTGGAAAGAGGGTCCAGCTTTGGAGCCAAGAGAACTGGATGCAAATGTTACCTCCAGATAACATATGTTAGCTATGTGTCCATGGACAAGTCGCCAAGCAACTTTCTAAGACTCTAAGCAACACAAAGGCTGCCAAACTGTAAAAATGAAGTGAGTCTCCACACTAGAAGATCCTCTTCCCCATTAAAACCATGGGTCCTGATCTCCTTCTGACATACAAACACAGATATAAAATGCACACACATATACTTGTGCACACACATATGCACACAAGTTCTGTAAAGTGTAACTTGGTCAGTGGTTCACAACCTGAGGGCCAAGTGGCTATACAACTCTCATTACAAGAGTTCTGTAAAACCACAGATATACCAAGCATGTTAAAAAATTGTTTTCTATAGACTAGATAAATATTTCTTGAGCACATATGTACTGGAGTTTTCACATATATGTCAATATTGTTCTGATTAATAAAATACAAATTCATTTTAAAATACTAATGACTTCATAGTAGCATTTTGTCACTGTTTACCTTCTCAGTCAATGGCTCCTAATAGTACAACTAACATTTCATATGAGAGTTCATTCAACAAAGACGTCCTTACACTAGAAATGGATAAGAAATTTTTCTAAGTGACTTAGCAAACTGGAAGAGCTTAGGCTCGTAATAGTCACACCAAGTGTAAGGGATCTACTTAACACATCTCTAATTGACGTGGAATCGGGATGTTCTCTTCTAATGGTATTAACACCGTGCCTGGTGTCAAAATAACCTAACTCACAACATCTTATCTATAGCCATGGAAAACTAAACTACAACAATCTCAGTAAATGTGCAAATATATAATACAAAACCACAAGCCAATCTCCAGAGATGGGGCATTCTTCAAGGGGACAAACCCCAAGACACATCTCCACAAGTCAATATTGACTGGACCAGAAGAGGTCACTGGTGTGACTGATTTAGTTCTTCTTTAGCTTTTCCTCTTACCTCAAACACTTCCTCATCCAGGATCCTGGTGCCAAATACAATGATCCCATTGACATCAATGATGGGGTGGTCATTCCGGTCCAAGAACTTGGTTGTCTTCTTTTTACAGTCCAATACCAAAGTCACATTTTTCTTTTGAACACTAATAGCTATTCTGTGCCATCTGCAAAAAATAACATCCATGGATTCATTAAACTTAAGTTGGCATTCCCCATGCATTATGCCAGGAAGGAGAGAACTGATCTATGCCTAAATGATCCCTGAGTAAAGAACCATATTAAGTATTAATGGAGGTGTTTTGTAATGGGCACATCTCTCTCTAGCAGTCATAAGTGTCTATGTAAGACTTTCTGCCTTGTATCCAAATTCTAGCCACTCTGTTCTCTAGCTATAGCCTAGAGCATGGTACAGTTGATAGGGGGTCAGAGGACCTCAATTTAAATCCTGGCTCTGCTATTTTACTAGCTATGGAATCATAGGAAGGTCATTTAACCTCTTTCGAGGTTGAACAAGATGACCTTTAAGATCCCTTCAAACTCAAAATCTATAATCCTATAATCCTACAATCTAATTGAAGCTGCTTTTCCACAAATATATACAGCCTTAATAAAGGGGACCAACTGAGAGTGTGAATGGCTCAGAGTACTCCATCCCCATTTCTAGAAAAACAAATCAAGTCACAAGCCCTTCTGATGGTAGGTTAATTAGTATCATCTTCCTAGAGGCAGGATGACCCATTTACTTTTATCATTATTACTCTAAACACTAGACTGAACAGTTCAGGTAGGAAATGGCCACCCTGTGTATAGAAGAGATTCCTGGTAAGGTATGGGTTGAGCCAGAAGGCCTCTTAGCTTTATCTCTTTATGGAACTTAAAAGAATACCATGACCGATCTGAGCTATATAACTTACAAAAACCAAACTGCCACATTCCAAGGATATGTATTTAGAGAATCATAAAGTGTTAAAATTCTAGAAGAGAACTAAAAGATATCAAATCCAACCCTCTCATTTTATACATGGCCATCTAATAACAGAACTAGGACCTTAATTCAGGTCTCTTGCCTCCTAACCCAATACTATTTCCACTGAACTAAGCTGTCACATCTATAGAAAATTCAATATTATCAAATATGCTAAGTTGAAGAGCATAGATCATTTTGCTGTGATATCATGGCAAGGTGGAATGACTGTTGGAGTTGGAATTTGGAAACCTAGGCTCAGATCTGGGCTCTGACATGTAATAGTTCTGTGACTTCAACCAGGTCATTTAACCACTATGGATCTCAGCTATAAAACTGCTAATAATTGTGCTACCTAGCTACTTCACAGTACTGTTCTGAAGAAAGTGCTTTACAAACATAAAGTGCTATATAAATGTGAGCTATTATCACATGTGTGTGCTAAATATGCCCCAACAACTACTGAGTAGCATCAGCTGATCCAGTGATTATAGTTAGGAAAAAAAAGCAACTAGTTGGTTATTCTAAATTCCACTTACTTTCCATCTGATAAGTTAATGCCCCTGAAGAGTGGATAATCCTCCGGCCCAGGTTTCCCCATGTGGTCCTCATAGAGGAAGACGGGAGACCTGCCCATCTCCAGGCCAATCTGCTGGACCCCCTGCTCATTATAAATGGAGACCAGGAAGGCCTGGTTGCCTTTTTTGGCTTTTACAGTGGTTAGAATGGAGAAGTCCTCAGGAAATGATGAGGCTGGAACAGAGAGCAAACAAGCAAGATTTGAATGTCATAATAGTCAGTTCTTTCAATGAACCAATAAGGGTAGCCCATGACCTTGGTTTCTATGAACCAAGAAGGGTAACCTATGTCCTTGTTTTTATGAACCAAGGATAGCCCATGTCTTTTGGTACACTACAGCACAACCCATACCATGGAAGACAAACTCTTTGGTACACTTCTTGTGCATAGAACTAATCTAGAGACAGGCCAGAATACTGTTATTGGAACAGCACCTTCAAGATAAGGCCTGGTTCATAATAGCTGCAAAGGTGGCCTTTACTGAATTCATCATCCCTGAGTCAATCAACATATGGTCTTCACCATATGGTCAAAGTCAAAAGATCTAATACGATGCTAAGTCAGCTCTGATTTCCAATAGCATTATTTGGTTTCTTCGTATTTTTCTTATTCCTCTTTCCCCACCCCCACTAGATTATACTGTGAGCTTCTTCAGGGCAAGAACTGTGTCTTGCAACTCTCCCAGTACCCAGCACAAGGCTGGGTCATCTTGTTCAGGTGCATAACAACTAGATGTTTGTTGAATTGAATTATATATTGCCTAGGCCTTCCCAAAAAAAGTCCTTTCACATAATCTTACCATATCAGGGTTAAAACTCTAGGTTCTTGAAGGCTATACCACCAATGTCCAAGCTTTGGCAGGCCCTCCCAAACTAAAAAAGGCTTCAAAGTATGGACCCAGTAATTAACTATATGTCTCTCATCTGAAGACAAGCCCTCCTATCTTCAGAGAGACACATCTTCCAAAGGGCTGCCACCAGTCATAGCAATTTATAAAGACTCAATCCATCATTAATCAACTAAGAAAGCATCTACTAAGCACTTCCTAGGTACCTGGCTCTGTGTTAAGAGCTGAGGATCCAAAGAAAGCAAAAAGAGTCCTTGCCCCCAAGAAGCTCACATTGTGATGGAGAAGATAGCATATAAAGAGCTAGTTACATAAAGAATCAATGAAAAGTAATGATCAGGAAAGGGTTCCTTGCAGAAAGTGAGGTTTAAGCTGAGACCTAAAGAGAGCCATGGAAGTGAAGAGATGGGGGTGAAGAGGGAAAGCATGCAAGTGTGGGGGACAGCCTGTACAAAGGCACACTGAGAGAAGAATCATCTATTTAAGGGGTTGGAGATTGTAATCTACATTGATGGAGGGAATGCCCATGCTAATGAAATCAAAGATTCTCTAAGCACTGAAATATTACCCCAGGATTTCTTAAGTAAGCCCTGCCATCCTTCTCAGATGATGCTCTGTATGCTTCCAGAATTCTCAACAACCTTCATTCCTTCAGTTAATTTAACTAGAAACTTTAGGGTTCCTGGTATTAATCTTGAGTTTGAATTCCATAATTTGCTACATAAATTGTCCTTCTTCAAAGGCCTTAGGTTCAAAAGGAAGCCAAAGAAGAGTTATCAAAACCCAGGGGTATTCAGCCAGAAATATTAACCTTGTCCTCTCTGCTTATCAAGGTTGGCCAGGAGTACACATGGATCTATAATAAGGTGTCAATTAAGGAACCCATTACTGAAAGAAAGGAGCAGGTGCCTTATGGCACAGGAAAACATCACCACGAGGAACCTAATGGACCCCCAAAACGTCATAATACTCTGCAGGGTAGTTAAGTTAGGAGTAACTTAGTCATGCACATCCCTGCAGCTGATGTGTTAGTGCCCTCTGCTGATTAAGTATCATAGCAGTTCTGACAGGGTACCTTACCTAGTTTTGCACACTGGGGCAAGAGTACATAGCTGGGAAGGGGGAGGGGGGATTCAAAGACTTTGATAGTCTGTTATGATGTAAAAGGGGAGAGGAAGGGATTACAAGATCCATGCAAAGCACCAGTTAGGTCATTATTGTACTTAACACAAGGTAATTGACTTCTTGGGATTTCAAGGAAGGAAAAGGAAAAAAAATCACATAAAATTTCACACCTAGGTGATCATAGTCAGTCTCCCAAAAACATGGCTATAAACACAAACATTATTTCTTAAAATCAGTACCTAAAGTCAAGGTTTAAAAAATATCGACTCTGTAGTCCTATCCAACAGAGACCAAATTTTCTTGTGGTTGACTCACTCTACCTTCCATACCATTCTGCTGTAAACCATCAGCTGAGCGACCTCATGGAGAAGTTGCCTATAGTTGGTTGGTTGGTTAGGGTTCCATACTAATGAGGTAAAGACTTAACTAGGCAGTGGTGCATGGCATAGACTAATCCCCTAACCTCTAGTAACTCTGCCTTAATCAACAGGGCAAGTGTATGAAAAGCTCACATAGTAGGGGAAGTTATGAAGAACAACCTGATTTTATTGAAAATCCAACTTAGGATGCCATCGCTCTTCCTCATAATGGTGGTGGGCTGCCATTCAGGAGCGCACTTATCATGCCAGTAGTGCCATTTATGCTGCTATTAGGGAGGCCTAGAACCTTACGGTCTTGATGAGTGGGGGAATCTATTTTCTGCTACCTGTCTATACACAGTAAACTAGTCACTCTTTCAAAGCCCTCCCTGAGTGTTTATTCTAAATCTTGGCTTTACCAGATATCATTTAGCCTCTGCAAGTTACCATGGCTTTGGGAAGAAATGAGTTAAACGATAAATGGACACAGTTTGACAGACCACAAACATTTCTGAAGTAAATGCCTATGTTTCACAAAAGCCCAGTCAATTATGCTCTTCCGTCACTGCTTTTCCCGTTTCCTTGTTTTACGGGGTTCATGTGCCTCTCGCTTCATTTTCCACTCCTACATCCTGTTAATTCCAGACACGTTTCTGTTTGGGATAAGGAAAGGCGCTGGAAAATTATGGAGCTCACATTCTCAAGTATTATATACAGCTCAGTTCCACTAGCCTAGATATGTTGCCAGTTCATTAAAATGCTGTTTCTTTTGCTCTCTCTTTTTTAAATCTCCATGGTAACGAATTTGCTCAGTTCAAATAAACTGAAAGGATAAATTATGTTTAACATTAATCTGTCTCTTGGCAAAATAACAATGGATTTAGTGTCACTGTTAGAAATGGTCCATTCTATGCACTGACATGTGCATGGGATTTTAACTGGTACGTTTTATAATCTATGGCATCTATACAGCTGGGAAATATGATTGTACTTTTAAAAATATATGCTTCATCCTTTATTTTGCTAGGGAAATGTAACGCTTTGGGATAACTCTCATCTGGGGGTTCAGTTAAATCACTCAGAAAGCCCTCTGTAGTATCTCAGTTTCACCAAATGATGGGACTCCAACACCTGCTCAGCATTCCAGGCACACAGTAGGTGACCAATAAATGTGTTGAATGAAATAATACTGCACTAGTGAGAAAAATTATTGGATGCATTGATTCATCATGTAGCTTGAGGGAACAAGGTTAACGGTCTAAGCTTGAGGCACCTGGACCCAGGCAGAGCCACCAGTTCACATACAGTCTTCATCCTTTCCAAAAATCTATGACAGATTTTGGGGGTGAGGGAAATGTGAGGTCTCTTTGGAAAGCATTGAGGGACTCGGTGGAGGAGAAAGATGCCATCTGGCACAGTTCTTAAAAGCTGGGAATTTGACCTGAGGCCAAGTTTCCACAAGCCTTGCCAGGGATGCTGAAGACTTAACTAATCCCCTAGACAGTATTAGTCACTGTCTCAAAGTGAATTGTAAAAAAAAAAAAAAAAAAGAAAGAAAGAAAAAGAAAGAAAAAAGAAAAGAAAAAAATGGCGTTGAAACTTCTCCTAGAGGCTAGGAATGTTGCAGAAGGAACTTTCCTCATTTGAGGGCTGGTTAGGGGAGAGAAGAGCCTTCTGATGTCTCTGTCATGACCTTAAGACAGATTTAATCAAGGATGACCATGAGCAGACAGTATTAGTTCTTATCTTAACACAGACTGGGTAGAAACTGAAGAGTCTAGGCAGAGTTAGCCTTGAATATGTTGGGGGTGGGGGTGGGGTGGAATAGGCAACCATCAATACACTATTCATTTGAAAAGTACCAAGAAATGCTTCCCTAATCCCCAAATATTTTCTTCATCTATCTCCATAGTGTCTGAAATTCCATCATTATCAATTCATTCTTATAGGTTGACACGTTGCTTCTAAGTGGCCTCTTTTAAATGCAAATGGCAGGGTAACAAATTCAGACCAAATTAGTTTACCAGCTGGATTTCCTCCTTGATGATGAATGATTCAGACACAAAGAAGATGGAATGCTGATGGTGGGGAGCAAGAGAGTAGGATTCTGGAGCACAGGATGCCACTATCCAGACCAAGCAAAAAATGTGGGGTAAGAGTGGACTGGGGGTGTACCTGAATTTCAGGTGAGTTAGAGGAAAAGGGTATCTGGGAAGGCATTTTAAGAATAGTAATGGATAGTGTTTAAGGTTTGCAAAATGCTTTACAAATCTTATCTCATTTAATCCTCACTACAACCCTAGGAGACAGGTGCTATTTATTATTCCCATTTTACAGATGAGGGAACTGAGGCAGACAAATTGATTTGCCTTAGGTCACACAGTTAATTAGTGTGGGAAGCTATATTTGAATTCAGGTCTTTTGACTCCAAGTCTAGAGCTCTAGCCATTGTACCATTCATCTACTTTTAAAAAGATACCCTGTTCCTAACTACTGGTAATAAAAATGCTCTTGCTTTCTGATAAGAATTCTGAATGCAAATTCCTACCATATTTTTTTTCCAAGGAAAAATTCATCAGGATGATGACTAGCAAATTAATTTACTCAGGATAAGCAGGATAAAATGCCACCTTGATTTAATGGGAGTGAGACAGTGGCTTCCCCCAGGTCATTAGGGGGCACTGCCATGGGAGACTGTGGATTGGAGCAAGATGAGGCCAGGCAGGGAGGAGTTCACTCTAGGTGCAGTCCCTAGCAGAAGATGAGACATTTGGGGGCTTCCTATTTTAACTAAGCATCTTGTGGACTGATCCTGAGCCTAATTCTTTTCTCTGCTGCTAAAGGACAAAAAGCATCATCGATACTAACAGAATGTAAGCTCCTGGATATCAAGAACTGTTTCATTTTTGTCTCCATATCTCTGGTGCCTCACAGAGAGCCTAGTATAATAGGCATTTAATAAATGCTTACTGATTTATTGCCATCTACATTTCAGCTACCTTGTACAAACTCTGTCAAGAGTTTTCTGTTTCTCTGTCAAGGGACAACTCTAAATTTCACTGAGTTTTCAAGCTGTAGACCAATCACTTATTTCCTCCCAGGCTAGTAGGAGTCTTTCTCATTGGGAGATAGGGATGTGATGCTTTGCAGATTATCAATCCCCATTAGTCTTCAAAAAGCCAGAGAAAGGGAATGGAGTAATATGGTTTGATCATTTACTTCATTCATTGTTGATGTTGGTCACCTTTAAATATTTTAAATATTCCTCTGATAAAATTGTTTGCACACTGAACTGGTCCTATCTTATACCATTTTAAAGACCTTTTCTGGTCATACATAATCTTAATAATGAAGTGAGTCAGCTGTGTACTAAGAACACAGAGCGTAAAGTGTTGGTATCCCTGAGATTTTAAAGAAATCAGAGGAAAGCCTCTGGCATTCTGAGTAGATGTTCAGTGGAGGAATTGTTGAAAACCATGGATAAGAATCACAGAGAAGGAATTGCAATCTGCAGAAGCAGAGGGAATGCCCCCCCCCCAGGAAATCACAGATACACTCAAGATCTGAGCAGAATAAATTCTCAAAGCAAATATGACCTTCGGGTGAAACAAGTCCAGATTTTGAAGTACTGGAGTTTAATTATCACACGATTAGAAAGCATAATGGGGGAACCAAGCAGTAAGAAGTTGAACTTGATTCCTGGTAATGCCCCTGCTAGATGCAGGAGAAAAACTGGACTGATCATTCATTCCCCCGACAGTAGTCCTCAGGGGAAAGACTCCGTTGAGTAAGTTAAAACTATCCAGGGGCAGTATGAAATCAAGATTTGGCTCCTGCATTAGTGTGTCTGTCACTAGAGACAAGGAAATAGCTGGGAGTCTGTTTACACAATCAGTGAGTTGGGATTGGAATCGGCATCCGTCCTAACCTGGTTTAGGGAGTCGGGTAGCTGTTACTGAGCAATGGATCACAAACCAACTTATAAGCTGAATGATATAGTGCAAATTGTAAATTGGTCAGAGTTCAGTGGCAGTCCTATAATTGGTCCTTGGACCTCCAAGAGAGAAAAGAAGCATCTCTCTCTCTCTCTCTCTCTCTCTCTCTCTCTCTCTCTCTCTCTGTCTCTCTATCTCTCTCTCTCTCTCCTGCCCAAGACACAGATCATTTTACATGAAGAAACCTTGTTTTATTCTCACTCTGCAATTTCACTGGCCTTCCTTTTGCTAACCTGATTCTGCTATGACTTTCTTTGAATCTATTTTTTAATCCAGCTACACAAATCCATAACCCCTAGAAAAATGGATTGATTTCATTTTATTATTCATTCTAATAAAACTAGTCAGTTTGGAAACTCAGCTTAAATTATGACCCTTCTTTTTAGGGTGTTAAAGTCTGATCTACTTAAAGTGCCTCTAAGATAAATTTGAGTCACGTGGAGAATCAAAGTGAAATATGAGCTATTTACATGGCAACTTATGAAAGGGAAAGAAAGGATACAAGAATTTGTGTTTGCTTTTTAATTGTTTCTCTCCATATTTGAAGTGACAGAATAATATTACATTGTCTTATAATAATTCTCCATAAAAATACTTTCCCCGAGATCCTATAGGGAGAATAATAAATATCATCTATTGGTCAAACTGTTTCCAAGCAACCAAGAATGATTATAATTAGTAATTGATTATTTATATATCCTAATATATGTATATATATAATTTGTATATAAAACCTTGTATATCCATACATATATATATATCCTTATATATCCTATGTATATATACACATCCTTATATATCCCTACATATCCATATATATATATATACATATATATATAATTTATATATAAAACCATTCCATTCTACTAATTAAAGTAGGTCCCCTAAGGATTCCTCCTGGATAACACTTTGATGACCTACTTTGAATCACAAAATGTTCTTTCTTAAAATGAATAAATGAGCATATTTCATAGTTCATAATTTAGGCTTGTCACCAAATCTCATGGAATTCATCTGGATTCTTAAAGCTTTTTTCCTTTTCATTGTGAACAACATTACAAAAAGAAGACAACATGACACAGTTTTCGAAATATTTGGATGGTCTTTGATACTGTAGTTCACAATGGAAGACCCAAGACTCCTGAGTAACAGCATGGAGTGAGGTGACAGCAATCTTTTATTTCATAAGTTGTTGACTTTATTGCTATTAGAAAATGGTGTTTCCAACAACGGGATAATCCATCTTCTGAAGGAGGCTGACTGAAAAATGTATGGTCTTCATCTACCAATTCCTTCAAAATGTTTGAAATACTGGCTATTGTATGTCTCTCCACATAAAAGTGGATAGAAATTCCTTGATGTGAAATGAGATACCTGTTATTCATTCTGGTTGTATCTTAGTTTATTTAGGATTCTTTAAAATGATTTCTCAAAGATGGCAGAGTATAGGCTGGGACCCAGTTAAATTCTCCCAATATTCCACCAAGAATAACCTATTCAGAAAAACTGAGTATAATCCTTCAAGGGAAAAAATGGATATTTATTGAGCAAGCATTCTTTATGAAAAAAAAACAGCTGAATAGAAAATTTGACATTAAAACAAAAGGCTCAAGAGAGTCATGAAAAGGTAACCTTGAAAGAGTAATCATAAGGGGACTCAATAAAATTATACTGTGTATGTTCCTATATTAGAAGAACTTTACCATTATTAGATCAGTTAGAAGGAGTTAACATAGAGGACATGAGTGTGAGTCAATTATGTTAGGATGATCTTCCCCCCTAAAAAAATGTAAGGATGAGAAAGAGGGATACACTCAGAGAAAGGAGAAGGGAGAAACAGAATAGGGAATATTTTTTCAGATAAAGGAGGTATACAAGGATTATAGTGAAGGGGAAAATGGGAGAATGGCAATAATTGTACCTCACTCTCATCAGAATTGATTAAAAGAGGGAAGAATATATATTCACACCCAGTTGAGTATAGCAATCTATCTTACACAATGAGGAAATGGAGGAAGGGTATAAGAAATATGGGAGTGGGGGATGATAAAAGGGAAAGTAAATTAAGGAAGGCAATGGTCAGAAGCAAAACAGACTTTTAAGGAGGGACAGAATAAAAAGAAAGAGAAGGATGAACATAAGAAAATAAAATGGAGGGAAAGACATAATTAGAGATCATAACTGTGAATGTGAATGGGATGAGCTCACCCATAAAATAGAAGCAGATAGCAAAATGGATTAGAAAGCAGAATCCAACAATATGTTGTGTACAAGAGACATACTTGGGACAGAAAGACACACAGAGTTGAAGTGAAGGGCTGGAGCAGAGTCTATATTGCTTTAGTTGAAGTAAAAAAGGCATAGTTAGCAATCATGATCTCAGACAAAGCAAAAGCAAATTTAGATTTAAAACAAATAATCAAAGAAATTGTACTTTGCTAAAAGGTGCCATACACAATGAAGTAAGATGAAAAAAAATTGCAGCAAGTTTGTCTGATAAAGGCTTCATTTTTCAAATATGTAGGAAACTGTGCTAAATTTACTAAAAAAAATTGAGCCATTTTTTTTGTTCTTTCAGTTGCACAGTCATGTCTCACTCTTTGGGACCCCACAGACCACAGCCCACTAGGCCTTTCTATCCCCTACTATCTCTTGAAATCTGCCCAACTTCATGTTTATTGTTTCCATGACACTATCTAACTATCTCATCCTATGCCATCCTCTTCTCCTTTTGCCTTCAATCCTTTGCAACATTAGATTCTTTTCCAGTACTTGACCTTCTAGAGAACAGTCTGAATTAATTTCCTTAAGTATTGACTGATTTGATCTCCTTGCTGTCCAAGGGGCTCTCAAAAGTCTTCTCCAGTAACACAACTGAGAAGTATCAATTCCATGGCACTCAGCTTTCTTATAGTTCAACTCTCACAGCCATACATAGCTACTTGAAAAAACCATAGCTTTGACTGTACAGACTTTTGTAGGCAAAGTGATGACTCTACTTCTCAGTATGCTGTCCAGATTTGCCATAGCTCTCATTCCAAGGAGCAACTGTCTTTTAATTTCATGGCTGCAGTCAACATCTGCAGTGATCTTTGAGCCCAAGAATATAAAGTCTGATACTGTTTCCATTTCTTCTCCCTTTATTTACTATGAAGTGGTAAAGGACCAGTCGCCAAGATCTTAGTTTTTATGCTAAGCTTCAAGCCAACTTGTACACTTTCCCTTTTACCCTCATCAAGAGGCATCTTAATTCTTCACTTTCTACCATCAGAGTGGCATCATCTGCATATCTGGAATTGTTGTTATTTATCCCAGCGACCTTAATTCTGGCTTTTAATTCATCCAGTCTGGCATTTTGCATGATGTACTCATATAAGTTAAACAAAAAAGGTGACACTATACAGCCTTGTTGTACTTCTTTTCCGATCTTAAACCAATCAGTTGTTTCATGTTCAGTTCCAACTGTGGCTTTTTGGTCCTCCCACATACAGGTTCCTCAGGAGACAAGATGATCTAGTACTCTCATCTCTTTGAGGACTTGCTACATTTTATTGTGATCCACCCAGGCAAAGGCTTTATTGTAATCAATCAAGCAGAAGTAGATATTTTTCTGCAACTTCCTTGCTTTCTCCATAATCTAGCAAATGTTGGCAATTTGGTTTCTAGTTCCTTTGCCTCTTCAAAAACCAACCTATTCTTCTGATAATTCTTGGTTCACATATTGTTGAAGCCTAGCTTGAAGAATCTTAAGCATAACCTTGCTGTTGTATGAAATGAATACAATCGTTCAATAATTTGAATATTCCTTGGCATTGCCTTTTTAGATTGGGACATAAACTAATCATTTCCAATCCACTGGCCAAGGTTGAGCTTTCCAAATTTACTGGCATGTTGAGTACAGCACTTAAACAGCAACATCTTTTAGGATTTTAAATAACTCAGCTTGAATTCCTTAGCCTTCACTAGCCTTATTGTTGGAAATGCTTCCTAAGGCCCACTTGACTTCATTCTGAAGGATGTCTGGCTCTAGATCAGTAACCACACCATTGTGGCTATTGGTGATGTTAAGATCTTCCATGCAACTTGTGATGGAAAATGACATCCACATCCAGAGAAAGAACCATAGAATCTGAATGCAGATCAAAGCATACTATGTTCCACCTTTTCTTTTTGCTTTTGGTGGCTTTTACCTTTTGTTGTTTCTTCTTTTACAACATGACTAATGTGGAAATATGTTTACATGATTGCATATATATAACCTATATCAGATTGCTTGCCATCCTGGGGAGCAGAGAAAGGAGAGGAGAAAGGGAGAAAAAAATTTGAAACTCAAAATCCTATTAAAAGTGAATATTGAAAAGTAACTTTACATGTAATTGAAAAAGTAAAATGCTATTTACCAAAAATTTACTAAAGATATTAAAAATATCTTTCTTGCATAGTTCTTTTTGTGTATTTTTGCCATCTTAATCTTTTCTGCTTCTGTTAACTCCCTATCATTTTTGTCTTTTATCCTACCCATTTTTGCATGAAATATTCCCTTGATATCTCTAATTTTCTTGAAGAGACCTCCTGTCCTTATTCTGTTATTTTCTTCTGTTCCTTTGCATTGCCCATTTAAGAAAACCTTTTCTTTTCTTGCTATTCTCTGGAATTTGGAATTCTGTATTTAGTTGGATACATCTTTCTCTTTCCCTTTTATCTTTCACTTTACTTCTTTCCTCAGTTATTTATAAAGCCTCATCAGACAGCCATTTTGCTTTCTTGCTCTTCTTTTCCTTTGGAATGTTTTTTTGTTTGTTTTTGTTGTTGTTGTTGCCATTGTTGCTATTGCTGTCTTCTGCACAATATTGTGAACCTCTGTCCATAGTTCTTCAAGTACTCTATCTACAATATCTGATCCTCTAAATCTAGTGTTTACTTCCATTTCATATTTATAAGGGATGTTATTTAAGTCATACTAATACAGTCTGATGGTTTTCTCTACTTTCTTCAATTTAAGTCTGAGTTTCATAATAATAAACTAATGATCTGAGCCTCAGCAAGCTCCAGGTCCCGTTTTAACTTACTGTAGCTTCTCCACCTTTGGCTGCAAAGCACATAATCAATTTGATTTCTATATTAACCATCTGGTAATTTCTATATGTACAGTCACCTTCGAGGTTATTAAAAAGAGTGTTTCCAATGAAGAGTTAGTTATCTTGACAAAGAGCCATTCCTCAGTTGATAAATGGCCAAAGAATATGAACAGGCAGTTTTCAGAAAAAGAAATCAAAGCAATCTATAGGTAAATGAAAAATTGCTCTAAAGCACAATTGATTAGCAAAAGATAAATTAAAACAACTCTGAGGTACCACCTTACACCTATCATAAAGAACAAATGCTGAAGGAGATGAGGGAAAACAGGTATATTGGTGAACTGTTGGTGGAGTAGTCAACTGGTCCAATCGTTCTGGAGAAACTTTGATCTACTACTAGGTCCATACCCCAAAGAGATAAAAATGTAGCAGCTCTTTTCGTGGTAGCCAATAATTGAAATTGATGGGATGCCCATCAGCTGTGAAATGGCCGAACAAGTTGTGGCATATGATTTTGATGGAATACTATTATGCTATACGAAATGAGAGAGGGAGTGGTTTCAGGAAAACATGGGAAGACCTATGTGAACTGATTAGAGTGACATGAGCAGAACCAGATCATTGTACACAGTAACAGCAATATTGTAATGCTGACTGACTGTGAAAGACTTAGCTACTCTGATCAATACAGTGATCTCAGAAAATTTCAAAGGACTCATGATGAAAAATGCTACCCACCTATAGAGAAAAAAACTGATGAACTCAGTGCAAATTGAAGTGTAGATTTCTCATTTTTTAATTTTTCTTGATTTTTGTGTGTGATATGGTTCATATTGATGTGTTTTGAATTTCACATATATAATTGATATCATATGGTTTGCCTTCTCAGTGGATAGGGGAGGGGCAGGAAGGGAGAATAGAATTTGGAACCAAAATTTTTTTGAAAGAATATAAAATAAATGTTTAAAAAATAGAATGATCTTTGACTTTCCTTGCTGTGTGCTAACCAGATATATACTAAGGTACCCTAGTTCATTTCAGGAACATGTATAGTAAATTATGAACTATAAAGGTAAGTTCTTAAAGAGATTTTTGATTGTTAAATGGTTACAGATAGCTTTGTCTTATCTCAGCAGAGGGAAAAAGGCCATGGTAAATGTACAAGTCTTGTTTCATTGAGGTAAAAAGACACTCTCCCAAAAAATTGACCAAATCTCCTTCAGAGAGAACTCTTGAAAGTCAAGTTGAGACAATTGGTGGAGTGGAAGAGATCAGTAAAAGCCAACTTAAAGCTAAGAGAATGTTGTCTTGAATAAGCTAGTGGCTCAATATATTAATAAGCAATTTTGTATGCAAACAGGACTCATCAGTGTAGGGAATTCCCTAATACAGGAATTCTTTCCACCTAAGAAGATAGCAATCCATTTGCGATTTAGATAAGGTCTAGGGAGTTGTAGTTTACTAAGGCACATAGAAATTAAGTGACTTATTCTGGATCGTACGTGAATTTGTGTCAGATATGGAATTTAAAGGCAGGTCTTCCTAAGTTCAAATCAAGTGCCATCTCCATTATACCCCATTGCCTCTAGATAGTATAACCAGTGGATAGAATTCTCATTTTGGAGTCAGAAGGACTTGCAATAGAATCCCACCTCTGACATGTACTAGCTGCATGATCTTAGTTGAGTCACTTAAACTCTCTGAACTTCGTTTTCCTCATCTGTAAAATGGGCAAGAATAAAGTAAGAGAAGCCGTGCAAAGTGCTTTGCAAAACTTAAAGGGCTATATAAATGTGTTATGATGAAGCAAAAGAACACCCTCAAATAAATCACCCAGTGCCAAAAAAAATAGGAAAGTAAATATATACTTTCTCTTTTCCAAATGGCCCAGAACTGTCTATGTAAGATAAGTCTGTTAAGATAGTGTATGATAAGGGTCCCAGGTCTCCCTCTCACTCATGGCAGACCCTGCTTGAGTTAGGAAGGTGAACTCCCCATCCTCCTATTTCCCAAGTGGGAAATCAATCACTGGCCTATTTCACACTTGTCAAGATAAAGTCATCCACCTTTACTGCCACAACGTGCAGAGCTGTGATGGTCCTAGAACAGTGTGGGCTCAGGCATGGTGTTTTGGTTGCTAAAGTTTCTTTAGGCTCTTTGTATATAATTAAAAGCAGAGGTCTGGTCTTTGGTAACTGATTTGCATTAAAAAAATCCTCTCTCCTCCTGGTAGTCATAATGTTTGACTCCTGTGTTTCTTAATGTCATTGTCCTTAATTAAGGTTCTCTGTGAATATATTTCTTTTAGGATGACCTGAAGTCTCTTTTAACCTCCCCACCCAAGAAATTCTCGTATCCCATCCACACCTAGGTCCCAGCTTTATACCTCTGGAGATTACACTTGTTTGGAAAAGAGAGATGTGAGCAGATATAGCTAATGTTCCTGCTCCCACTCAGAGATCGTCATATCCTTGTCACATTACGTGATGAGGGCTGCTTAATTTTGTTTCATTATAATTAGGTTAAATGGTCTCCATCAGAAGGACTACCTAGAAAATAATATAAGCTTCTCCATATAAGCTTTCTAGTACAATTCCATAATTGAAAACCAGAGGATCATAACTTCTATACCCATGGAATAAAAACATAGACTTCTTACCAGGATACAGCTGCTTGGTGGGTGCACTGAGTTGAGCATCCTTTGTAACTCGGTAAGCAACATCTGGTCCTTTGGAAGATTTTCTGCTTGCACAGAAACCTGTTGTTTTTGTTATCCCATCAGGCAAATTGTGGAAATCTAATACCTTTAAAAGATCTGCTGGTTGAGCTGAAAAAGGGAAACAAGAGACAGGAATTAGCCACCAAATGGGAAATGATATTGCAGTGATCCACAATCATCAACGTCAAGAGACGCTCATTCTTTCATTCATAAGTTACACAGAAGGGACAACTCTGTAAAAAAAACAAAAACAAAAACAACAACAGCTCAATGCTCTCCTTACTCCAGAATATATCTCTGTGTTAGGTCTACAAGTTATAAAAGCAGTTATAAATACAGTTTTGCCTTCCACATCACAACTTCCCCCATCTCAGTTTCAATACGTCATGGGTCAGCGCAAGAAATTAAATGAGTATCTTTGGGGAGTTTTGTGGAAGCCAAGAAGATGAAACAGAGCCTATGACCAAATACTTAACCCAAATTTTACAATAAAGTACTATTAACATGCCATAAAAGTAAAAGAAAAAATTCAAACTTCTTTGGTATGGAGGGAGGGCCCAAAAATTTTTAAGGAGATTTTCCAGATCACAGGCTGTGCTCCTAACCCCACAACCTGGAAGGGCTAACTATACCTAGAGTCTGAGTGGTCTTTTTTTTTTTGAAGAACAGCAAGAAGGCTAGTGCCATTAGATTACAGAGTACATAGTAGACTATAAGACATAAAAAGCCTGGAAGGGGATTCGGGCAGTGGGGGAGCTTATGAAGGGCTTTGAATACCAAACAAAAGATTTTACATTTAATCATAGAAGTGAGAGGGGACCACTGGAGTTAATTGAATAGGGGGAATGATATAGTCAGACCTGAGCTTTAGGAAGATCTCTTTGACGTGTAAGTGGAGGACAGATTGGAATGGGGAGAGATTTATGGCAAACAGACCAACCAGCAGACTGTTTCAATAGTCCAGGAATGTGGTGATGAGGTACAGTAGGGTAGTGGCAAGTCAAAGAGAAGGAAGTAATGTTTCTAAAGTAAAACTGACAGGCCTTGGCAACAGATTGGACAGGGGGGATGAAAGAAAGGGAGAAATCAAGGATGACGGATGACAAAAGTCGAAAGATGATGGTGCCTTCAATAGCAATAAGGAAGTTAGGAAGGGGGGAGGATTTTTCGGGAGAAAGATAATGAGTTCCATTTCAGACATGTTAAATTCAGGATGTCTAAATATTTAATAGGCAGTTGGAGTTGGGAGACTAGAGGTCATCAGGTAGGTTAGGGCTGAATAAATAGATTTGAGAATCATCGGTATACATAGGATAATTAAATCTCCAGGAGCTGATGAAATCACCAAATGACATAGTATAGAAGGAGAAGAGAGCTGAGGACTGTGTGATACCTACAGTCAGTAGGCATGGACTAGATACAGATGCAAAATAGAATTCTCACTATCTTTTCACTGAGAAGGCGTGGTCAGATAGAATAAGGTCACAGAATCCTAGAAAGGAGAGAATATCAAGGAAAAGAAGGTGAGCAAGGGTCAGTGGCTACAGAGAGGTCAAGAAGGATGAGGACTGAGGAAAGACCATTAGATTTGTCATTAAAAGGTCATTGGACCCTCTGAAGAGAGCAGTGTTGGTTGAATAATAACACTGGAAGTCAGACTAAACAGTTAAGAAAAGAGTGAGAGGAAAAGAAGTGAGGAAGTGTGTCTCAGCCAAAGGCATAAAAGTTTTCTAAAATACTATTCCTGTGAATGAGAACAGTGCCTGAATGATGTTAGATCACTGACCCATCTCCTAGTCTAAGGAAATCTTCCTTCGGTAATGTTATAAGTCTAAGATTTATGTTCTGATTTCAGAGGCCTCAGCTTTTGGGTCTCCTTGGGAAATAAATCATTAGATGGTTCACTGATGTTTTCCCAATTTTTAACTATTCCCTACTATAGTTATATATGCATATTCTTTATCTCCCCCAAAAGATTATAAACTCCTGTAGGGCAGGGGTCATGCCTGATACATTTTTATATGCCCAATTTCATATAAAGTACATATCCTTGAAGGCAGTACACACTCAGCTAACATTTTTTGGGTGAATAAATGCATGGATGGATGGATGGATGGATGGTTGGATGGATGGGTGGATGGGTGGATGAATAGTAGAAGCCCAAAAGTTTTAATCTATTTCCAAAAACTTGAGTGGCTTAGCTTCCAAGTATGGATGAAAAAAAACTAAAAAGTGATCTTGGGGGCATGGGCAGAAATTATCAGATCTTGGATTCAGTGTGAATTCCTATGGATTGAGGAATTTGGAAGGTGTTGGGGGGGGGAGGGGTGTTTGAACTGGTTCTACGCCTTCATCAGAATTTCCAATAAGGAAAATCCTTCTACCAGTAAAGATTCCTATTCTGCAGCTAGGTAGTATAGTGGATTGAACACTGAGCTTGAAATCAGAAAGACTCATCTTCATGAGTTCAAATCCAGCCTCAGACACCTACTAGCTATGTGTCTCTGGGCAAGTCACTTAACCCTGTTTGCCTCAGTTTCCTCATCTGTAAAATGTGCTGAAGAAGGAAATTGCAAACCACTCCAGAATCTTTGCCCAAGAAACAAAAACACGCCAAATGGGGTCATGAAAAGTCAGACATAGCTGAAATTACTGAACGGGAATGGAAATATAATGGTGCCCAGGGTCAAACAGCTTGTATATGCCTGAAATAGAACTTGAACCCAGGTTATCCTGACTTCAAGGCCAGCTTTCTACTCACTACACTATGGTACGTCTCTGATATTCAAAGAAAAAAAATAACCATTCTACATAAAGCAAGGTAGGCAAATTCTAATGATACAGCCTACATAAGACTCCCTCCCTCCTTCCTTGTCTTCCCTTCTTCCTTTCTTCTTTCCTGTCTGCCTGCCTGCTTTCTTCCCTGCCTATCTTCTCAGTCATAAATCTCTTCTTAAAAATCTCTGGGGAGTAAGTGGGGTGTATTTCCCAAGTATAGCTCTCACTATGAGGGAATTTTTCCTTACATTGATCTGACATCTCTGCCTCTCAGTAATGCCCACCCACAGTTCCTAGTTCTGACTTCTAGTGCCAAGCAGAAGAAACTTAATCCTTTCCTGTGACTGTCGTTTCATCCAACTTAATGTTCTTTATGTGGGTGGCAGCTAGGTAGCACAATGCTCAGCCTAAACTCAGGAAGACTTAACTTCCTGAGTTCAAATCTAGCCTCAGACACTTACTAGCTGTGTGATCCTGCACAAGTCACTTAACCCTGTTTTGCCTCAGTTCCCTCATCTGTAAAATGAACTGGAGAAGGAAATGGCAAACCCCTCTAAGATTTTTGCCAAGAAAACCCCAAATGGGGTCATGGAGAGTTGAACATAACAAAAATGACTAAACAAAAATGAAGGAGGCACCTGAGGGCCACATGATCTCTGGGTTGGAACTTCAGAGGCTGTCTAGTCCAATGCATCCCTCTACAATGTACTTGCCAATCAATCAACAGGCATTTATTAAACATTGCCCAGTACTAAGCTCTGGGGATACAAAAAGGGGAAAGGTACAAAAAGAGTTCCTTCCTTCAAGAAGTTTACATTCTAATAAGGGAGAGAACACGAAAATGATGAAGGGGAAACCATGACAGCACTCTACTTCTCTCATTTCTGCCTACATACTCAGGTGCTAAGAAGGGCTCAACTTACCACAACAATAAACTTACCCAAAACAATAAAAAGGTCAGACTCTATCCCACAGGCATTGTCCCCCAGGGGGCGCCCTCCCTACCAATAGTCTATTTTCTTTTTTTTTTAATTTATTTTTAATATGTTTAGTTTTCAGCATTGATTTTCACATGCGTTTGAATTACAGATTTTCTCCCCATTTCCACCCCGCCCCACTCCAAGATGGTGTACACTCTGGTTGCCCGGTTCCCCAGTCTGCCCTCCCCTCC
>CM053625.1:127685205-127711973 GCA_028646595.1 Phalanger gymnotis | reverse complement strand
CTCACGCCAGTTACTGCTTTCCAGTCCCCAATAGTCTATTTTCAAAGAATCTTGAGAGTTGGACAGCACCTCAGAGGTCTTCTAGTCCAACCTGTACCTTTCCTACATTCTCTATACCATTAACCATGAAGGATAGTCTAAGTCATACACCAAAACATGAACAGAGACAGGGTAATCACATTCAAGTAGAGCTCAGACTTTTAAGGCAGATATGTGGTGTCGGGCTTCTGGCAGAAAGTGTGTACCGAAAGACAATGAACTTTTTTTTTTCTTTCTTTTTTTATCACTCTTGGTATTATTCTTCATGTCTATAGCCCCTTTCCTCCAAAGAGTTCATTTACTGCTCAGGAGGATATAATGGAAAGCATGCTACAACTCCCTCCCAGTTATCAGTTATCGTTAGTCAAATAAGAAAAAGAACCGGAAAAGCATCATTTAAACAATGCCAAATCCCTTCAGTGCATAATGTCAGTTTAAAGAACAGCTGAATTTACAGAAGTCAAAGTGACTGACAGCTTGAATGATGCTTATGGGCTTTTTAGGTAATGTATTGGCTATTTGTGTATCTTAATTCTCTACTAAAGGGAAAAGGGAGCAGCTTAGCACATTTTATCTCCCATTGTCATTCAATTAAGATCCTTTTTTGCAATGACATTTTTAGGGGATATTGCCAATTTCCACTTTAACAGAAAGACTTCAATCCCAGTCCACTCCATTAAAAAAATCAGGATTTTACAATGGTCTAATAGTAAATAGCACAATGGAATAAAGTATGCAGGGAGATCTGTGTGAACTCATCTAGCTTGCTAGATTGGGTTAGTCTCCCCACTGCTCTCTGTGCCTTGACTTGCCCCTTGCTTTAAAAAAAAAAAGTGGAGGGGGTAAATAATAGTGCCTTGGAAGAACTGTTAGTGTTCTGAGACCTTTATGGAAAAAATATATTTGGGAACTGTCCTCTAGGAATAATCTGTAACTTTGTCATACCACTTACACTAGAGCCAAATAAAACCAGATTATGGGTTTAAAAAATGTTCTAAGTCTTTCAAAGCAACCATAGGATTAGGGCTGGAAGGGACCTTAGCATCTGACTAGTCCAGCCCCATTACTTTACACATGAGGAAACCAAAGCCCAAAGAGGTTGAGACTTTCCTAAAGTCACACAGCTTTTAAGGGATGAGACCATTATTTGAACCCAGAACCTTCTACTGGAACAGGCTACTTTCTCATAATCAGTCAACAATCACTCAATCAATAAGCCTTTATTAAGTGCCTACTGTGTGTCAAAAATACAAATACAAAATAATGAACAATCCCTACTCTTGAGGAGCTTACATAACAACAATCTCTGGACAAAGTCCAAAGTCCCAACTGAATTCTATGATAGAGAGCTCTAAAACAGCATGTAATTTCTAGCACATGTGCCAAAGGTGGCAAGTGGGAAAAGGCTCAATGACAGGTACAATTGACATCACCATACTCCCTTCCTTATTATCTGTAAAAGCTATTGTTGCTGACTCACAAGTGCCCGGGGTCAGTATAAAATCAGTAGCCACCTCCTGCCGAAAAAAAATAATGATCCTTAAATCATAGAGTTTAGAGCCAAAAGATACCCTAGACAGCATATAGTGCAAGCCCTTCATTTTACCAAGACCCAGAGAAGTCAAAAGGATTTATTCAAATGGGGAATAAGGCCCAGATACTAGATCGGGAATCCAAGGGCATGGCTTTTAATCTGAAATGGGAAGGAGACAACATAACATAGTCTAAAGAGACGGGAGATGATGAATCCAATTTCAGCTTGGTTATAACTAGACATATTGTCTTACATAAGTGCCTCTCTGGGCCTCAGTTTCCTCATATATAAAGTGAGGCGTTTGCACTAAATTCATTCATTCATTTTTCATACAACACCCATTTGTTACGCGCTTATTACATGCAAAATATCAAGCTTAGTCTTTGTTTAATATGGATGAATGCTCTCTCTGTCTCCTCTCTCAGACCCTGCAAGCTCTAGAATTCTTTAGGATTCATGGCTGTAACTTTGACACACCATTTTTAAAAGTTTCTTATTCTTGTTCCTATCCTGAGATACATATCATATCATCTCATATACTATTTATATATTTATTATATCACATGTGTGTATGTTAGAGATAGCTAGGTGACACAGTGGATAGAGTGCTGGGACTGGAGTCAGGAAGATTCAGCTTCCTGATCTCAAATCCAGCATCAGAGGCTTACTAGCTGCATGACCTTGGGCAAGTCACTTAACCCTATTTGCCTCAGTTACTTCATCTATAAAATGAGCTGGAAAAGGAAATGGCAAAACACTTCTGTATCTCTGCCAAGAAAACCCCAAATGGGTTCACAAAGAGTAGGACTCGATTGAAAGAACTGCGTAACAACATTGGATAGGAGAAAGGATTCCCTGAATGCAGGCAGAGAAAGCCATGATGGAAAGCAGAGATAATCTGCTTGAACATCAGCATGAAGCCCTGAGACTAGAGGATCTAACCTGTTCTCTGGCCAAAAAGGTCACCAATGAGAACCATAGGATGACAAATAATTCATTGAGATCACAAATAAATCACTCCATTTGTCCCTTCACAAAATCTCTCCATTTGTCCCTTCTATGACTAACCAAAGGACTTACCTAACATCTACTACAAAGAAAGCTGGGGTGGGGTTAGAATCCTACTTCATAACCTGGGCCTCAGAATCTCCATTTGTAAAATGAGGTGATGAGACTAGATGGCCTCTGGTATTTATGAGCCTCAAAGCAGATTTCACATTAGAGATTCTACCCAGGGTTAGATGTTTCTACTGCTCCCATTTATTGATGGCTCATACCATTGGATATGTTACCACTACCACAAAAGAGAGGTGTCCTTCATTTTATCAATAAAGAGGCAAGCAATTGGGAATATTGTGGGAGAATTTGTAGCTCTCCATGGAAAGGAAAAAAAGAATGCTGTTTTTTTTTAAATCTACAAAATTAGCTTTCTGATCTCTCCATTTGTTTCTAAAAGGATTTCCTTTAATGACTTCTTTAGTTGCTTCCCAAATTGCCAAATAGCAACTCTTCTCCAAACCTACAGTTATGTCCATATTCACAAAATAGACAGGTATTTATATCCACAGGCTCAGCCAACCTACATCTATTAGCAGTACGAGACAGCAGAAGGAGCACTGTATCTGGATTTGAAAAATCTGGGTCGGCCACTGACTGTGTGAACTCTTAGATCTCAATTCTCTCATCTATAAGTTGTCCTCTAAGGGCCCTTACAACCAAAAATCTGTGATTCTTTGTACACAGCTGTAGTAGGAAGGTCGAATTTATGATCTCAAATATAATCATATATATATTTGAATGGTTCGAAATCGCAAGGTATGAGGGATTCTCTAAGTAGAAAGCATCAGAACATTTTTTTAGGCCCCAGAGCAACAAATTAGCAAACCAGCCTCCTCATTCCAACATCTTGACCAAAAAAACGCCAGGCCCAGTAGGCCCGCCTCACAAGAGTAACCAGGAGGCCACAGAGAAACAAGATAGTATAAATCATATTCACTGGCCTCAAGTCCTTGCTTGCACTCCTGGGTTCACACAGGTCTCCTGCTTCGGCTTTTTTCAGCTTCAGCTGTACTCTCTCTTAGCTCATCTCTCCTCACAGCCAAGCCTCTGGTGTTCTCAAGCCCCGCCTCAACGACCAGAGACCAGAGACAATTGGTTCCCAAGTTGGCCCCTCTTAAGTCATTAATCTACGCCCACACAGGTTTCACACCTGATAGGGCTTTGGGCCTGGGGCTTAGCACTTAACAGTTGAAAGTACTTTCACTCAAAGTAAACAAAGCAAACAAAAGCCAAACTCCCCAATGCTAAGGAGCCCACTCTGTCTTATCGACACAACAGCCTTCCACTGGCATTATTTTGACTCAATTTTATTCAATAAAATCTATTAAGCATCTGATAATAAAAGTAGCGTATTGTAGGGGGAAGATCACTGTATTTGAGGTGAGGCTGACCTTGACTCAATCCCTGGTTCTGACATGTAATGTGACTATGGATAAGTCATTTAAATTCTACCAGTCTCAGTTTCCCCCCTACAAAATAGAAATGAAAACAAGCACACTGCCAAACTTGGGAGGGTTATTGGGAGGAAGGCATTTTCCAAACCTTAAAGCTCTATATAAATGGGAATTATTATTATTAGTCTATGTAGAATATTTATTACGCATTGGAGGACATCAAATCCGGACAGCATACTACAATGCAGAGACAGTGCCTTGCCAATGTCAAAGCTATGGTTTTTCCAATAGCAATGTATAGCTGTAAGAGTTGGACTATAAGAAAGCTGAGTGCCACAAAATTGATGCTTTTGAATTGTGGTACTAGAGAAGACTTTTGAGAGTCTCTTGGGCAGCAGGGAGATCAAATCAGTCAATATTTAGAGAAATTAATTCAGACTATTCACTGGAAGGTCAAATACTGAAGCTGAAGCTTAAATACTTTGGCAAGATATGAAGAAGACAGTACTCATTGGAAAAGACCGAAGACAAGAAGAAAAGGGGATGGCAGAGGATGAAATGGATAGAAATAATGACCATGAACTTGGACAGACTTTGAGAGATACTAGAGGACAGAAGGGTCTGGCATGCTATGGTCCGTGAGGTCACAGATGAATGACTGAACAACAAAATTGGAGGAGATAGAAAATTAATTTCCACTGGATAATGATCCATCAAGTATTTCCATTGATTGACAGTTTGTACTTTCAGTTCCATCAATCCATCAAAAAGAAAGAATTTGCTAAGTGCCTACTATGTTCCAGGCATGGTGCTGCTATTAGTCCCATTTTACAGATGAGGAAACTGAGACAGACAGCAGATAAGTGCCTTGCCCAGAGTCAAACAGCTAATAAGTGTCTGAGGCAGGATTTAAACTCAAGTCTTCCTGGTCCTGGCCCACTGCACTATCATTGCATGATCTAGCTGCCTCAGAAAGACCCCAAGTTTCAATCCTCTTTCTACCACTTAATAGGTATGTAAACAAGAAAAACACACTTCATCTCCTGGTACCTCAATTCTTTCATCTACATAATAGGGATAATTAGGCCTGATCTACTGATTCCATGGAGCTGTTTGTGGTAGAAAATTAGGTTAAATGAGATAATTTGTGTGAAAACATCTGATAAACCAAAATACACAATACAGTTGTGGGACACAGTTTCTTTCAGCACTCCATTCCCATCACCACTATTGCACCTGGGATAGGATTCTGCAGAAAGCTGGCACTCAGTGAATGCCTCTTGAATTGAATTTGATTGTCAGAGGCAAGGCAGATCGCAAGGTGATGGATTTGGCTGTGGGGAAACATTCCAGTCGGAAAATATGCCAGATTGAACAGATGCCACTGTGCCAAGAGCCAGTTCACCCACAATGCTAATGACACGGCCCAAAACTCTGGCTCATCTCTATGCAATTCTGTTCCAAGATTCTGTACTGTTACAGTAGCCAGGGGAGTGGACTGGTTTTTTCATCACTATGAACCTTCAAACCTAAGCCTGCTCCACTATTCTCATTTCCTAACTTTTTAGAATATTTGAGTTCAATAACCTGTTTCCCAATCTCTCATGGAAGGAAAAAAAAAAAGGAGGGGAGCGGCAAGGAGAGGAGAAGCAGCAGGGAAAGGGGAGTAGCTAAGATGTTAACTTCCAGCAGCTTTGTGGGCACTTTTATAGACCTTGCTGTAACGAGTTGAAGAGGCCACCAGATCTTTCCTAGGACATCTGCCACCTTCTTAGCACAGTTTAAGGGAATCCCCAGGCCATGTAGCTGAACCAGTGTGGGAAGGGTGGAGGAGGCAATTGGCAAGCAGAGAGATTTCTGGAACTAGTCAGCTCTGAGCTACATACTGTTAAAGCCATCTGCTTAAACAAGAAATTCAGGAGAATCAAGTGCCTCCAACTTACCAGGAGAGACTGCACTGTGTGGTGGAAAGAGCACTGAGCACAGGTGGCAGAAAAGACCTGTCTTCAAATACTACCTCCATCACGGCAGGGCTTTTTGTCACCCTGAGCATGTCACTTCTTTCTGTCCCTCAGTTCCCTCACCTGGAAATTGGGGATAATAATAGTTGCACTACACAGCACAGGAATCAGTCATAGAACAGGAGAATCTCGGGGCTGGGAGGGAACATAGAAGTCATCTAATGCTATGATCCTTAATGCAAAAATGAACTTTCCTCTTATTGTAAGGGGGAGATGATAAAAAGGGATTCCTTGATCAAATTGACAGCTTAGAAGTAAGGCTCATCAATAACAGGTATAAATGAATGCATTAGCTACCATGGTATGAGATGGATTGTGTGGGAAGGGTCACTCCACTTGGTTTGCCCATAAAAGGGCATCAACAGGCCCTTTCCCTACTTTTGCCTTCCTAAGGAAGCAGATCTATGTGTCACATGGTACAGTGGAAAGAATCTGGGATTTAGGGTCAAAGGAACTTAATTCGAAAGCCAACTATGCTACCCATTTACCTATATGACTGAGCAAATCATGTCACTTCCCTGGGTCTCACTGCCCTCGCCTGTAAAATGTGTGTGGGGTGGAAGTGGAATTAAACCAAATGACTTCGAAGGTCCTTTCTAGCTTTAAATCTGTGAGGTAGACATTAATCCTGAGAGTAGGGGAGGACAAAGGAAAAAGGTGGGTAGGGGTAAGGGGGCAAAGGAAAGAGAGCTGGAAGGGGGGAAGCAGGGCAGTGCCATATGGTCTTTTGCCTGGAGCCATTGATAGCTGCCTTTGGAACAGAAACATGGAAATTACAAGTTCCCTCACCTACATAAAGTTCTTGGACCCTACATTTCTGGCCCAGCCTTGGTGACACGGCAATGGTATAACCTCTCAACCCCATGGCTCCTGTGGAGAGAGAGGCAAACCATGTGGTCTAAAATGGTTAGTCAATGAAACCAAGTCTTCCAAAAAGGGGCAAGGGGCATTTTCTGGGCATTATAATCCCATAATATAGCCTTCTAGGAAGAACAAGTGGACTCCATGCATAGGGCCATCCTCAGAAGCCACTTCTTTAGAGATTAAAAGTTCAAGAGTTCCATAATGCAGCATTTTATCAGAGAAAGGGAATTTCAGAGCAGCATCTGCCTCTTAGGGAGAAAAAGATGTTGTACATGGCCCCCAAAGCTAGAATATCTAAGGCACTTAAGCTGGGATAAGAGGGGTAAGGCACCAGGTCTTTGCACTCTGTTAATCCACAACATATTCAGAATGTTCAGGCTGGATGTCTATCTGCATCTCTGGGATAAAACAGGACTTAAAGGGATATCAAGGAATTCCCTTATTAAACAACCCCAAATTTGTTTCCCTTCTGAAGGGTAATGTTTTGAGTCTATGGAAAGTGGGATTCAGTAAAGATGAAGGACAATTGAATCTATTATTCTGGTGCTACTGTGAGTATTATTTTTTGTGTGTGTTTTCTGAATTGTTCATGGTCTTCTGTGAGTCTTTTTGTGTATTTTCCATTTTGAGTGGGAGGAGGCTGAGATAAAGGCTATCCTATACCTGTTATATGCATTATTAACTCGAGTGCTCATATGGGATCTAGGTAACCCTTTACTCAGATATATCAAGACTCACATGCCAGCTATATCCTGATATTTTCCCAAGTAAATTTTGATGCATAATGAGTCAAAGAAAACGGGACTTTTTCTGCATAGTCCTCAGAATTGGACCCAGACCATACGAGACTAGAGTATGAGGTGCTGGGCCACAGGTTACATTATCATCATCATCATAATATTTTCAATTTCTGTTTTTATCCAAAAACCTTTTTCCTAAATCATTCCATAAAAAAGAAAGATTTGGCAAGAGCCTAATAATAAACTTCATAGAAGAATAAGCAGAATTATAATTAATAATAATAATCTCCAATCTAATGAAAGAATCCTTAATATATAATCACTAATAAACACACTACTGACCAGTTCCATGGTCCAACGCTAACAATTAAAAAGTTCTTCCTTATATTGACACAAAGCCTACCTCCTTGCAACTTTTATCATCACTGAAATTACTATGAGATAAAACATGCACAGAAGGGTTATTTTTTGAAGCAAATATCCTGCAGGAGGAGTACAATCAAAGATGTGTTAACTGACTCGGCTCTTGTTGCTGTTGTTTATTTGTTTTTCAGTCCTGTCTGATTCTTCTTGACCCCATTTGGGATTTTCTTGGCAAAGACACCGGAGTGCTTTGTCATTTCCTTCTCCAACTCATTTTTCAGATGAGGAAACTGAGGCAAACAGGGTTAAGTGACTTGCCCAAGATCACATAGCTAATAGGTGTCTGAGGCTGGATTTGAACTCAGGAAGAAAAGGCCCGGCACTCTAACCATTATACCACCTAGTTGCCCCAACTAAGGTAATTGTTAAACTTTCAGTTATAAGCATTTACACCTTGGAAATCAACAAATATTACAAATGAGGGCTGGGTTTATTCTTTTGTTGGTTGTCTAGACTTAAAGTGATAGATAAAATGCTAACAATTGATATTAAACTTAAAAGTGTGTCTCATGCATGCCTTTGTTTCAGAGTCAATCCTTAACATTCATCAGCACAGCCTTTACAATATTAACTCACCAGCAGCCATTATTACATTAGCAGAAGCCAGGTCCCCCCAAAAAAGTGGGACTAAAAAGAGGAAAGTTTTGATTATCAGGAGAAAATTCAGAGAAGAGTGGAAACATGAGCTACTGTATTGGAGGAAGGGGTTAAGCAGCCTGGGGAACCCTCGAATTGGAACTCTTAGAGGAAGGGGTGGGGTTGGAGAAAGGACAACAGAAACAATAGGATAGGTCAAAAGGCAACATTCACATGCATAAGTTACTTCATAGGCAGCATTAGTAGCAGAAAGAACACACTTCTTGAAATTAGAAAACCGAGATTCATAGCAAAAAAAAAAAAACCCAACAAGCATTTACAAAGCAACTAGAGGCAACTTTTAGAGCAGTAGATAGAGCTCTGGCCCTGGAATCTGAAAGACATGAGCTCTAATGCAGCCTCAGGCTCTTGCTCACTGTGCAGTCTGGGAAAGTCATTAAACCTCTGTTTGCCTCAGCTTCCTTGGCTGTAAAACAGGGATAATAATGGCACCTACTTCGCAGTGTTGTTGTGAGGATCAAATGAGACGATATTTGTAAAGCGCTTAGCCCAATGCCTGGTGTATAGTAGGTACTTAATAAATGCTTATTTCCTTCCTCTTTCCTTCCAACATTAACTAGTTGTGACTATGAGCAAATCATTTTACATCTTCAGCCTTTACTTTCCTCATCTATAAAACAGAATTAGTATCACCTGCACTACTACCTCAGCAGGGTTATTGCAGGCTAAGGGCTTTCTTAAAGCTCTGTCCAAATCTGAATTATCATTATTGTTTGCTTACTATCAGTAGTGAAAGAAAAAGCAGGACACCAAACTTCACCCCCTTCACAACTTGCTCTATAAACAACTGAGCTCTGTCAACAGGTACTTGCCAGGTTTCCAAGAGACAGCTATAACATGGTAGCAAAAGAATAGAGTCAGAGAACGTTCTTTCAAATTTTGGCTGTTTCTTAACTACCTGTGGGACATGAGCTATGTTGGGTTACCTTTTGGGACCTCAGTTTCCTCATCTGAAAAATGAAACAGTTGAATTAGAAAATCTAGTCTAATCCAGTCTCTAGTGTTCCTTTCCTTCTAAGGCCAATGACCTTATGAATAGTCAGCACTAGAGAATGGGATCCCCAACAAATTTACTTCTACTATTGTCTATTAGAATCAGTTTCCTCTTAGAGCATGCTGAGTGAGATTTATTGCTTGTGGAATCCTGTTTCTCCATCAGTCCTCCCAGAGCTGCTCAGATGCCGGATGCTCAAGTGTCCAAATGACTTCAGCACAAAACATTCTCATGACACCTATAAACTGCACTATCAATTTGCTAATCTGACCTTTTTAGCATCAGTAAAGATGGTGTTAATGAAACGAGTCAGATTAACCACTTCTGATGGGTGAAGCATTAGGAGGATGCACTACTAGATTGTGACCTCATGCTTTAAGCAAAATTCTGTCAAAAAGATAAACTACGGAAAGCAATGACCCCCTGGTGCTGCCCAGAACAAACTCAACTTGACAGGTTCATTTAGCCTTGCCAACACAATATGCTGCAGCCTTCTATTCAGAGCAGCAGAAGAATGACTGTGCTTTCTGGATGGGCTCTTGGGACCTTCAGGAACAGCCAGGATTAGCTGGCCTGCTGCTTTTACTGGAATGGAAATTGGTTCCTGACAGCTAGCTGCCACCCTGGATACCTCTTCTGTGATTCTGAAGTGCAAAGAAGGATGACATTAGCCCATTCCACTGCCCTGAGCAATCCTAAGTGTCTAACCATTTGCTAGAGGAAAGAAATTACACAGAAAGAATCCTCTTCCTCTTTGGAGAGCAAAATCCTCAAGAGACAGAGTTGCTCAGTCCTGGACTTAAATTGTTCAAACATATATATACAAAACACACACACACACACGCACACACACACACACACACATATGCACAAAATCCTATTTTTTCTGAGGTGAAATAAGAAATGAAAGGAGATGAAGGCCCAAAGCCACAATATTAGACTACAAAAAGGCTTGTCTTCAGGAAAGATTCCATAACTTCAAATTTTGCTTTGCTCCTTTCATGCTCAATGCTACCATTATTTCATTCCTGTTTGCTTCCAAAGGCATGGAAACTATATATACATGGCCAAATTCCAAGCTGCTGACATCAGCTCAAGGCTGCTAAAGGCTTGGAAGCAAGGGTATGGGAGATCCCAGGACAGAAACAAAAGCTATACACAACTAGAAAGTCAGTGAGGGAAATGCCAAGGCCTAGTGAGACCTGCACCAAAATTCTCCCAGCATTGGATCATTAAAAATCGATCGACGTGGTAAAATACGAAACCCAGAATTTTTGACATGCAAAGGGGTGCTACCATTGAGTTGTTTCCTTGTATGGATATTATGTCAGATCAATCCTCCTTCATGGTACAACTGACCATGACAACCACCACAACTGTTCAGCCAGCTACAATATCTTCAGGGATTAAAATAGGCTTGTCTTTGTCTGAAATCAACCTTGCATAGACCCACCAGATTTATTTTCTGAAAGCATTTCTTGATCACAATACTTTTCTGCTCAAAAAACTTTCAAAGTCCACAGAATTGAGGCCAAATGTCCTCCCTGGCATTTGAGAACTTCTAAAATCTCACCATAACCTACCTTTCTAAACTTATCTACCAACACTTGCCTCCAAGGACCCTCTTGCAATCTGACTAGACACTACACAGTCCCCAACATGTGTCATGATCATTACTGACTGTATCTTTGCTCATGTCACTTTCACAATTTGTTTCAGCACCTTCCCCTGTCCATCTCTCTGAAATCTACCTATCCTTTAAAGCTTAGTTCAAAGACTACTCTTCCTTGAAATCTTGCTTGACAGAGCACAGACTTACATCCATCTCTCCTTCTTCTGAACTCCTGGAAGGCTGAATCACCAATCCGCCAGCAAGCATTTATTAAGCACCTTCTATTAAGCACCATGTTCTTACTCTTTGTACCTTGAGGACAGGGACTGCTCTTTTCTTTTTATCTGCATACCGAGCACATAGCAAAGCAACTGGCGCATAGTAGGTATTGAATAAATGCTTGTCGATTCATTGAATTCCTTCCATTGTTATTTACCTTTTTGTGCCTGCCCTATCTCTTCAACATCTTGAAGGCAGAATCCATGTCTCATAATTCTTTCTATCTCCTTCAACATCTTTCAACATCTTAACATAGGTAAGAACCATGGGTCTGGTAGCTGTAGAACTTTGAGCTGGAAGGGGTCTTAGGTATCATCTAATCCATCCCTCCGATCTCATGGATGAGGTAGCCGAAGCCCAGAGAGACTTGGTGTCCCCACAATGTCACATGGTAAGTAAATATCAATACATTTCTTAAGTAGTCACACAATAAATGTTTGCTGATTTTTCTCATTAATCTTCACCCATATGCTGCTTTCTAAAGAGGATTAGTAGACACATAATCTTTTGAATATAAGGCTTATACAGGCCTGGCTGCTACCTACAAGTTACATTAGAAAGGATTGCCTCAACTGATACAATCACGAAATAATCCCACTCTAATTCCTCTTAGTGTTTCATGGTGTATTTGAAAGCATGCTGGATTTGAAGACAGAAGGTCCGGCTCTGCACCTACCAGCACAACCTCGGTCCTGTGACTTAAACTTTCTGGGCCTCAGCTTTCTGGTGTATAAAATAAGGCAGATGGAGATGTCCTAGGATGACCTCTCAGGTCACTTCCCAGGATCCTATGGTCTTCTAGAGGGAACTGAGCAGTCCATTCTCATCAAGCAATAATAAAGGGTGAGTCAGGCTTTTGGACTAGCCCTAGTTTTGCTAGCAAAGCAAAACAGCAGGCACTTATTAGGCCCTTACTACGTGTCAGGTTCTGTGCTAAGTGCTGGGAATACAAACATAAACAGACTGTCCCAGCTCTCCAGGACTTGATATTCTAACGGGGGATGACAACACAGAAAAGGGTAAGAGAGGACTCTGTTGAATAATAGGTCAAGGTCACTGGTTTGATCTTATCTATCAAGTGCTTTAGAGTCCTCCAGAATCTTGGAATGAACTCTCCAAAGCATCCGGGCAAAGGGTCCCTTCCAACATTAAGGTTCTAAGGTTTTATGAAATTACTAGGATCCCATACTACTGAGCATGATCCTCCCCCACCTTTCTAAAAGGGTAACTTGTGGCCAGTTCGCCTACTGGTTTTCTTCCCTGTCTCTGAGTGAGTCTACTGACCAATCCTCTATCTGAGGGGCATCATAATCTCTCTCCTTTTTTTTTTCAAAGAGGGGATATAGCAAAGGGATAGACATCCCAAAAGAAGACAAACTCCCTAATCAATGACTTAAGGAGAATTTTCCTGTCAGGCAGAATAAAAATGTTGCAGCCTCAGTTTCCCTGGGATGACTTCATAAGAGCAAAGTCCCTGGGCCATTCGCACAACACTACAAGCAAAAACATGACCTTCAGAACCTAGAAGAATGTAATGAAGTTTTGATAGCTGCTAAATGAAGTGCCAGGCTAGCTTGCTGGAAAAGAAAGAAACCAGAGCTGTTTGAAATTAATTGGGTTGCATATTTTTTTTAAAACATTTGCTAATCAGTAAAGATTTTCCTTTGAAGTTCAGATCGTCTTGTTCATGCCAGACTTAGGGTGGTGTTATAATTTTTTTCCCTACAAGATTTTCATGCTAGACATTCATTAATCATAAGAACCTGTTCTTTCCTGTACTCACATCGACAGCTGGAATCTATAGGCAGCTGAACATAGGACATGCTGTCAGATTTGACCAGGCCATTCACAAGAGGCTGCTCCAATCTGGAGGTCAAATGTATTACATGATCTCAGTCAATAGTTGAGTGCCATGCTTCATCCTCAGTCCTCTGAAATCCTGGTTAGTCATTGCACTACTCGAAGTTCTTAAATCTCCCAAAGTTGTTTTTTTTTCTTTTTTAATGTTGTTACTGAATAAATTTTTTCATGGTTCTATTAAATTCACTTTGCATCAGTTCATATGTCTTCCCAGGTTTCTCTGAAACTTTCCCTTTCATCTTTTCTTACAGATAAATAATATTCCATTAATTCATATTCTATAATTTATTTATACAGGCAGCTAGGTGGTGCAGTGGATAGTGTCCAGCCTGAAGTTAGGAAGATTCATCTTCCTGAGTTCAAATCTGGCCTCAGACACTTACTACCTGTCACTTAACCTTGTTTGCCTCGGTTTCCTCATCTGCAAAATGAGCTGGAGAAGGAAATGGCAAAACACTTATTAAGGGTAAGAGACCATATGATCTATATTATAAATCTCCCTTCTCAAACCCCAAATGTTATTCTTTGCCTTCTGAGAGATTTTGAGTTATCTTTGAGAATGCACTAAACAACCTATAATGAGGTAGTATGGTTCAGCATTTTAGTTATTTTTAAATTATCTATTTTATTATGAATTTAACTATTGCCAAACAGAATGGGCATTTGTACAAATAATGAGGCCTGAAACTGAAGACCTTTATTATGTACACCTTGCTATTCTTTTTTGATAAAATAAAAATAAAACTTTCAAATTACTCTTGTCTGTTATTCTTTCTGGCCTTCCTTCTGTTCTCTTGATTTAAAAAAAAATAATTCTTCAACGACCCTATTTTCTTTCTTTTTTTCTTTTATTGGTCCTCTATTCCTTATACTACCCTCCCCTTTGGAAAAAAGAAAAAGAAAAGAAAAACAAAGTCCATGTAACAAATATTCAAAATTAAGCAAAAAAAAAAATTGACACATTGGCCATATTCAAAAAGGCCTCCTTTTTGTGCAAATGCCTATTCTATTTGGCAATAGTTAAATTCATAATAAAAATAGACAATTTTAAAAAATAACTAAAAAACTGAACCAATAGTTTGGTTACAGTTGGCTGGCTGGGTTTCTGGGTACAGGATAGAGTTAGAATCAGAGTTGAGAGGTATAACTCCACATCTCTAGCTTTCTTTCCACTGCACTACTGAAGAGGAGTTGTTTGGCCAAAAGTCTCGGGCATCTCTCCAGCTGACTTTGGATGAATCTGGTATCTATCATTAAGCTCTGACAAGGCCTTATCTGGTGGTTTTCAAAAAAACTTATAGGAAATTAGAGTGGACCAAAAAATGTGAGAGCACCACCTCCTTTTGCTGTGAACAGTGGAATCTGGGTGGTTAGCCAAGGCCTGCTTTCAGAAATAATTGAAGTTGGTGGATTTCATCAGCAGAGATACAATAGATATTATGAATATTTCCTTTTTGTCTTGGAAAACATTAGGACCACTCTCAAATAAATAAACTTTGTTTTCTTCCTTTCCTAGGTGTACAATTCCACTTTAAACCTCACCCAAGTACTATTATACAAATACTATTGGATTAAGTAGCTGGCTGTTCTAATTGGCTTCCTTTGTGTTACCAACTATTTCTACTTCAGTTTTATTTTAATAATTCAAGGATCCATTATTTTATTGGTGTGAGGAACTCCACAATTTATAGAGTTTTCAATTCCACCGTACCTGAGTGGACTGGTATCCCCCAATTAATCACTCAGTATCCAAAAGTTTGCTAGATTGACCATTAAAAAGCAGACACATAGCATAAGCCATCCCTACATACATACTCAAAACCTTTTCAGCTTGGTAAGACCCTCCAAGGCTTATACATTTTTTCTAGAAAGGTCTTTTAGCTATGCCACCCTGAAGGTCCCATTCCATGTCCTGATCCTTTCTTATCTTCCACTATTCCCCTCCTCCTGAAGCCACTTCCAAACCTACCTTCTATTGGGAGTTGGGAGGTTGCTAGTCAGGGGTCATTGGCCATGTCATGGGGCAAGGGTTGGACCTTTTGGGGGGTAGGATGCTCCCTCTCCTGGTATTACTGAAGTTGACAAGGGCACAATATCCTCTGTACCACTTCCCATTCCAACTGCATTTGAGCCAGGAGCCAGAATTCATTATAGCTCTGTCTGTGACCTTGAACAAAACATTTCCCTTCTCTAACCCTTAGTTTCTTCATCTGGGACTAATATATCTGCCCCATTTGCTTCATGTGGCTGCTTTCAGGATCCAATCAGATGAATGATGGGAAAGTTATGGGAAAATATGAAATAATTTCAAAATTACAACTGTGACATATTACTCCTGTTTTAACAATAGAAAAACTGAAGCCCAGAGTAGCTGTGACTTGGCCAAAGGCACCCTCTAAGTTGGTAATGGAGCTGGAACACAAACACCAAGGCCCCTGGCTTCCAGTTTTCCCTCTAACACTTGTTGCCTTTTCTCAGTTCTGATATTTACTATGGGGAAGTCGTCTAAGCTCAGCATCCTCATCTATAAAATAAAGGTTCGGACTTGGTGACTTCTGAGATACCTGCTAACTCCATAACTATGCTCTTACGATCCCTCGACGATCCCTCAATATCGAGGGATCGTAAGAGCATCATTATGGTGATATAACCAATGTGATTTAAAGCCAAGAAGGTTTACCAAAGAGATAATGTAATGGGAAGGGAAGTTTAATTCTCTGGTACACCTTCATAAGCACAACCCCATTCTCTCTGTTCTTGCCTCCCTTCTGAAGGAGGAATCATGATGCATTTATACTTTTCAGAATATCTTGAATATGTTTTTTTTCAAGATCTCAGAGTCTATTTCTATCTTATCAACTATCTGAGACCCTAGTGAAGAGCTGCCTTTTGCTTTCTAAAATAAGTTCCCTTTGAGACTTTCGAGAGCAGCACCTGATAGAAGGGTACATGTCTGCCATTCCCCAGGAAATAGTACTCCATTACTCCCCTAAAGTTCACAACTTAAAATACATGATCCCAAGCCTTGGAAGGAAAAGATTTCCAAGGCAAGATTCTGCCAAATGGACAAAAGCTGCTGTCACTGGCTTAGATGTGGATTTTAAGGGATGGACCCAATTACTCAGAAAGGGAGCTGTCTGCAGGCTCCAAAATGAGGTCAAAGCCTTTTCACCCCTTAAAAATAAAACTTTTTAAGAGCCACTAAAACGACTAGATGGGGTTCCATATATTCCAAATATGGACTGATAGAATGTTAGAGGTCAGAGGGTCTAGAGTTCAGCCCAATCCTTCCATTTGACAGACAGTAAAACTATGGGTTAGAAAGGGGAAAATGATGGTCATAACTCATCTGTGATAGATTTAGGATTAGAACCCAGGTCTTCTGACTCTCAAGCCGCTGTCTTTTCCATTTTATCATGTTGTCTACATTTCAATTCACTCCTCATGAGCATGACATAAGTTCTGGGCAAAATAAGGACAAGTGTTCCGAATCTTTAGTCTTCTCCACCCCTCTCATGCTTCCAAGAGGTGAGGAATTCCAAGCCAGCTAGGTCCAGGCAATAAGATCTCAGCCAGAGAGGCATAACCAGAGGGGAAAATATCCCAGGGGCTTCAGTTCTTCCCAAACCAACACTGTCTTTGAAGTAGGGAGCCCAGGTCAGCTAAGGTCATGCTGCCAGCTTAAAAAATAAACAAGCCAACCTTTGGAGGGTTTGATCTAAAATTCTTTCTAAATGACCAAGCCATAGAAACGAGAGAGAAAGGCAGGAGGTGGAGAATGTGCTGAGCATTTTGAAACCCTAAGGAAAGCAGGAGAAGGAGGAAGAGGCAATTTTTTAAAAGAGGAAATTATCAGGGAAAGGGATTTTCTTATTGTTTACAAAGAGATTTCCTCTGTGGCTGCATCCCTGATTAAAGTCCACAAACTTCACTGGTAAGCTGAAAAACTAGCTCATTCGTGGGAGTTGGAACTCTAGGTCCTTGGAGATCTTGTATCACTGTGGGATTTTGTCACACATCATTAGCCTGTGACACTGTTTCCTGGTTCACATTCACCTTAGAAAAATTGCTAAGGGTCTGGCATGACCCTGCCAGACAACCTCACTTAAAACAGCACTTTTCAATTGAATTCAACTCAACAAGCATTGAACTTGGCCTAGCCTACCATGCAGTAAGGGCTGTGTTAAGTGCTGAGGCTACAAAGACACATTCATCCTGTTACTCCTCTATGCAGAATTTTCACTAGATCCCTATTGCCTTCTCTGTTCAGCCCAACAAGCATCCGTTAAATTCCTAACGTGCGTAAGGCCTTTGGAAGATAACAAAGACAAAAGCAATATAGTCCCTGACTTCACGAAACTTACATTATTCTTAGGGGGCACACAAATAAGCAGTACAATGGGGAGTATTAGGAAAGGCTTCCTATAAAAGTGGGGCCCAAATTGGAAAGAAACAAGAGATTCTATAAAGCAGAGGTGAGACTAGATTACATTTCTGACTTGGGAGACCACTGGTGCAAAGGCATTATGGCAGGAGATGGGTTGGCAAGTTGAGGGAAAAGCCAACAGGCCAGCTTGACAGAGCAGAGAGTGTATAAAGGACAATAACACAAAATAAAAGTCTAAAAGTAGGAGAGAAACAGATTATGAATAGTTTTAGGCGGCAAACTGAGGAATTTTATCCTAGGAGAAAAGAGGAATCATTGAAGGAAGACTTTCAAGTAGGGAAGAGAGATGGTTGGATCTATATTTTAGGAATATCAATATGGCGGCTGTGGAGCATATGGACTGGAGAGAGGAGAGGTCTACAACTAACTAAGCTCCACAGTCAGCCCTTCTTGGCCCTGTTAAAGCTGATGGCTTGGCACTAACCCATCGGTTCCTAACTCACACCATCTATCCTAGCTGGGCTAATATCCTACAGTCTTACCTTCCCCTGACAGCCCCAGTCAGTTCAGGAACAAATACCATAGAGAGCATTTGTTTGCGTTGGTATTAGAATGAGGGGCATGAATAAATGTTAGAGGTGTTCCCATGGAAGGCCCTCTCCTCTGCCTCCTACCTCTCCTAACCCTACCCCATTCATGTCTCCCCTTCTCTGTGAAGATTTCCCAAGCTACTTTAGTTCTCACTATCTCCTCTGAACTCTGAAAACTACTTACTACACAATTTAATATCCACTTTTATATTGTCATATCATATATGTTAACTTTTTGTCCTCTCTCTCCCTTGAGATGATAAGTTCTATAAATTCAAGGGCTTCTCTCAAGACTGAGTGCCCTTACTAATGGGGCTTTCTAATGAAGCCCTATGAAGCCTCATAGTGTTTTTTCCGTACCTTTCATAGGCATTCAAATTTTACTTAGTGTTACAGTTAATGCACATTTTATTTTCTACTAGACTATATACTCTTTGAAGATAGGGACTCTATCTTACTCATTCTTCTTTGCATTCCCCACAAACGCTAGTCCAATGATTTACCTGAAGTAGATATTCAATACTAATCTATTGAATTGCAATATTTGAAATAGTAGGTACACAATAAACTTGTATACTAATGAATTCAGTCCCTTTTTATCCCCAGTTACTAACAAGAACACTAAGGAGTCTCCAGCTCTCATTGATTGGCCAACAATAGGTCCCAGGTCAAGCCCAACTTGGTCATAGTTTGGGCTCAGAGTGAATGTAAATAGCAATTGTTTCTGTTTTAGCCAGAAACCTTGAGGGTCTTCCCCTCCCAGAATGATTTTCTTTTTTGACTAGGTAAAAGAAGCCTTTCTCTGCTTCATTTCTTAGCTAGCCTTAATCACTGAATGGGCATTGCCTCAGTCAAACTGAGACCTATTGAAGACCTTAGCTTAAAAAGGCCAAGGTCTCCAACTGTATCCAGAGCTATCTCCGGTCATCCTGATCTATATCTCACCACTGAACCCAGACGGCTCCAGAGGAGAAAGCCAGGCTGGTGACTTTGCATGGCCCTGCCTCACTTAAATTCAATTCACTTGCATTTCATGGCTTCACCTTCTTGATGTCATAGTCTTCTAAGAGAAGAAAGACAGACAGTAGCTCAGACATTTGGGTGTGATCTATAGACCTCTATTTTGATCAGTTATCAAACCTTTTAGCTCTTTCCTGGGTCTACCCAGGAAAACTAAGGAAACCCATTACCCTGAACAATGAATGAAGAACAGAAAGATGTGAGGCCTAGAAGTTGGGAGTTGAAGAGGCCTAGAAACCAATAAAGAGAAGATACCAAATGCCTCGTCTTTGACAATAGCATTTTAAAGGCCGAATATACCAGTCTAGGCAAAGTATTTTGCACCTTTGAGGACCTTAATCTCCAAACCACAAACCTCTTCCACAAGCCCACTAATTAAGTGGAAACACCCAGAGCCAGTGACTCCACCATCCAGACAGATGGGAAATTCACTTCTGTCAGTACCACTGTCTTCTGGTTCACCTCAAGCCTTAGAATCCCCTCTTACAACCAATAAAACCTCTGCTCTGGAAACGAGCAGTCATTTCAGGTGGTAAAGAATCATAATTGCCCTTTGTACCAGCCAATTTACCAGGAGCCTGGCACACTTTCTCTTCCCAGAAAACACCAATTTCTCCCAAGTTGGGAGTTGTAATTTCCTTTGTGCCAGGAGTGAAGTTGCATGCAATCATTACAGCCCCAGTTATTTGCTCAGGAACAAACACCATAGGGAGCATTTGTCTCTGTTGGTGTCGGCAGCAAAAGCAGGAATAAATGTTAGAGGTAGACTGTGATCCAAGTAGGAATCAGAAAGCGAATGCTGGTTTGGCCTAAGTCATAGATACAAACAGCTTTGTGGTGTTTGCTCAGCATGATGCTTGGATGGGTTCAAAAGCCACATAACATCAGTAGACAAGGGGCTGTGCAATCCCCTATTGCATGTCTCTCCCTGGTCCAATCCACCCTCCACTGATGCCAAAACATTATTCGTAACACATAGATCTAACCAAGTCTCTTCCCTGCTCAAGAACTTTCAGAGGTTCTTACTGTCTCTGAGGAAAAAAGGCAAAATTCTCAACTCGGCATATAAGCTTTTCAGAATTTGGCTTTAGACTACCTTTCTAGATCTTTCGTGTTATTTCCTTTTACTCACTCTACATTCTAGCCAACTGCCTTCATACATGAAATTTCATATCCCACCTACATGTCCTTGCACAGTCTGTCCTCCTATGCCTGGAATGCTCCCTCTCCTCATCTCCCACTTAGGATCCTTAGCTTCCTTCAGAGCTCAGTTTGAGTGGCACATCTAATGGGAAGTCTTTCCTAGGGGTTAGTGATCTCTTCTTTCTCAAATCTCTCTCTTCTATTTACTTAACTATGTACGCGGTGAAGTACCCCTCCTCCACCCCACCCCAGTAGAATTTAAACTCCTAGAGCGCAGAGACTACGTTTGGCTTTGTCCCAACACTTGTGATAATGACTTGTAGGTAGTAGATACTTAATAAATGTGTTGAATTAAACTGAATTGATTTACATTTGTGTAAGAAAGGAGGGGAAGGGGGAAAGCAGTTTTGTTTCCACAGAGTTGAAAGTATTCCTCTTCCTCTCCCTCCCCCCTCCCAGCTTTAGCAGATAGTAAGTCAGGTGACTGATTAGAACTACCATATTTCCCCACGTATAAGACACACTTTTTTTCGAAAAATTTGGGTTCTAAAAACTGGGTGAATCTTATACAGTGGTTGTCGATTTTTTTTTTACTTGCATTTCCTGCTTTTTCACGTTTGTTTTTGAGCTCATTGTTGTAGATTTTTTTATTTGCATTTCCTGCTTTTTTGTGCTTGTTGTCTTTGTGCTCATTGTTCCACATTTGTTACCGGAATATTAGGTTACATTTTGCCACATTCTGCCCAGAAATAGCTCAGAAAAGATTTTCGTACAGTGCTGAATTCAAGTTAAAAGTGGTCCGGTTTGCACAAGTGAATGGAAATGGTGCTGCTGAACGTAAATTTGGTCCTCCTCCAACTGAGAAAACAATCCGAGACTGGCTATGGGAAGAAGAAACCCTACTGAAAAGGCCAGCAGAAGAAGGCCATGAGAGGCAAGTCAGCAAAATGGCCTGACTTAGAGAGGGAATTGAAGATATGCATTAAAGAGCAAAGGGCAATTGGAACTCCTGTGCCCACAAAGATGGCTCAGCATGAGGCAAGAAGAATTGCTGATGAAAAAGAAGTTACTGATTTCAAAGGTGGACACTATTGGTGCTTCAGGTTCATGAAATGGAATGGACTAAGCATGTGTACACACACCGGACTTGCCCAAAAGATGCCTGAAAGCTAAGAGCAGATGAATGAAACTTGAGTTCAATAACTTTATGTAATACATTTTTTTTTCAAATTTCAGGCCCCAAAATTAAGGTGCATCTTATACATGGGGAAATATGGTAGTTCTAATCAGAGCTCTTCGGTGAAAGGTCAGGGACATATGCTTAAATGAGTCATTTGAGGAGGGCATGTCATAGGCAGTCAGGGGGTTGTATCTGGCCAATGAAGAGCCTGGCAGGAGATTCGAAGGGGAGGTCAATAAGTGGACTGGCGTCCACCTGAGTACCCATTTATCCAGACAGAATAAATGTAAAATATAATTAAAAAGCCCCTGACTTCTCTTGCTTGGGTGGCATCCTTTCTCATGAGAAAGAATAATAAATGCCTTTTCTGATTTCGGGCTCGGACTCAGAACTCTGTATTGTGTTGTTGCACACATCTTGCAATAAGACTAAATAATATGCCATGGAGGAAATTGGTTTTTATTATCTTAATATGAAGCAGATTAAGCCTTGTCTTGAACAAGTAGAAAGAGTCAGGCAAACTTTAGGGAAGAATAATATTTTCCTAAACTCAGGGATCTAAAGGACGCAAGTCAGGGTGATTTCTTGCATTTCCAGTTTTGTGCCCAAGTTCTTTCCTGTGGTAGGAGAGGAAAAGCTAGGTTCTCTCAGATTCATTTCACATAGATTTGGAGTAACTTCTCCCCCAAACAAGTATTGCTGAAAATAGAATCAATAGGGAGGCCTAAGTGTCAATAGGACAAGTATACCTGATGTCAAAAGGAGGCACTTCCCTAATAAAGCATCAAAAAGGAAAAAAAAAAAAGCATGGATAACTCAGGAGGAATGTTGCTTTTCATGGGGAGCTTCCTAAATCAGATCCAGGAGGTGATGGTATAGATTGGAAAGAACACTAGATTTGGAATCAGGGACCTGGATTCAAATCTTGACTCTCTTTACTAATTGCATAACCTTGGATAGGTCACTTAACCTCCACAGACTTCCTCATTTGAAAAATAAAAAAAGAGGAACTCTGAAGTCACTTCTAGCACTAAATCTATATGCCTACGATCCAGTTCAGTACAAAATAGGTTCCAGAATACAAACAAGGGGAAATATGGCATAATGAGATCAGTAGATAAAACAATCGGTACACAGTGGGTAGAGTGCTGGGTCTGGGGTCAAGGAAGACCTGAGTTCAAATCCATCCTCGAATATTTACTAGCTGTGTGACCCTGGGCAAGTCACTCAACCCTCTTTGCTTCAGTTTCCTCATCTGTAAAAAGATCCCATCTGGTTAGGCCTCTGTTTCCTCCGTAAGACGAGAGGACTAGGCTAACTGGTCTCCTCCGTGTCTAAATATTATGTTCCTGTATTAAGAACCAGTCAGTCTGACAAGCTGCTAAGCTTTCTTCCTGGCCAAGATCTTGGTTGTTTTACATGCCATCAGCCTATCTAGAAGACGCATCTTACAAAATGCCACTCAGGTGTGAGAAAGACCTAGGCACAATCAGACTCCCATATCATATGGGATCACTCTGTCTTCTGACCTAACAGAGGTGTCCTGAGTAAAGTTTTAACATTCACTATAAGTCAAGAGGAGATTACCATCGATATGGAAATCAGAGAGGAATAGAAGCCCCAAATATTATCTCTTGAGGAAGCCTCTCCGTATGGAAACAACTTAACACTAAGCTCAGCCACTTGGAATTTCTCAGCATTCCAGACCCTGTAAGGAAACCTAGGATGTTTCCAGACTGAGAGTGTAAAAGGCAAGGGGGAGCCCTGCCATCCACACCAGCCAGCCCTTTGTTTCTCAGACTTTTAAATCAAAAGGGGAGACAGAACTGGCACATCCCTCCAGACTTTTGTAACTGGGGAAGAAACATTGTTTACATTTTCCAACTTCCCTCTTACCACCCTGCTAATGAATGGCCTCTCTCCCCAAGTGTTAGGAGTTTTCTCTCTGTTTTTCCTTAACTGATATTTAGATGGCACTTTAAGGTTTGCAAAGTATTTTTTAAATGCACATCATCTCATTTGATCTTTTCCAATTATCCATGTGAGGTAGATGCTATTCTCATTTCACAGATGAAGAAACTTGGATTCTGAGAGGGTAGGTGACTTGGTCACAGTCCCATAGGAAGTGTCTCTTCTACACTTCTATATCTCATTTTCCTCAATTGTAAAGGAAAAGGATTGGACTGGATGTTTTTTAAGGCCCCGTTAATTAATTTACATGATAAGTAGAACGTAAGCTCCTTGAAGGAATATTTCACTTTTGTATTTGTATCTCTAGTGTCTAAGCACAGTGCCTAATAATACATAGCAGTTGATTAATGAATTCTTGTTGAATGATTATATGGACAGTGGAAGAAAACAAAAGATTGAAATTCACCCACTGGCGCCACCAACCTAGGTATACATGGAAAAGTTCTACAAGGCTACTACTAGATTATAAACTCCTTTAGGGCAAAGGTTTTGCTTGTGTTTCTCTGTATTCCTCATGGCCCTTTGTGTGGGATCTTGCATATAATCACTAATAAATTCCTGTCAGATTGTATATGATTGTGGAATATCATTGGCTGATATGAAGTTTCATAGATTGGATTTGAAATCGCAAAAGAACAAGTGCTTTTATGAAATTTTAGGATTTTCATACTGGCAGAGTAAACCAGACAGAGCTGGCACATCATTGCCATCTATGACGTGCCTATGAAGAGTTAAGGTTTACTCCATAATTAACAAATTTCCAGTATTTTAAACTTTCTGTTCTCACTTTTATTTTTTAATATTTCTCCAATTAATTAGATCTGTTTTCATTTCCACAAAAAATATTTTGTAGTTGTATTCATATAGTTCCTGTGTGTGTCTTGGTAGGGAGATTCCCAAGAATTTTATACATTCGGTAGTTATTTTAAATGCACTTTCTCCATCTCTTCTTGCTGGGTTTTGCTGGCAATAGACAGAAATGCTGGACTATGGAACCTTCTCTTCCTAGGCCTCTGTTTCCCTTCTCTCTAAATGCTGAAATGAATTAATTACTTAAATTTATTCTGTAGCTTTGCTGAAATTGTTTCAATTAAATTTTAGTTAGCTGTTGGATTCTCAGAGTGAATTTTCACAGCACCTGTACAAAGTGATAATTTTTTTCTGTCTATGCCTATTCTCTCAATTTCTTTTTCTTTCTCATTGCTATAGTTAGCATTTCTAGCACTACATAAAATACTAATGGATAATGGACATCCTTGTTTGATATCCTGATCTTCCTCTATTTTCCTCTAATTAAAAAAAAAAACGTGGGCCTTTCATAGATGGCTAAAGTATCCATTTAGAACTGATTGTGGGTGTGTGGAATAAGATGCTGGTCTATATCCATTAGCTAACTGTTTTCTCTATAGATCTGGTCATATCAGGAGTTCATGGTCAGATGGAAGGACTTTCAAATGAGTGAAGAAAGGAAAGCAAGGAACATGCCCAGTATTGCTGCTGGGTCTGGTGATGACTGGTACAGGTGGGAGAGGTGAGAAGCAGCAGCCAGAGCTGGAAAAGGTAACAAGTTCCCATTGATAGAAACACCCAATCCTTTACAAAGCATGTTTCTCTCACAAGAAACCAGTGTGGCAGTTTCATGAGAATTACGATCATCCCTGGCCTGACAAATTAGGAAACTAAGATTCTGATGGATGATGTGAGAACAGAACCACAGCACAGAAGTAACATCATCAGGGCCTTAAGGATCCCAAAGATAACAGGCTTTGGGGACTTGTAGGAGAGAGAGTTACCCTGTGGAATGAGCAAGGCTTTTGAGGTACCCCAAGCACTAAGGAGACCAGATAGGCGTGGAGATGGATGTGTCAGGAAGTAGCCAAGCAACTCTTATCAATTCAAACAAACACATTTGCCATGAGGATAATCAATTTATTATACAATGTTCAGATGTGGACATACAAAGAATTAGAAGTTGAGAGCAGTCTGGGAGCTCAAGGAACATTGTGTGGAAGCCTCTCATTTCGGAGAGCAGGAAAACTAGGAAGAGGAAGTGACTAAATGAGGGTCTCATAGTCAGTATTAGGCACAGGCAGCTGGCTTTGGGCCAGTCCTCTTCAGAGTCAGCTGGGGAGAGGCCAATCAAAGCTTATAAGTAAGTCTTCTCCTGGCAATGGATGGGAGCTTGCTGAAGCGCCGCCTTCGACTTCGTACTAAGGAGGCAAATATTCGATGTCGGTTCTCGAAGACCATCTGGCTGAAGTCCAGTTTCTTGTTCTCAGAAGCTTGTAGCATGAGAGCATGATCTATGCCTCTTGGGGCTGGGAAATGCCTGGTATTGTCTGTTGGGGGAATCAGGGCATTATCCTGATGGAGTAGCTGAAAGGGTGCTTCACCCAGAGGACACACCTGGGGCATCCAGTGACTCCTTTCAGCTGGCCGGCTGTAGACAAAGTCCATCTCTTTCTTTTCCTGATTCTCCCAGCTTCTGGCCAGATTGTTGAGCTGTATTTGACTTACCAAGGGGTACATCTGGCCTTGGAGGTCTGAGGAAGTTTCATCATGATAGATGAAGATTTTTGACTGGTCTTCGAGGATGCCACTCTCAGGATTCGCTGTTTTTGAAGGGTACAACTGGTTCAGGAGTTCTGAGAGAGTTTCATCCTGACTAATGATGATTTCTGGCTGGTCTCCAATTTCTAACTGGTCTTCAAAGAGGAAAATCTCAGGATTCACTCTTTCCAGGGGGTGCATCTGGCCCTGGAGGTCTGAGGAAGGTTTATCCTGATGGAGTAGCTGAAAGGGTGCTTCACCCAGAGGACACACCTGGGGCATCCAGTGACTCCCTTCAGCTGGCCGGCTGTAGACAAAGTCCATCTCTTTCTTTTCCTGATTCTCCCAGCTTCTGGCCAGATTGTTGAGCTGTATTTGACTTACCGAGGGGTACATCTGGCCTTGGAGGTCTGAGGAAGTTTCATCATGATAGATGAAGATTTTTGACTGG
>CM053625.1:127662770-127684705 GCA_028646595.1 Phalanger gymnotis | reverse complement strand
GTCTCATTTGCTCCAAAAATCTCCTCTCCTTTGATGATTCTATAAGAAATCTCTCATGGAACATTGTACACAACCACAGACATATTGATTCTGTGATGACTAACTTTGATAGACTTGGCTCTCCTCAGCAATAAAAGACTCAAAGACAGTTCCAAAGGAATCATGATGGAAAGAACTGGCTATATCCAGAGAAAGAACTGTGGAGTCTGAATGCAGATTGAGGCAAACTATATGCTCTTTGTCTTTTTTTCTCTCTCTTCTTTTTTTGGTTTTGTTTCTTCTCTCTCATAATTTATTCCATTGGTCATAATTCCTTTTTGCAACTTGACTGTTGTGTAAATAAGTTTAATGCAAAGGTTTATATAGAATCTACATCAGACTACATGCCATCTTGGGGGAGGGGAAGGGAAGGGAAGAAAATTTGAAACTCAAGAACATGTAGAACTAAATGTTGTAAACTAAAAATAAAAAATCTAATTAAAACGAAGGAATCTCTCATGGAAGGTGCCTTGTATGGGGAATGCCCTCATCCTTTCTCCTCTCCCAAAACTGGCTTTATGGACAAACTGGGCCCTGAATGACTGAAGTGTACTCCAACATTTGAGCAAAATTGAAGATGGGCAAGTGCCTGGACAAGAAATTTCTACTGAAGGCAGTGTCTCTATTTGAATTTTATATCTCCCAAACTGAGCATGGTACCTGGAACCTAATTGGCGCTTACATGTTGAATACTCTCTTAATTAAAAGATGGTAAAGGGAAGTGTGGAATTGCCTACAAAAAGAAGGAATAAGCCCAGAGTCCTTCTTGGCTTTGTTGGGAAGAATGTTGATGTTGGGAGGCATGAGACCCAGTAGCTCTCTTTGACCTAAGCACCTAACCCTTTACAGAGGGTGCTCCTTGTAGACATCTTGCCCAGTATTTGCCTGATAAATATGATCATCCCAGCCTTACAGATAAGAAAATTGAGACTCTTGAGGGGATATGACAGAGGATTACAGACTAGGAGTGAACTCATCAGGACTTTGGAAGACATCAAGATACCATGCTGTGGGGCCTTAAAGACAGCTAGATACTGCTCCCCCCCCCCTCTTCTGTTTTCTGGGCTGAAGACTTCTGGAGTCCTTTCAATAGAACGCCTCTGTGGAAAGATCTTGAGGCTTCTCCTAATCTGGGTTCTCCTCTGGGAGCTCGCCAGCTTATCTGGGTCCTTAGTAAAATGGAGTGCTCAGAACTGCTGACAATGCTCAGGAAAAGGTGAAATCCCAGATATGCTCTCTGTCTTCAGGAACCCTCAAAATGGTTCTCTAGTAGATTGACATCTATGTGCCCTAAAAATGGTTCCCAGGGAGCAAAGAGGCTTATCCTTGTCTCCACTATCATGGGACGCTCTCTGTTCTCACTTTTAGAGGTAGCTGAGTGGCAAAGTAGAAAGAATTCTGGACCTGGAATCAGGAAGACCTGAGTTCAAATCTGGTCTTAGACATTTACTGCCTGGGTGACTAGGGGCAACTGGCTGAATCTTTCCCTGCCTCAGTTCACTCATCTGTAAAGTGAGGACAGTAATAGCACTCTATCCCTTATAGTTGTCATGAGGACAAAGTTAGATAATATTTGTAAGTCACTTTGCAAATTTAAACACTATATAAATGTTAGCTATTGTTCTATCTTTCAGCCACTCACTGAAACTCCTTCATCCAATCATAATATTTTATCATGACATTTGTAGCAGCAATCTTGCTAGCAGCTACTGTGGCTGTGTAAAACCAACAACAACCAGCACACAGAAGGCCACTAACACTGGTTCTTTTGATCTGCTTTACTAAGGAAAGCAACTTTAAGAGGTTAACAATCTCAGTTTAATTCAACATACGTATATCAATCACTTAGTTCAGGGGGAAAAGATCAGCCCTCTCAACATCATTGCAAATACAAATTACAAATATCAACAGACTTTGTCTGATTCAAATCACAATACGTAGTTACCAGAGAAGAACCAATGGGTCTGGGTTAGCAAAGGGGGGTGGGGCAGTTACAGCTTTCCCAGAGTCTCAACACTCCTTCCATGAGCGTGCCCCCAAAAGTCAAACACCAAGCTCCCCTCAATTATATACTGTTCAGAGCCCTGAGGGCTCTGACCTCACCCAGGCTGGGTGCGTGGAAGTTCCCCATCCCCACTATCAGGATGCCTGATTGTCTCAGTGCTGAGAAATACTCCTAAACAAAGACTACAAAAAGATTTCCTACCCATTCAAACAAAAGGGAGACTTGATAGTCTTAGCATCCCAAAAGGGAAGGTGTACTATCCTCTATTTTCAAATCCCTTGACTTCTTGTGCCTTCATTGCTCACATCTTGTCAAACATCAAACTGAATTATTTTCACAATCTGTCTTATTTGGCCTATTCATGTGCTACTGATTTAGAGCAGGAGAAAGTCTCAAAGCTGTTCTGATTCCATTTACTGAAAATTTTTTACATAATCTCAACTGGGCTTTCACTGCAGCAAGGTAATCCTTTTACATCTCCCTAATGGATTTGCTCCCCCAAACACCACAATATCTATTTCAAACCTTTTCATTCATTCGAACCATTTCATTCACCTTCAAACTTCCCACATTATTCATTTCTCTATCCTTTCAATTGAAGACCTTGCCTCATATTCCACTAGAAAAACAAATAGAGGCTACTTTCCAAGAGCTCCTCCTGCCTTTCTGTAGAGGCAATCAGTAAGTGAGATCTTCCCCCACCCCCACCCCCATTTGAATAGGCTTCAGGTGGGGCTCCAGGTGGGGCCAATAAAGGGAGGTCTGATTATATCTTAGCTCCTAAGTAGGCCCCAAACCCCTAGCTACTATGTGCTAAGCTGATGTGGGCGTGAAGCCCCCAGGGTCCTAAGGGGAGTTGCTAAGACCAGAGCCAATAGTAGGCGCCCAAGTTCTGGTCACTCAGATGACGGTCTACTCAATTGGATGATGTCTAAGGACTGTATAAAAACAGAGAACAGAGCTTGGAGAGGCAGAGGTGGTGGAGGCAGGAGAAGGAGGAGCAGCGGAAGCAGAACCAGCAGAAGCTGGAGCAGAAGAAGCTGAAGCAGCAGGCACTACTAAGAGCAGGATTGACTCAAGAACCAGCTTCTGGAGCATGCAGACCGGAGAGTGCTGAGCAAGGGCTTGAAGCCAGTGGGTAATCTTCTTACAAGAGGGCCCAGGCACTGGGGGGAAGCACAAGTATGATTTGGCTTACTGCCGTAATATTTTTTCTGTAACATCCTGGTTACTTGTTGGATCTGAAAGGTTCTGGCCACGATATCGAATTGGGGACATTGGTCCTTGGGTCTGCTACTTTGGAGCTTGAATAAAATGCCTTAATTCGTCTGCCTTTTACTTAGAGAACTCCTTATATCCTGTGATTCTGAACCATTCAGCAAAATTCATGATTTTCTTCTAAGTCATGAATTCTGCCTTTATGCTATACCTTCTCACCTCATGTTATTCAGATATTTTCCCCAACTATCTCTTTCTCCAAATGTTACCTACCAGGAAAAGGTAGTCCTTCTCTTTGCAAAGGAAATCCCCTCTACATCTATCCATGATGCTATCTCATTTAATTCTTTCTAGCAGATTGCTCCCAGTATCATGCAAAATCTCTGTCTCTTGTCTCTCTCTCTCTCTCTCTCTCTCTCTCTCTCTCTCTCTCTCTCTCTCTCATTTTCAATATCGCCATAGTTACTGGCTCCTTCCTTGCTACTACCAACAAGTCCATGTCTCCTCCCCCTATCCTTTAAAAAAAAGTTTAATTGTACCTGTTTTATGAGATCTCTCTTCTTTGGTTACTTAGGCAGTTAGCAAGTATTTATTATGCATTCATTATTTGCAGGCACTGTGCTAAATATTGGAGATGCAAAAAAGGGCAAATATTTGGTTCCTGCCATTAAAAAGCTCATTCTAATGGTGGGGGTGAGGCATGTGCAAATAACTATATGTACACAAGATATAGAAAGAGTGGAAAAAATTTAGACACTGGGAGAAGTCCCTTGAAGAAATTGGGTTTTGCTTTGAGACTTGAAGGAACTCAGGGAAGTCAAGAGGTGGAAGGAGGGAGAACATTCTGAGATAGCTAAAGAAAAGGCAAAAAGTCAGGAGATGAAATGTGAGGAACATAAGAGCAAGAAGGTCAGTGTCACTAGATAATCTGGTATAGGGAGAGGAATAACGTGCAAGAAGACTGGAAATATAGGAAGGGGCAAGGTTACAAAGGGCTTTAAGGGTCAGAGGCTTTATTTATTTGATCCTGAAGGTAACAGTGAACCACTGGAATTTACTGAGTAGGAGGATGACTGAGTAAAAGTCAGACTTACACTTCTGGAAAATTGCTATGGAAGCTGAATGGAGGATGGATTAGAGTGGGGAGAGATTTGAGGCAGTGAGAATAACCAGATGGCTATTATAACCGTCTAGGTACTAAGTAAAGAGGGCCTGCTTAAACTAGAAAGGACAAGGCTTAGCAATAAATTGGATATGTAGAACTTATGATGATACCATGGTTGCCAATGTAAGTACCTGGGAGGGCAAAAATAACATAACAAGGATAAGAAGGGAGGTAGTTGACTGTAAAAAAAAAATTTATATATATATTATATATATATACACATATATGTGTATATCTCTGATGTGAATCTGATATACAAGATAGATACATAACTAATAGGAATATAGAAGCTCAAAAGCCATTCCACAATAGTTAATCTATCAAATAATATGAACAAACAGTTCTCAAAATAAATACAAACTATTAATAGCCACATGAAAGAATGCTCCAAATCATTGATAATAAAAATGCAAATCAGAACAACCCCAAGATTTCACCTCTCACACAGAAAATTGGCAAAGATGAACAAATATGAGAATACTATTGTCGAATGAGTTGTAGAAAGATGGGTATACTAATGCATTGTTGGTGGAGCTGTAGATTGGCATTTTGGCAAGCAATTTAGTATTAGGCAACCAATTGACTAAAATGTTCATACCCTTTGGCCTAGAGATTCCACTGCTAGGTATAAACCCCAACGAGGTCTATGACAAAAAGAAAGGACTCACATACACCAAAATGTGGATAGCAGTGTTATTTTTTGGAATATCAAAAAACTGAAAACAATGTGAACTGAAAACAATACTCATATATTAATTGTTGGCTAAATAAGTTGTTGAATTTAGATAGAATAGAATATTAGTATTGTGTAAGAAATGATAAAAACAGAATTATGGAAAGATTTATATGAACTGATAAAAAATGAAATAAGTAGAAACAGGAAAACAACATACATAATGACTACAACAATGTAAGTGGAAAGAACCACAACAAAACTGTACAAACCAAATATTCTGAAATTATAATTCCAAGTTTGATCCCAAAAAGGAGATAGGAGAAAATACCTTCTGGGGGCAGCTGGGTGACGCAGTGAGTACAGCGCCGCCCCTGGAGTCAGGAGGACCTGAGTTCAAATGTGGCCTCAGACGCTTGACACATGTACTAGCTGTGTAACCTTGGGCAAGTCACTTAACCCCAATTGCTCTGCCCAAAAACAAACAAACAAACAAACAAACAAACCAAATGAAAATACCTTCCCCTATTTTTTGTAAAAATAGGGGTACCATGGAGTACCCCTGACTACACATAACGTCAGACTTTTATATAGTTGGTTTTTCTGTCCTTTTTTTGTCTACCTCTTTTTAAATTCTTCATTATAAAGGCTGGTTCTCTCAGGAAGGAAGAAGAGAGTGAAGTGGGAAATACAGAAGATGTAAAAACTAAAGATGTCAATAATTTAAGTGGTCTACCTACCCTTCCTGCATTTTGCATCTGCTGCCCTGCCTGGTTTCAACTCTATGGAACAAGATACCCTTCCCAGGATTAGATACTTACTTCTAAGCTCACCACCATCCTGCTAATTCGAGCTTTGATACCACCTCCCTCAGTGTCCTTTCTCCTCTCTGAGGGGAGGGCTGGAGTACTGAGTACCAAACTCTTCCCAATGCCTTGCTTTATAGAGGGCAGACGCTAGACTCAACTCACTCTACTTTCCACTTGCTGTCCTGTCTGGCTTCAACTCCACAGAACAAGATGCCTCTGTGCTGGGTATTCCACCTTGCTCCCCAACATCCCCTTCATAATTCTATCCACCCTTTCCTGCTTTCTTTTCTTTATTGTCTACCCCCTTTAGGTTGTAAGCTTCTTGAAGGCAGGGACTATCTTTTTATTAATTGCACCCTCAGCACTTAGCACAGTTCATGGCTCTTAGTAGACACTTAATAAATGTTTATTGGATTGAATTTATTGGATAAAAAAAAGGAGGGGCATTGACAGGAATGACAGATGCAGGCCAACCCTTCTGCTAGGATAAATTTGAACTCTACACATTTCCTCCCATGATGTATCCTCTGTTCTTCAAATAGTGTATAAAGCAGTCAAACGAGGCTGCCATTGAGCGCCTGGGTCAGTGGTATATATAAGCATCAATAAATACTCACTAAGTTGTACAAGAATGTATAAATGCCACTTTGCAATTTGTACAAATTACCTGGGGTTGCTGCAGCAGCAAGTGTTTTTAAAATTTTTCCACCACCCCTAGGTCTTAGATAAGAAAGCCCTCTTTGGTCTCTAGTGCCTTCTGCTTCTCCAAAGCAGCAGTTCTCAAAGTGTGATCTCCTAAAAAGAGGTCTGCAAGGTCAAAATTATTTTCATAATAATTCTGATGTTTTCTTTTCTAATGTGGTAAATATGTAACCCAAATAAGTAAGAGATCTTTAGGGGATCCTCAATAATTTTTAAGACTATAAAGGGGTCCTGAGACCAAAAGGTCTGAGAATCATTCCCTAAAAGGACAGAATACAAGTAGACCATTTCTCTACCTCTTCAGGGGAAGTAGAAGCCAGAAGTCTCATCCATCAGTTGTCCACAATGAACAGTAGGAATGGTTGTTAAATTAGGCTTATTGTCCCAACTCCACTGCAATCTAATTGCATGCTATGGGCAAATCACTTTTCTCTAAGGCCTCAGTTTTGTCCTATGAGATGGCTATACTAGACTAGATGCTCACTAATGTTCTTGAGGCTTTAATAATCAAAGAGCGAGGAGCTAGAATTTCTCTGGCCTGGGACTTCTATACAGCACAATGAACCAATGCTGTATGAAAAGCAATCATACTTTCACAAAAGTTGCCCTGTCCTCTCATCAGAACCAGAATTAGAAGCAGGACTCAAGAATGGGGCTAACCCAAAAGGGAAGTTTTAATTTTTTCTACCTTATGAGGTAATAGAAAAGCATTTCTTTAAACCAGTCATGGTCCAGTGGAAAGCAGCGTGCACCAAAGTCAGAAATCCTTAGGTCAAATCCTAGCTATTGCCATTTTTAAACCTATGTAGCTCTAAACAACTTGTTTTAGCTCCCTGGGCCTGGTTTCCCCATCTGGGAAAGGAAGGGTTGGTCTAGATGACATGTGGAATTCCTTCCAACTCTAAATCTGTGCTCTTGTGGTCTCTTGATAGGTGACTAACAAGAATAGATAATTATTAAATTGTAGAATTACTGTCGGTTAGCATTTCCAACCAATAAGATAACTTTATATTACCTAATAGCTATGTGCTCTGGAAACAAATGTTTCTGGAATTCACAGAATCACAGTTAGCAGTTATCTCCTTCAATCTATACCAAAAAGGAGGAAAGTAGTCATCCAGCCTCAACTGGAAGACCATCACAGATGAGGAACTGCCCCACTGCTTCCAGGGGCAACCTACTCCGCTTGTGGATAGCACCAAGTGTTAGGAATTTTTCCTGACATCACACTTCACTTTCTCTCTGGCATCTTGTTCCTGATTCTGCCCCAAGGACTTCAGAGGAGAAGTCAAGTCCCTCTTCCACAAGCCACGTCTTCAAATGCCTCAACACAGCTGTCATATCCTCCTGTTCCCTCTTCTCCAGAATAAATATGCCCTGTTCCTTGAATTGATCTTAGCCCTTTACCTCCTGCTCCTGGTTTCTCTTCAATTTATCAATGCTCCTTTCAAACCTTGGAGACCAGAACTGAACACAGTACTCCAAATATGGTGTACAATAGGGAGGAATTATCATCTCCTTATTGCTGGAAGCCACGTCTCTCAATTCAGCCCAGGAAAATCTTTGTTCTTTTGGCCACCAATTCACCCTGCTACTCCCACTAAAGCCACCAAATCTTTTTCAACTTCTCTCTAACCATGCCTGCCCCACTGTATTCTTGGAGAGATGACATTTTGAAAATTCAATAGGCCCTTAGTTTGGTTTTTCCCCACAGCTACTAGTAAATGAGGTCGTGTTTATTTTTTTCAAAAATGTCTAAATTTGACATGTTGAGGCATTTCACACCAGGGGACCAAATCAAATCTAGTCAGCAGTAATGGCCTTCAGTCCTGAAGTTCTTCCCTAATATCTGACATTAGCATTACCTATAACTTGAACTAACATATACAATAAAAGCACAATAAATATAGCACTATGTTAGGGAGAGATGAAAATTTAGGTAAGGTACAATCCCTGCCTCAAGGAACCTTCTATCTAGCTCTTTGAAAATGACAATTCAGATGACTTAACTAATTCAAGAAGTGGCTAGAAAATGAAACTAATTTTAATACTATTATTAAATCTTGTGCCGTAAGCCATTTAAAAAAAATGAATGTTAAAGCATTTCTTGTTGTAGCTAAAAGCAATTCTGATCATGTGACTCCTCTAGAGACATAATCACGCTTGTAAGCTCCCTGATCTAGAAGACAGCCAAGCTGCCCTTGGAGTACAGGCATTGGCATCATCACCATAGTTTTTCCTTGTGTCCTCTTTATCTGGCACTGAAATAATTTTATTTAATTGTGGATTCAAACAAGAGAACACCACACGAGGTCACTCTGACCTTTAAAGGAATATTATGCATGGCCTCCCACAGGGCTAGAAGGCATTTTCAATTATGATGGTGATCCAAGTATTCAGAACACTATATTAGCCATGACTCAAGATGGTCGGCATAGACACAAAACAACACATAATTATACAATGACTCGGCAGGACCCGCTCCCCTCAAAAACTGCACTGAAAACAGGTCGTTGTTGTTCAGTCGTGTCCAACTCTCTGTGACCCCATCTGGGGTTTCCTTGGCAAAGATACTGGAGTGGTTTGCCATTTCCTTCTCCAACTCATTTTGCAGATGAGGAAACTGAGGCAAACAGGGTAAAGTGATTTGCCAAGGGTTATACAATTAGTGTCTGAGGTCACATTTGAACTCAGGTTTTCCTGACTCTAGGCCTGGCCTTTTAGTCACTGCACCACCTAGCAAACCACTGAAAACCAGAGGAGAGGAGCAGATCAAATGCCAAGAAAGTCCAAAAAAAATATAGCTTTGTGATTAGAGAACAGAATGAAGGTCACCAAAGTCATAGATTTGATCCTTGTGTAAGTCGATTTAGCTTTATTCTTTTTTTATAGCTATGGCTTCCATCCATAACCTTGGTGAGCCATCAGAGCTATACCTAGCAATATTTGTGCCTGAGATGCCACAAATTGTAAGTGACACCAAACACAATCTCTAGTCTAATGTAGAGAAAGTAGACCATCTGGTCCCTGAAGAGGTTTAGGGAACTATGTGCTTTTAGGGGTGCTCGATTCCCCAAAATACCAGCATGCCGGGTCCTGCTTGAAAGAATTTGACTCAAGCCTTCTCACAGTCAAAAAAGACAAAGTTTATTACAGATTTGCCATAATGGGTTGTCTTAAGAAATCTAATCATTTGTGAGCTCGTTTTCACAAGCAGGCCAGATTCCATCTGAGGTAGATGAAATCTGAGCACCTTCATGGAGGCAAGATGAAATGTACATACACAGAGGTTGTGGGAGGGATCTAAGATGGTCTTAGAGTGATGGGCAGAGGCGTTTAGGGAGGGTCTTGAGAAGGAGTCTAAGGAGGAGCTTGATTGGACTGGGATGAGGTCAGACTCTAGGAACCAAGAGAATGAGATTTAGGGTGGGAAGTAGCTGTAGGCTACCTGGAGATGATAGACAACGTAGGGCTAGGCTAGTTTAAGGGTAACGGATTTGGGCATAGACACTGGGACAAGATCAAGGGTGGAAATTAGCCAGACAGTGGAGGGCTAGAGATTTGGGCCTAGCAAAAATGAAAGGCTTATGGCCTCAGGCAAATGCCTCATCTAGTGGGAAGATTCAAGGGGAGTTCAAGAGGGCTCCCACACTCTAAACCCCATCATTCCTACTTAAATTAATTCTTCTTGCCAACCAGGTGCTAAGCTCCTAAAAGGCCACAAGTACTATCAGTCCTGTATGAATCAGCACTCTAGGGCAAAGTATGACTCACCCCTTCCCAGTTAAGTTTCTGGCTATCACCAAAAAAAAAAAATCACCAGTCTCATGGGAGATTGGATAACTCTAAAGTAGGTCATTCCCATGACAAAAAAAAACCACTAAGTATTCACTCATCTTCTCTTTTGTCCTCAATTTTCCAATATTTCAAAGCATTTTTTTTTAAATCATTGCAACAAACTCTAGGAGGGATGTAGTGTAAGTATTGGTACACTCAACTTAGAGATAAGGAAACATAAGCCAAGGGAGACAATAGGATTTTTCCACTGTCACAAGCCAATAAGTGTTGGAGCTGGGGTACAAACTCACATCTCCCAACCTCCACCCACAGTTTTGCTGCTTACTAATTTTGTGACCTCAGTTTTTTGTGGGCCTCAGTTTCCACAACTACAAAGTGATGAGGTTATGTTATCACCTAATATGAAATCCTATGAACCTAAGAATCAAGATCCCTGTCCTCAGGGAGTTTTCATTCTAGCTGGGGAGAAAGACAAAACTAATATATATGAAGCCAACTACAGGACGCTAAATGATGTAGCACTGACTCCAAGTGAAACAAGTATAGAGAAGGAATCTGAATGGCCTGGAACAAGTAAAGAAGCCTTCCTGGGGGAGGTGAGCCTAGAGCTGGGCCTGGAAGGATGAGTATGAGTTGACTAGGTAGAGATGAAGGGAAGGGAAATTCGGGAGAAATAACATGAATGTAGGCATAGATAAATGAGCAAACCGTGTTCATGGGACAGTGAAGAGCCTGCAATGGCTATAATGCCAGCTCAATGTTGGAGGGTAGTGGAAAGTATCATTGGTTAGGTAAGGCCAGAGTATATCAAGAGTCTGGGAAGCCATGCAAGAGTATAGATATGATGTAGATGGAGCCACCAGAGATCTTTGAGCAAACGATCATGTCATGATTCTTGATCAAAAAGGAAATAAGTTGGCCGAAAGTATAATAGACTGCTTTGAGAGGTAGTGGGTTCCACATCTCTGGAGGTGTTCAAGGGGAAACTGGATGACCACTTGTAAGGAAATTATAGTGGGCATTTCTGTTGAGACAAAGATTGGACTACACGGTCTATGAAGTGTCTTCACTATTCATTCATCAATGCCAAAATTCCTTGATTCTGTCTGAAGTAGTTGATTCTGCTAGTAGTCGAGCAAGGCGGATTGGAAAATATAGATAACAATTTCCCTGGGCAGGTGGCTGGGAGCAACTTTCACTTACAAACCTCAAAGGTCTTACCTCAGAGGCTTATATGAATTCTCAACCACAGGTTGGTCATCAAAACGCAAAAGTGGCCAAATTAGCTACCAACTGAAGAATGCTGAGAAGTGGATGGAGCTTAGAACTGAGCCTGGAAAGGTATGAAGTCCCATCAGGCCACAGATACTGCTTCTTCCCAAGGAGAGTAAGAGTCTCCTTAATAATGGTTGGTCTGCTTCGTTATCTTTGTTCTATCGTCAGGATTGGTTGGGTACAATCAACACTTCCAGGGAACCAGAGCCATGATCTATGAAACATTAGTCTTGTACAGTCAAATAAAAATTAGTCTTTTTTATGGTTCCTGATACAGATGCACCTCATACGATCTTCATGACGCATGTTGTATACATGAAGAAAATCTCAATGATAAAGTGAATTCAACTCAGATTTGGTTTACCCAAAGGAAATGGAACCATCACCATTCTCTCCCTTGCTTTTCTAAAGAACACTATTACTGCTTCTAGAGAGAAAGACACCATACCCCCTCCTTATAGGACAGAAGTTCAAATCCAGGTACCGCCATTTATTAGCTATGTGTCTTAAGAAAAGTCTCTCTGGAGTGGGGGACTGGTGGGCATATAACATTGCATAAAATGTCACATTTGGTTAATATGTTGGATAGTTCAGCTAAACTTTTTTTTTCTCTTCTATTCTTTTTTACAAGGGATTGGTCTCTCAGAGGGGCAAAGTGAGTAATATACTGGGAAATACTGGGTGACATAAAAGAGGTTAATAAAAGTAAAAGTGAAAAGTAAAAGAGATTAATGAAAACAAAATCAAAACAAAACAAAAATACTCTAGATCCTCAGTTTCTTCAACTGACATGTACAGAATTCTAGCTCTATCTACCTTGCCAGATTTGTATGAGGAAAACACTTTGTAAATCTTAAGACATAACATAAAGGTGAGAGCATTATGAGTACTATTCCCATCTTGGATTCTAAGGCTTAGATATTTTTATTCATTTACTCAAGGCTACATAGCCCCAGCCTGGCCAAGATATAACAAGAATTAAGAACACCTGCTTCCCACTCAAGCTAAGCCCACAGCAAATATTCATGAAGGATCATTTCATCTTCACTGCATTTACACCAAGTGGTGCCTCAAGTCGATTTGGTTTTTTACTTTGGAAAGATCTTGGTGCCCTTTCCTTAAACCCTCCCCTATCTATCTACCTCTTTTTACCTACATCTGTGGTATGGCCTCTACTTCCCCTCTGCCTGACCAGCCCTTCTGCTTCTCCTTTCTAACCCTCACCACCTCTTCCATGCCCCTTTCCTGTGCCTCCTAAAATGAATCTATAATCTCGTTGGTACTATCTCCCAGCACAAGCCACGCCCCATCCACACCTCCTCCTGAGCCGTTCTTGTCCAATTCATTTCATAAATCTTTTGAAGTGGAACTACCCAATATAATAGAGGCTGTAAATGTCTACTGCAGAAAGAATTTGTGAATTTTAATTCCATTTGGCCTTAACTTCCTGCTTAGGGGATTCTGTCTCAGTTAAATTAAAATATTTGGGGATTTCACAAGTAGGAATTTCATACCTTCCGAGTTAGAATTAGGAAATATTTTGATGTCCTAGCAGCTCTGAGTAAGGCAGAAGGATTTACTTAAATAGCCTGGGTCACAAAAGGCCAAAAAGAACTGGAATTCATAAATTCTAGTGCTCTCCCAATCATGCAAAATTATTTGGTATAACAATATTTAGAAGAACTAACATTTAATAATAGCTAACTGCAATTATCGTTATATAGCAACTATGTGCCAGGCACTACAGGAAGGGGATTTACAATTATTATCTCATTTGATTCTTGTGAAAACCCTAAGAGGTAGATATTATTATTATCCCCATATTACATATAAGTGAGCTGAGACAAACAGAGGCTAAGTGACTAACACCAGCTAGTAAGTGTCTGAGACTGTCAGGTCTTCCTGACTCCCATCCCTGTACTCCAAACACTGAGCCACCCAGCTGTCTGTATAGATTTTGTCTATAGAAGAATGAAAGCTTCTGGAGGACTGGGTCTTTTTTTGCACTTGTATCCCCAGCACCAGCACTGGATCTTGCACACAGTTGGAGCTTAACAAATGCTTGTTGACTTGAATTTACAGTTATTCTTCCTTTGATACATACAAGAGCCAGAATTTAGCCTTTAACTGGGTCACTTCCATTCACATAAGGTTCTGAATACTTTGTAGTGCAAAATGGAATAAGGAACTATTTCAGGATCGGAGGACCTAGGTTCAAATCTTGAACCTAGTTACTACCTCTGTTAAGTTGCGCAAGTCACTTTACTCATCTAGGGCTCGCTTTTGTTATCTATAAACTGAGAGTGTTGGACTAGATGACCTCTAAGTTCCCTTCTAAATCTAAATCTTCTCTTAATCTGTTTTAAATCAGCTGATTTCTAATATTGGAGACCTTTTCTGCACTTCTTTTACTTTACCCATCCCAGCTCTAGCAAGTATTAAAAATCACCACTGTCACCAAAACATCCTTTGAAAATAGGCAGATTGTCATATGTTCCTACAGAAAAGAAATCTGAACTGAAATAATTAGCCTAATGAAAACCAGCCCCTGTGCTGACCCCTCCCCTTTAACATTGAACAAATTCAAGAATGTGCTTTCAAGGGTGCCTGAAAGTTAAAATGAAATGTCACCCAGTAAAATGTTTTCCATGGGTCATCTTGCAAGTCCTCCAGGCCAACTTCTCACTTGATCAAAACCAGAAGCACTCATTACTAAGATGGAGTCAAATAATGAGGTGTTGGGACCACAGAAGTAGCATTAAACCCAAAGACAAACTTGTCCCCCCAGTTAAAACCTGCTTCTCAGAAAGCTAGAGCCTCATTTAAAATGTCCTTCCAGAAATATTCGGTGAAACCATGGTTGAACCAAGGCTGGCCCAGACCACATATCTGGAGGATTATTCACTCTCAAATAAAAGGCATTTGTTTTAAATAAAGAAGCACATTTTGGCAGAGGGTGACCAGCCCATGGCCAATGACAGCTTTTCCTCTTTTTCCGCAATGTTTCTTTCCAAGCTACAGCGAAACAAGGACATATAACCCTGATGTTTCAGGCTTCCTCCAAGGGACAGCCCTCCAGTGGGAAGAAGTTATGGAAAAAGCACTGGACTTAAAAAGTCAGAAGAGCTAAGTACAAGTCCAGTCTTGACCAAGGATGAAATGGGAGTGACACTTATACTGGATTCCTCATAGGATAATTATGAGTAATTTACTTTGTCACCTGTAAGATGCAATATATAAAGGTAAACTGTCCTAATTATATTACAAAATAAGGTTGGCCAGAAGTGACAAGTATGTGTGTGTATGCATGTGTATGTGTGTTGTGTGTGTATGTATTTTTCACCATAGCAATTTTAAAAATTGCCTGCTAGGTCACTGTGATCACTTAGGGGAGTATCCGTGTCACTGAAATGAGGATCCTTGAAGTATTACAGAAACTATAGTTTGGACAGAAAGTAGCATCACTGGGAGAGAACATAAAAGAAAGCACTTCACCCTCTCTGAAGGACAGAAATTTTTTGTGAATCAAAAGAAGTTTTGTGAATCAAAAACTGTATGCCTTAGAACTGTCTTTGTCTACAAGCTATGTATCCTTTGGGGGGCGGGGAGCATTTGCATGTCTAGTGTCTATAGCTAAACATCCTGGGCTTCCCAAACCTAAAGAGTGACTTGACCTCATCATTACCCACCATCTCCTGCACCTGAAAATCCCATTTTTCTCACATTACCTATCCAAAACCTTCCATCAGAGGTCTAGCTCTGTCCTATTTCACCTCCTCCCTGGCTACTCCATCCCCATACTATAGCTTTCCTTGCCCAGAACTCTTACACCACTTGGAATGTGTGCTACACTATTTTCTGCCTAGTTCTACCATGTCCTATATTATCCACTTTACTTCACAGGTTGGTCATTCTGCCTTTGCTTGAACATTGTTCATGACAAGGAGCTTACTACGTAGCAGGGATATTATAAGTGATCATTCCTTCCAAGAGTATAAGGTGCCATCTCAAGTTCCTTTCAACTTGAGGTTCTGTGAGTGTGGGATTTGGTTGATAGAGAAGAGAGAGATGAGATGAGAGATGATTTAAGATGGCCATTTTGATGGGGAAAAGTCATGTCCCTGGCCCAATTTGGGAGCCAATGTCTAGGGAAATAAGGACTAACATAGAACAATATTTTGGCAGTAGGGAAGAAATCAGCTGGAAGATTTGCTCTGAGTCACTCCTGTCTTTGGTTTTATATTCAGTCCCAGAGATGAGGGGACCTGAGCATCTTCTCCCAAAGGTACGCTGAAGGCCATCTCACCCTTGGGTCCTGATGAGTCACCTCCATTTGCACAAGCCATTTATAATTAAATTTCTCTACTGCTTTTAACTTTCTAAAGTGTTTTTTTTCCTCTATGATCTCGTTTCATTTCACCTTCACAATGACCCTATGAGAAAGGTACAACAAGTAATCAATTTTATCTAATAAGAATTGTTTGAGCACCAACTATGTGTGAGCCTCCATGCTCATCAGTATGGAAAGGCAAGACAGGTATTATGGCATACCAAGAACTCAGTTTCTTTATCTGCAAAATGGACATCATTATACTTGCATTAGTGCTTTTCAGGGCTATTTTGAGGAAAGTACTTTACTCCAAAGTACTTTAGAAATGTGGGCTATTCTTGAGGAGACCAGATTTTAACGTGCATATAATGAAAGAATAGAATAAACAATAAAGCTGCCTATATTAAATGCCCAAATGTATCGCCATTTGGCAAATGACAGAAAACTATAACCTCTCTAGGCCTATGTTTCCTCATCTGTAGAATGAGGGAGTTGGACTAAATGGTCTGTAAGGCCACTTCGAGCTCTAGATCCTAAGATCCTGTGACTTCTTGAAGGTCCCACAATAGGTCAATGACAAAGTCAAAAGTAAAACCTGGCTCTCCTCGGCCCAATTCTCTTTCTAACACACTATGCCCCCAGCACCACCAAAGCCATCTCACAGGACCCAGCTCCAGGATAGGGGCTTTCAATCTCTTCCTTTCTCTACCTGGCAGACAGAAAAAGGAACATTAGTGCTGGGTTGACAGAAGGTTAAAAAATCTAATCACATCTGTATTCTGAGCTTCCCTCCATCTTTCATCTTTATCTCATATTCCTCTCAAGGGCTCAAAAGGATGGATGGAATGTCAGAGAGGACAATCCTTGAGAGAAACTAATGGAGCCAACGACCAGGGCTTTGTTTGGGGTGAGGGAGGAGGTTAGAGTGAGGGAAGTAATATGCAAAACATCATTGGAATGACATCCTTGAGGGTCCACAGGATCACACAATTAGAGCTGAAAGAGATTTTAGAAGTCATCAAGTCAAATTCCCTCATCTTGTTAAGAAATAAGCTGATGTGCAGAAAAATCAAGACACTTGGCCAAAGTTACACAACTAGTAAGTTTTAGGGCTAAGATTCCAATCCAGGTTCTCTGACCCCAAATACAGTACATTTTTTCCTTATGTAGGACCACCTAATAAGGTCACAGAGGCACAGAACCCCTGCATCTCAGTGTTCAAAGTAGCCTCAGAGACCCCTGGTGCAGCAATGCCCTTTGATATTTTACTAATGAAATCTCTTCAGATTAAGTTCAGCCTGGACTTACTTTACACTAAATGCTGTGCAATAGAAAATTGGGTTGCAACAACATTCTAATTGAATGGTCATTCTTGGCTCAAAAGTTACAAGAGCAAAGAACTTAGACTTTTCTGAATCCAAGGATGAGCACAAGCATACACATAATAATAATGTTATCATTTATATAGTATGTATAGTATGTTATAGTATGTTACAGTATGTTTATATAGTATTTATATTGTGTGGTATAGTATGTTAATATGATATTTATATTGTGTGTTATAGTATGTTACAGTATGTTTATATAGTATTTATATAGCATGTTATAGTATGTTTATATAGTATTTGTACAGTGTGTTATAGCATGTTAATATAGTATTTATACAGTGTGTTATAGTATGTTACAGTATGTTTACATAGTATTTATACCGTGTGCTATAGTATGTCAACATGATATTTATATAGTGTGTTATAGTATGTTACAGCATGTTTACATATTATTTATATAGCATGTTGCCGTATGCTTATATAGTATGTTTGAAAAGTACTTTACATATGATTTATGTTTGATCCTCACAACAGACCTGAGAGGTAAGTGCTATATTATTATGCCTGTTTTGCAGATCATAAAACTAAGGCTTAGATAGGCTATGCCCAGGTTATGCCCATGATCACAGAGCTAGTAGATGTTAGGGGCAGGATATTAATCCAGGTCTTTCCTCAGTCCAATCCCAGGTCTCTTTCCATTACTCTATGGTAACTCTCACATAGTGAATTAAGTGCCGACCTTGGGGTCAAGAAGGCTGAGGTTCAATCTTACCTTAGATACATACTACCTGTGTGCTTCTAGGTAAGTCATTTATCCTCTCTAGGACTGACTTCTTCCTTTGTAAAATGAGGGTGTTGAACTAAATGGTGTCTAAGTTCCCTTCCAGCTCAAAATCTTTGATCCTATGAACCTGTAAACCTAGGACAGCTAGGTGCCACAGTGGATAGAGTGCCAAGCCTAGAGTCAGGAAGACCTGAGTTCAAATGCAGCCTCAGACACTTAATAGCTCCATGAGCCTGGGCAAGTCACTTAACATCTGTTTACTTCAGTTTCCTCACCCATAAAATGATCTGGGGAAGGAAATGGCAACCCACTCCAGTGTCTTTGCCAATAAAACCCCAAATGGGATCACAAAGAATTAGACACAACTGAAATGGCTAAAGAACAATGTGAATCTATGATTCTATGAAATATATGTGTATATGTACACACATATGTATGTATTTATACTTTTACATATAAACATACAGTATAAACACACCCAAAAGTCTTAGTGTACTTTTAAGCTATTAAAACTTTAAACTATAACACATATATATGTATGTGGGGGCAGCAAGGTGGCACAGTGGATAGAATGCCAGGCCTGGAGTCCAAATCAGGCCTTAGACACTTACTAGCTGTGCGACCCTGGGCAAGTTACTTAACCCTGTTTGCTTTAGTTTCTTCATCTATGAAATGAGCCGGAGAAGGAAATGGAAAACCACTTCAGTATCTTTGCCAAGAAAACCCCAAATGGTATCTCAAAGAGTCAGATGTGATTGAAAACAACTCAACAATACATTTATGGAGAAACATGTTAATAGATTGAAATGATAGATAATAAAGATAGATGATGGGTAGATAGAGATAGATGAAAAAAAAAGAAAGATTGATAGAAATGATAAAGATAGATGATAGATAGATACATAGATATATAGATAGATGGAAAGAAGCATAGCTCTCCTTGTAGTTCTTTGAAGATCTACTGAAGTCTATCTTACAATCTTTATTCTGACTTGGTTCAGTCAGTAATCATAACAAATAAAAAATAACCTTCTCATGAACTACACCCATGACTCAGTGAAATGAAACCTAACTCCAGTCTTTGGGAAGGCCCCCTTCTCTTATTCTTAGACTGCATCCACAAGAGGATTAACGCCATTCTATCACCAACCCGAATACCCAAGGCAAGCATATTTCATACCTTTAGGCTAAGAAAGTTTCTGGGACCAGTTCTCTGAAACTGGGCAATAAATGGCAGAGATTAGCGTCCATCCACGAAACCAGCCTCCAACCCTATAGCTGGACCCATAAATTTTTAATCAAGTTTCCACTGTGTGCTATACTTGGTAATGACTTTGATTACCCAGCAATACACACACACGCACACACACACACACACACACTCCTAATTAGTGGAGTCATAAAGGATTTTATGCCCAAGGAAGAATGATCCCAAGAACATTGGAGACATTAGGTGCTGATTCTAGTGTGACCTTTGGCAAGTCACATCTCCAAGCCTCAGTTTCCTCTTCTGTAAAAGAAAAATAAAAAAGGTTTGGAGTACATGAGCTCTAAATCCTTCCAGTTTTGATAGTCTAGGAATGCATGTCCTCCTTCCACACTGGGCCAATAGTGTGGGAGGGGGAAAATGCAAAACATTCCAACTCCTTGGACCTGGAAATTTATGGGGAGAAGTTGAGCCAAAGTAATATAGTCAGTCAGTCAATAGCATTTATTAAGTGCTCAGTATATGTCAGATACTGTGCTAAATGTTGAGTATATGGAAAGAGACAGAAGGGAATCCCTGTCCTCAAGAAGCTCACTGTCTAATGGGGGAGACGATATGCAAGTGTATACAAACAAGCTATATACAGGATAAATTGGAAACCATCAACAAAGACAAGGCAGTAGAATTAAGAGAGATTGGGAAAGATTTCCTGAAGAAGGTGGGATTTTAGCTGGGACTTGAAGGGAGGCAGGGAAGCCAGGAAGCAGGAAGGAGGAAGAGCATTCCAGGGACAAGGGACAGCTAGAGAAAATGCTTGGAGCTGAGACACAGAGTGTCTTGTTCATGGTACAACAAGGAGGCCAGTGTCAGGGGATCAAAGAACACGTAGAGGAGGTGGGGTGTACAGTGTAAGAAGACTAGAAAGATAGATGGGGGCTAGGTTATGAAGGGCTTTAACAATCAAATAGAGGCTTTAGTGTTTGAACTCTGGATAAGATAGGGAACTACTGTAGTTTATTGAGTGGGTGGTGGGAGGATTGACATGGTCAGACCTATACTTCAGGAAAGTCACTTTTCTAGATGAATAGAGCATGTACAGGAACAGGGAAAGACATATGGTAGGCATTCCAGCCAGTAGGCCATTGCAATAGTCCAGGCATGAGTGGATGAGGGCCTGTACCAAGGTGGTGGCCACATGAGAGGAGGGAAGGGGGTATATTAAAGACATGTTGCAAAGGTAAAAACGAGAATTAGCAAGAAATTGGATGTGGCAGGTTGAGCGACAGTGAGAGATCAAGGATGATATTGAGGTTTTTAGCCTAGGAGACTAGGAGGATTTGAGTGCCTTCAATAGTAATAGGGAAACTTGGAAAAGGGAAAGGTTTGAGAGGAAAGAAAATGAGCTCAGTTTTTGCCACACTGAATTTAAAATGTCTATTGGATATCCAGTTCAAGATGTGTGATCTCCAGAATCTACTCAGCTACCAATGGTGAATCCTTCTGAAAAAAAAATAGTTTGTGTGTGTGACAATTTACCAGTCCAACTTTGCTGAGCTGGTGAGAGTAACAGACAGTTGGTATTATTAGCAGCTGCATAGTACAGAGGGTACAGAGGGCTGAACCTGGAGTCAGGAAGACCTGAATGATCAAATCCCATCTCCTACACTTAATAGCTCTATGTCTAAATCCCATCATTTTTCTGAGCATCAGTTTCCTTAACCACAAAACAAAGATAGTCATATCTGTAGTACTCACCTCACAGGGTTGTTGTTAAGCTCGTAGGATGAAGTGATATTTGTAAAAATGAGATAATGTTAAGGGTTTTTAAATTTTTAAAGAGCTACCAGAACATCAATTAGAGTTCTTCTCCCCAGACTTGTCTAAGCCCTGGCATAGGTGTCCTCCTGGGAAGATGGATTCACCTGCTTGAAAGGTAAGATATGGAATTATGAAATAGAGGAGTATGTTTCTAATATTACCTCTGAATTATGGAAGAGAAAAAATATTCCTAAGACTAAGATGCCCAATGCCCTGTCCATTTTGGAAAAGCACCTCAAAAGAAGCTTGTCTTCTTAACATCGAGCTAGTCAACAGAATTAAGAAAGGAATTTGGAAAAATAATCAGGAAAAGAATGTCTGTTATCTCTTTTTTTGGATAATGTCAATCAAGGAATATGGTGCATTTCTTTTAGGCTCATTCATTGATTAAGAAAAAAGACTCGGGGGCGGAGCCAAGATGGCGACTGGAAAGCAGCAACTGGCGTGAGTTCCCCTCCAAGTCCCTCCAAAAACATATGAAAAAATGGCTCTGAACCAATTCTAGAACTACAGAACCCACAAAGGGGCAGAGGAAAGCAGGACTCCAGCCCAGGTCTGCCTGGATGGTCTCGGGGTAAGGTCTGTCCCGAACAGAACTCCCAGCCCCCAGCCGAGGGGAGCGGAGCTGAGCCAAGCAGAGCCCAGCGCGCGAGGCGGCGCGGCGAGGTGCGGCGCAGCAGACCGTGGACCAACGAGACCTGGAGCGGAGCGGAGGGTGCCTTAACACGCAGAATTACTGAGCTGAGGCATGTACCAGACCTCACAACCCACAAACAGCAAAAGG